>VXBZ01006458.1:53134-179334 GCA_013399135.1 Heliornis fulica
GGGGGGGGGGATAGCAGACCTTGCTCAAGGTCACGTGTGAGATGGAGAACTAAATCCAGGTATTTGAGTCCAGGTTTGACTCTTCCATTGAGCCCTACTTCATCTCCAGAGAAAGCTCAACTCAATGAAGGATGTATAGTTGAGGTCATTCCTTTGGTAGCCTCTGCAACTGTAAGAGAGCATGCTGAAACTTCCCCCCAGATTGTACAAATGTTCAGTGAAAGTACTAGGAGTAAAATCCAGGAGGATTAATAATGGAGTCAAGGATAAAGGGACAAAGTTAGTAAATCGCAATCGTTATTCAGGGATAATATTTCTTACTGTCCAAAGAGAATATTAAACTACTGCCTAAAAAAGAAAAAAAAAAAGCTAAGCAGAAAAAAGTTATTAAGAAAAGATAATGGAGGGAAGGGAATATTATGCTGATTCTCCAAACAGTTATGAATGAATATAGATACACTGTCTGTGATAAAAGAAACACATTTCCCCAAAGAGAATTGGAAAACACAGTCATTGCTAAACACTGTCTTTCAAATACTGAGTACCAAAATAACCCACCTTTTCAAGTTTTCTGTTGATAACTCCTAATGAGAATCTTTGAGTCATGAAAACATTTAGAGATTTCAATCTTGCTGTATAAGAGCAATAAATCAAAAAGATGGGACAGACAGCCTCTTCATGAGAAGTCCCTGAATCAGTCATTTAGAGCTTAAAAAGAAGAAAAAAAAAGCGCAAAAGAAGAACCTGTCTTCTGTATAGTGTTTATAATAGATCAAATGTTTCTATTTTATAACAGTAATCAACAAAATTGTGGAAGAGCTCCTTTGCAAGAAGCTCTGGAATTAGAAAATCAAATGGTCTCTTAACACTGCAGTCTGTTTGCAGTAAGTCAATTGACTTGCATTACCAGAATGAATTTTAAAAATCCAAAGCAGCCCTCAGAAAAAAAGCAACTATCCTTGTTGCAGGTCTGCACCCCCCTGCCCTTCAAGATTAGGCACGTAGCATTTTGCGTCTGGTTGATTGACGTGTTTGTGACCCAGATGAGAGCTGGGCTGTGGTCTCTTACACCAAGTAACTGTTTTATGGTGGCAATTGCTGAAAAAGAAGGGAATAATGTAGTCACCAGCTGCATGTCGGTGGTTTCTGAGGGTCCCACCTAGATTGATGCCCACCCTGCTGCATATAGCACTAGTGAAGCGGAGACGCGCGTGCTTGATAATGTTGGGAGATGTTTAGAGGGGGGAACAGGACTGTTCACAACAGCCATGATCTGGCAGAGGTCATAAGAAAGTCACAAGGAAGAAGCTTCAGATGGGTAGATGTGGTGGGCAAGCCTGTTCCTCTGCTTTTGTTGAGGTTTGCTACAACAGAGGAGGGAATAATTTGACTGTCTTTGCTGCGAGTTGTGATGAGGGAAGATTGATTGCTGGAGGTTTTCTTATAAGGACTCTCCTAATAACCCACCTCAGTTAATATCCCTTCATTTTGAGATTGGATTGGAAACTAAAGGCTGTTTTGGTACTTACTGTCTGGTTTCAATACACAGGCTTGTGTTGGTTGTTTGGAAGGTCTGAAAAAAGATGGTGAGCGAAGAGCTCTTGAGAAATTGGAGCCTCTGCCTAGTGCATGGGGTGTGGAGGAATGGCCAACCCTCTACAAAATCACGTGGGGATGTGTATCCTTGCTTGTGCAGCGGGATTTTAATGGAAATACGATGTGTTGGTGGATGTGCTGCTGCACACAGACGGCTCCATAGGTCTTAGGCTTGAGGAAGAGGCTTCTGTGCATGGCTGCTCTGTGAAATTCTTCTAAAACAGCGTTGTATTTTGGACTGTATCTGTTCTTCAGTCAATCTGACATCTGGCTGAGATCAACCGCTTCTTAATTTCAGTTTAGGATTAAAACTAGAGTATCTCTTCTACTGGAGAGCGATAGCAATAAATCATGCCTTCGCTCTAGGGCAGTACTATAATGACTTAGACTTGTGGAATAACAGCAGCTGTTCATCTGTTCTGCCCTCGGGAAATTCAGTGTCACTGGGAAAAGGCAAAAATGTGTCTGTAATCTCTTTCTCTGACCCCTGTGGACCAACTGGGTAGCTAATTAGATGGTTCATAGGGTATGGCCCTCAACAGGGTGTAGTAATGGCTTTCTCTGTTGCCCTACATTCTCTGTGTAGCTCTGAGTTATCGCTTTCCTTTTTCTTATTCTACTCGGGGTGTATCAAAACCGGTAGTATCCTGTGGATGACAACCTAGTGTAAAAGAATTACCTTTTATATTAATTAGCATCATTTCAGTGTGAAGCTCCAGGTAATTTTTGGTTTTCTTTAACTTTGAAAATTAGTGATTTCCTTTTGGTCTGTGCTTCTTCAGTGTTTAAACTTGCAGCGAAGCAGGGATCTCTTTCCAAGATGCATTCCCACTGCCTCCTGCTAAACGGGGCTGCAGCAGATTCTAGCTGCAAAGGCCACGTGCAAGCTCTTTGTTAGATGTTGTTGTGATGGTTGTGTGAATGGGTTTGGATTGCTCTGATGACATCTTGGGGTGTATACTGGTAGAGTGGTTCCTCTAAAGGTTTGGCATCCCAGTGTAGGTGCTGTATCTTCAGGCACCTGGGCTGGCTTTTCACCTGCATTTTATGGTTTGTATGTTGGGTTTGGAACAGCATAGCATGGTTTTAAGTGTCCTGATTGATGCAAATGAGAGAGAAGGCTTAACTCTGGGAATTGTTTAGTGCTCAGCCTGGTCTAGCAGCTAATCTTCAACCTACCTAACAGTCTAATCTTGGAGGCCAGATTTCCTCGAGCTTCCAAACAAGAATGCTGTGGCCCAGGACCCAGTATGGTCTTTTTCCTTATCCAGTCTCCTCGATCTGCGCTGCTCTGATAGCAAAAACCGTTCCAGGCAGCAGCATTTTCATATGTTGAACTTTCAACATCTAACTTAACTGGATGTGTCACAGGCACAATGCATTTGTTCCTCACAGAGCTTGATTGACGTGGTTTCCACTGCTACTGCATCCCCATCTGTCCTTCAGTGGAGCTTTACCAGTAACAATAACTCATGGTGATGTGTTGACATAGGATTGGGAAATGGTTACTTGGTATAATTTCTCAAGCTATTTTTACCTGTGCTCTTTTCTGCCTATTAAAAAATTCAGGCTACGCTGATTTTCATTAAAAAGAAATTTGGTAGTTAAAGAAACAAGCGAGTTTTGATGCAGCAAAAATGAGGGAGACTGGTAACTTGGGCTGAGTTACACTTCTTTATGGTGATTTAAATGGACATGTGATATAGATAGGTGTACAGAAAAATATAAACAGCCTTTAAAAGGGAATGGCTTAAAATTCACATGTACCAGAGTTGCCTGTTTGGCACAGTCTGTAGTAATTTGTGTTTTGAATACCCCAAGACTGAGGCAAAATCTGGTGTGGTTGGTCTTAAGTTTGTGTCAGAGATCCTACAAGGTAGGAGCATCATGTGAATCGATTGTGTCTCCACCTATTGATTAGCTGCTGTTGGGTTAGATGTTTAATTAGTGCTAGCTATCACGGACTTGAGCAAGCAGAAAGACACCTTGAAGCTATGTTGATTTATGCGTGGCAGGAATTTGATGCTTATGTTAGGAATGACCTTTTTCAGTGCACTTAAAAAAATATTATAGTAAAGCAGATGCTTGGCTGTATAAATGGGATCTAACTTAGCATTAGTTGAGCATCTGGCGCCTTTCCTCCCTGCAACCTGTTGAGAAGCAAACTTTAGGGAGCAATTTATGCTAATCCCTTCTGCTGTTTGCCATAGGCTTTGTTGGCAAACAAGATGCACAGGGCAAAGTGTCCATCTGAATTGCTCTGACAGTGAGAGGTAAAGCTGGGATCTCTGCTTCGTCAGCTGGGATCAGAGTGATCAAAGATGACACTGATGTGTGTTGGAAACCGAGCGCTGCACCACAATACTCTTGGACCAGCATGGTGCAGAATGACTTCAGTGCAGACCAAGGGTCTGAGGTCTTTGTTCTTGTCTCAGCTGAATAGTGTGGACTGTTTGCCTCAATCATTTTGCTCTTTGGATTTGTTGGCAAAGAAGTTTGGGGCAGGGTGGTATTGCAACCAAAGCCAGAGAACTCAGCGGTGTGTCTCAATGCTGAATGTGCGAGTGGGGATTTCATTCTCCTGGTTATCTGGCAGATGCAGAGGGTTGTTACTGCCTTCAGGAATTAACTAATCCTAAAGGTTAAGCCTGCAGGGTGTTCTCAGCCCTGCAAGAATTAATATGGTGACATTTAACTGCCATTAAATAAAAAAAAAGTTTTCTTTTTTCCCCTCCCCCTGCACCCCCTCGCTTTTTACTTTCCAAAGCCCGAGTGGTTTGCTTTGAGTGCTGGTGCATTGGTGGCTATTTAAAATAAATCAACAGATTACACAACTGTCACTATCGTTTCTTAGGCTAATGCAGAGACAGATTATGGTTATCTCTGCTACCACAGCATGGCAACAGTTGGCACATGCTGACTTTTTAACGGCCACTATATTAATTCCTCTGTGTAGAGTCCTTTCCCCTCAAATACAAAGAGATGGCATCCTCAGCAGATGCCAACTTGCTGATCTCCGCTGAGGACACACAAATATGGTTTTGTATTTCTCACTAATTTGGGAATTTTCACTAGCTTAAGATCCCTTGCCCATTGGGAAGTCTCTGTTCAATTCCTCAAACAAAGCTGGACCCTGCTGTCAGCTTTTTGTGTAAAACTGGATGCAGTTTTATTGATTTATTGTGTTTCCTAGTGTATGGAAAGGAGGGGAAGAATGGAATATAATCAGCAGTTATTTTAGGGGAATGTCCATACACAGGCATTATTTTGCTGCTCCAGTCAGAGCTGGTTCTGTGCTTTCTATTAGTTTGTAGGACGAGAAAGATTTTTTTATATGTTTGGCTTTAAAAAACAAAAATTATTATTTACCTACTTCATTCCTCTTCTGAAAATGCCTCATTCACTGAGTTTTAAAGAAGTTTCCTGCCTTTTCTCCAGTCCAACTGGCTGAAGTAGAATGTGGCTATCATTTCAGTGCAAGAACATTAGGAGGTGACTAGACTTCGTTTCCTATGTTGTTTTTTTTTAAGAACTCCAAAAGATTAATAATTTTGTCATTAAATATTGGAAACATACACCTATTTGAACTAGTGGCCATCTATTTGTGGAGTTTTCTATAACAATCTTTATGATACTCAAAGGGGGTCTCTCTTCCATTTAAATTAATTTAAAACAGTTTAAATTATATCAAGCCACATGTAAAATAAACAAGCTATACAACACTTAAGGTAGAAATCTGGTGACACTATGCAGTTGCCTTATTTTGTGGAACTCTAAACATGCACTTTACCTCTGAAGAGATCCTGTCCAACAAAGTGCCTCAAACATACGGCTACATTTTAAAAGAAGCAGTAATACCATTGATTTCAGTTGGCCCACCAGCTATGCAAGGGGAATTAAGATTTGAGATGGATCGCTATTGACAGTGGGGTGCCAGAGGGGAAAGTATTAGCAATGTTTTCTTCGGCCCCTTTTTGGCAAATATCTGTCTTGCTTTTGTACCAGTTTGTTGGGTTTTTTTTTTTTTTAAATTGTCGGAGCTTATTTCATCTTATTATCTAAATCAAGTCTCTGGAGAGTAGCTTATCCCAGCTTTGATCCATTATGTTGTTTACTCTTGTTTCACAAACCATTAGGGATGCTCAAGGATGTAAAATAAGATATCCATCAGGCTAAATCTTATGAGCCATTTGCTGCAGATGTAGGCTTGCCCTGATCACAGTGGCAGGATTTCAGTGTCCTAATAGAGTCCTTTTTGTGCTATTAGAGCTCTGCTCTCTTGCTGCCAGGTATCGGTAGGGACCGATGGCTACTTCTCTTACTAACTCTGCTGTGTCAGGCAGGTCTTGTCAGAACTCCACACATAAGCTTCTTGCCAGTAAATCAAGTGAAATAATTGATTCGTGAAGGCCTGGAGATATAATCACCCAACCCCTGACTGGTTTGGATGGGAATGGGCCTGAGGGCCATGCCACCCCTTCCCAAAGCCCCATCCAACCTGGCCTTGAACCTTGCCAGGGATCCAAGGTCAGGCCCAGCTTCTCTGGCCGCCCTGTGACAGGGCCTCCCCCCTCACAGTAAAGAATTCCTTCCTAACATCTAATGTAACACTGCTCTCATTCAGCCAAAAGCTGTTCCCTCTCGTCCTGTCCCTCCACTCCCTGACAAACAGCCCCCTCCTGCCCCCTCACTAGCCCCCTCAGGCACTGGTAGGCCTGACAGCCCTCTCTGCTCCAGGCTGAGCCAGCCCGGCTCTCCCGGCCTGGCTCCAGAGCAGAGCTGCTCCAGCCCTCAGATCGTCTCTGTGGCTCCTCAGGACTCGCTCCAACAGCTCCATGTCCTTGTTGTACACCTACAGAAGAGCTTGATATAGACCCTGTGTAGCTACCAGGACTAGGAGTATGTCCTTTGTCCTTTGGAAAGGCAGCCATTTGCTATTAGCTCCTCTGTCTTCCTTCTGACTTCTGGTGGCACCCACTACTTCCACCTCTGGGTAAGAACCCAACCTGTCTTTGGTGCCTAAAATTAGCAGGCTGTGCTATGAAGCAAAGAGAAAGAAAGCATCATCTAATTATTCAAATGTTGTCAGTGAATTTATAAATTGGGGCTCTCTTGGCTGCTATTGGAGACATATGTCAGGCACAGAAAATGCCAGTCTGGCCTACAAGAAAGAAGGGGAGAGGCTGTTCAGTAGGGCCTGTTGTGACAGGACAAGGGGTGATGGTTTCAAAATACAGGGAGGGAGATTTAGATTGGATATTAGAAAACAGTTCTTTCCTGTGAGAGTGGTGGAGCACTGGAACAGGTTGCCCAGGGAGGGGGTGGATGCCCCTGGATCCCTGGAGATGTTCAAGGCCAGGTTGGATGAGGCCCTGAGCAACCTGATCTAGTTGGGGGTGTCCCTGCTTCTTGCAGGGAGGTTGGACTAGCTATGATTGTGGCTACGCTGTAAGCTGGGTGGAAATATTTTATTTTGCAATAGCAGTAGCTGCTAAGCACGTGTCTTTTAAAGCAGGTTTTTTGCTGGAAGTTTGGGTTTGTCCCACAGAGAGGAAGAAGATAAAGCAGTTGTATGTACCGTCCCATCACACACACATGTGCACTGTTATTTATGGAGACAGGTTAAGAAATATGCAGGAATTATATAATTTTTAATCTTCCTATTTTGTGCATTTAGGTGACTTTTCAGTTGCCTTGAAATAACTGAAGGGTTTGGGGCTGGTGGAGATGCAGGCTTCTGATTCTGTGAAAGCCCAAGACAAACTGAAGCACTGGTCCTCAGCACAGACAGAAGGCTCCAAAGGAATTTTCAATGCCAGGTGTTTTCTGATGGTTAAGAAGCCTTTAGGCACCAGCTCAGCAGTCTCTCTCCCACATTCCTCCTGGCCTCGTTAGGTGTATGGGTGTCATCTGCTTGGCTCTCTCAAAGGTCTCCATGAACACCATCTTCCTCCATTGCAGTTTTCCTACAGAACCTGAGCTGTGAGCAGTTCCTCTGGGCTTTGACTGCAGGCTCTGTGGCTTCGGGTGAAATTGGGTGGTCCCGCTGGCGGATGAGGAAAGCACTGAAAGGTAGGAGCTCCAAATTGGAGTGCTTTCATGCAAGGTTGTTTGGAATATGCTAAAAAGCAGAAGCTATAGCAAATGCCTGTATCTGAGAAGGGTGTTCTTATTAGAGGGTTTTTTAAATACTCTTTCCATTCTAGAAGCAGAGCATTGTTTAAAATGTAAGCCCACAAAACTCTCCTAAAGTACCAGCGTGTTTTGAACAGGGGAGGGCCGTGGGCTTTAGCTTTTGTGAGAATTTATACAATATTCAGTAAGCTCCCAAAGTCCTAAGCCAGCTCTTTCCCAAAACATTTGCAACCAAACTGCTCCCTACAGCGCTCATGAATGCAATGGCATAAATTGTTAGAAGTGCTATAATATAATTTGTAAATGATGTTGATTTACTCATTCCAAAGCCTTTTGAAGTAAATAGATTGTGTTAATTTTCTCCAACTAGCTGTACATTCAGAATAACCACTGAAACACTCCATTTAAATATATATTCAATTAAACTAATGATGTTTTAGAACATCCTAAATAACAACACATCACAAGGACAGCTGTCCATATCCTTTATTTAGGTTTACATTCCACAACACTACACGTTTTGCTGGGTTATTTTTCTTACAAATATTAGTGTGAATTATCAACTTTCCTACATCAGAAGCATCAGCAGCTTCCCCCAGCTCATGACTGCAATTAAAAGGGGGAGGAGAGCAGGAAACTAGAGGCTGTAGTTAAAATGAAAAGCCATTCAGGTGTAATACATTGGTGTAAAGAGACTCCAGGGTAAAGGAGACCTGGGCCCTGTAATATCCAATGCAATTATGCAAATCGATATTACAAAAAGAGCTTTTAATTGTGAATACTAACCAACATTTTAATAATGCCAGGTCATTAATCTGTGCAGGAGTCAGTTTTGTTAGAAGATTTGTTGTGGGCTAAGAAACAGCAACATGCAGCAACCTTTGCTGAAGAGTGCTTACAGGTGTTAGCATGGCTTGGTGTGAAGCATTCACCAGGAAGGGATTTCCCCTCACAGTCACACAAGTTTTCTTTCTCTGCACTGAAATCAGTTTCGAATGAGTTTCATCTTCTCAGTAAATAAATCTCAGAGTAAAACTAGCTTCCAAGGTAGTAATTTTTGGTTTGAACCCGCTGTGAACCCATATAAGCTCCTAATGTCATTGTCACCTCTTAGTTTTAATAATTACTGCTTCTGTTTGCCACTAAACCTTCTGAGGTTCTTCCATTCGGTGTAGAAATCCACTAATGTTCAGGCTTGTTAGGATATGAGACCCCTCATTAACTCAGAGTATTAAATGAAACAGTTGAGTTAGTAACCAAATCGACAAAGAAACAGCTGACTCTCCCTATGATTAGGGACTTTGTCATCTCGTTCATGGATTAATTATATGGTCCATTATACTGAAATGTGTTTTTCATATTGAGACTAGTTTTGTTCTTGAGGTTTTGTACTTGCCAGCTGATTTAATGTTCTTTATCTTTTTGTGAACAAGCTCCAAATTACAGATTTCTGAACTTGAAGAGCAAATTTAGAACCCAAGTTTGAATGTGTGTTACTTAAATGAAGGTTGAGCACAGACGTACGCAGAACAATCTTCAGAAGGGTCGGGCTGGTAGGGCTTTTCTTTGCTGTGATATGTCCCTGAAAGTAAATAAAAAACCAGATGGCAACACACAGAAAAATGGGCTTCAGTGCTGTACACCCTTCCTAGGAGCACATATTCCCCTGGGAGAAAAAGCCATGGAGAGGAAGTAATGAGTAGCTCTTGTTCAGGAGTTTGGCCTGCTGTACTGAACACAACTCCCAATCATCCTAACTATTTATATTTGTGTCCTAAAAAATTAATTGTTTGGTAATTTTGAACAAATGCCTCAATATGTTGACATTGTGGGAATTGGGTAAGAAACAGCATTTGGCACAGACACCTTATAATCAATATAGATAAAACCCAAGAAAGAATCACAGAAAAATTGATGTCTCCTTTATGGGAGGGAGGGTGTCCAGGCTGTGGAGTTAAATATCTTGAAGATGACACTAGAAGTTACTGGCAAGACCATGGCTGTAAACTGTGGCTGAAGAAGACTTGGGCTCAGAGGGGTGAGTTTCATCCCACGAGTAGGAATTGTAGCTGTGAGTGCATGGTGCTGTGATTTGCAGCTCGCTGGGTGACAGCCGTTTTGAAGAGCAGAATTAGGGGTGACAGTACTGAAGGAAAAAAAAGGATAGTAAATGTTTTGACACAAAAAGGAAGATAGCAGGAAATTACTGGTTTCAAAGCCTCTGTTTTTACTAACAATTGATTTTGACTACAGGAAATGGGCAACCCTGTACAGGATGAAGTTTGCTCTGCATGAGGAAAGCACTTGGAGTCTCTTTGTGTTCATCTCATTAATTCTCTTTCTGCCTGTTAACTTCTAAGCAACACTCTAGAAGAGAGGGTGAAAGAGTCAGCAGAGGGGAAAAAAAGTAAAATTCAATAGACTCTGAAAGCCTGCGGGAAAAGAAATTAATTGTGTAGCAGCAAGAGGGATGTTTGAAGGCTTTTCTTCTAGCAGGTAGCAGCCAGCAGAGTTCTGGGCTAAAAGCCTCATCTGGCTTTTAATCCAGGAAATTAATGGCAAAACTCCGTGGCCTGAGAGAAGGGAATTGCATAAGGGAAAATCATGTGGTCAAGCAGACCACGGCTTCTTCAAGAGTCTTCTGGGTCATGAGCTGTGTTTTAAAGACCTTCCAGGTATAAGTCCCTGGGATGTGCTGGGCAGACAAAAGACCCCAGTACAGCAAGTATTACACAGAAGTTAACTCTTCTTGAGTTAAGTAGAGTGGTTAGTTCCCAGTTTACTCTCCTGGCAGAAGGAGGGTCCTGTAGACCTTCGTAACTGCATGTTCTGCTGCTTTATTGCTCTTGGTCTGACTTGGGCTTAAGGGCTGTATTAGTAAATAAGCTGTTGGAGTAGGAGCAGATCAGTTGGTTGGAGTAGTCGGAGCTGGAGCTCTGTAAGTGCATTATGTGTGATCTGGGGGAAGGTCACTTCAGATAACGTCCCGTCCGGTCTCTTGGGCCAAGCTTTTCACAACCAGCAGGATTTGAGGTTTGAGGAGTGAAAAGAGGTTGATGCTTGCTGGAAGGTATCAGGGCACTGCTTGAGAGCCAGCTTGGAAGGTCACAGCCCTGCTAAGTGCTGCAAAGTCCTTGGAGCGGAGCATCCAGAGCTGAACTAGAAGCAAGCTATTTTCCTTGTGCCAAAACTGCTCTGTGGACTGAACCAACTTGCTGTAAATGAAAACAGTGGGGAATTGCTTCAAAATCCATTCTGCAGCTCCTAAACCAAACCGCTGAAGTTGATCCAATCAAAAGTGTTGTAGAAGTTAAGGAGAGCAAACCTGGATTTGTTTGTCTGTGGAGGGGGAGGAAGCTGAAGCATGTCCAGCCCTTCCAGCCTCAGAGGTAGGATCATGTCAGGGTTAGGTGGGTGGATGTATTGGGTCCCTTCTGCCCAAATCATTCCATGAGTTCCCCTCTCAGGAGGGCTGGATGTGAGCAGCAGGACTCGACAGAGTGTCGAGCCACACGCTGAGGATTAAGGCAGAGCTGGACGGTGGCGCTGCAGTTTCCTGCCAAGTGTCAGCAAATGATCAGGAGCTGCCCGAGAGGGGCTGTTCAGGGTAACAATCTACCAGGCTGTAAAATACTACAGTAACACTAATGGCAGGAGTTGTGTAAGTACCAAGATAAACTTGGCTGTGTTTGGGTAGGGAAATGAAAATTCAGGTTTCGATGAGGGTTGGGCCACTCCAAAGACATTGATAAGGAACAAGCACTTGAAAATGAGGTATGTGTTTATCTGCAGCAGCTGCCTAACCAGGGGAATGGGAAAATTAAATTTGTCCCATAATTATCTTTTGTACAAACAGGCAGTGTCCCTCCAGCCAGGCAGCTTCTAAAAAGCCTATAATTATTGCATATAATAACTACCAACATTAATCTTAGCTGTTGCTTGTACAAAAATTATAAATTACTGCACCAAATCCTATTACTGCAAATATTAAAAGTTACTAGGCATTTATTTGAACCTTGATTTTTTTTTTCTTGTAACTGTGTTAATTTTCTCCATATTTCAAAACTCAAGCAATCACTATAATAGAGGTTTGATAATTTAAAAAATTCATTACCGTGAGATTGGTCTAATATGCAAAAAGAAAAGGTCTCCAAGCCAGGGTGGATTGTGACAATTACTTGGATTTGGGCAGTTCCATTTTTGCAGACAGGGTTTCCCAAGAGTCTTCTCATCCTCCTGCTATAGGCAGAGCACTTGTAGTAGTGGGTTGAGCCCATGATCCATGCTGTCCTTTCCTTGCACTAGAGCTCAGTCCTGCAGGAGTACTGGCTGCTCACTGGAGAAGTGTTTAAACCTGGGCATAAATGTCCTTCTGAGCTTTGCTAGAGCTGTACTGGAGTGATGATTGCTTGTGGGACTGGGGAGGAGACAGTTACACTCAGAGTTGTTATTTGGTCTTATGTGTATGGGTGTGATTTTTCTCAGGCTTCTATTCAAATACTGCTGGATTGAGGCTTAAATGAGCATTTATCACTTTCATTATTCTCAGATCCCAAGGCACTTGTAAAGGCTTGAACTTTTTGAGGTTCTTGCCTACAAGAAGACTTGGTTATTTCTGATTTCTTCTTGGGGGCCTCACAAGCCTGTGTTTTGTTGCTTAAAAATTGAAGCAGCCATGGAAACAGGCCAGATAGCAGTTGAATCAAAAAATTTATACATTGCACCCTATTTTCAGATCTTTGCCCAGAAACAGAGATACCTTTTTTTCTGCTTGATGTTGTGCTGAAAACCAGGAGAGAAGTTGGGGTATCCAGTCACTCAAGTCATTAAGAATTTAACGTGTCAGACAGTGTTGTGTTGTAGACTCTGCTGGCATAGAAGCAGATACTTGTGAAACTTTTCTCTACAGTATTTATAGTATTCTCTCTGTTCTACCAATATAATCTGCTACTACTGTTTTTCTCTTTCCAGTTCTCAAGTTTATAGGGCTTTTTGGATGGGTTTTTGAAGATTTGTTTCTTTTTAGTTCAGGCTTTACCTATTGAGATATCTCCATTTTGTCACACTCACTGTGACCATCTCCTGCGCTCACAGAGGGACGCAGGCAGCAAATGCTTTAAAAAGCTGCAGGACCTTGATGGAAGAGCAGATGCACAAGACAGATGAAAGAGAAGTGAGAACAAGATAATTGTCTGTGACCAGCTCATGTGGAGGATAAGTGGAGTCAACTGTGGAGCATCATCTTTTAAAATGGATTACCTGGGAAAGTGGGCAGTGTACGTAGAGGTGGGTGCAATTTACTGTGCTGTTGTGGATCCAGAAGAGAATATGAAAGGAATTCAGGGTGGTGCCTCTGTCAGGTTTGCCACGCTGAAGTTTTCCTCAGTCTCAAGGCTTTGTTGCTTGTAGCTGACTTGTGACCACGTGGCAGAGCGTGGGGACACAACCACTGAGCCCTGCCTCTGCTAGGACAGGGGTTTTGTCTCCCATAACAAGCATGTGCCTCTCGATTCTTACTCCCACTTGGTGTAGCTGCTGGTTGGTTTTGCAGCAGCTTTTTATAGCGTTCGATCCAGTTTTGCCAACAGGGAGAGCATCGAGCGGGAAGGCGTGCGTGTCTGAGTGCATTGCCAGGCGTGGAAGTGTCTGCCTGAGCAGCAGACTCAGGGACAGGCTGCTGACAGGTTGCCTTGTCTGCTGCTTTGGCTTCAGGGAAGCTTTTTCTCCCTGAAACCATGTTGCGAGAGTAAACGATTCCGAAACCTTTCAGAGCCAGTGCGAAGTCTGATTTCACACAGCGAGCGATGTTACTCCAGATGTTCTTATTTAGAGCTCAGCAATAGCATCTTTCTATTCTCTGCAGCAACTTTTGCATCCACCCTGGTTTTCCTTTTAGAAAGAACAGCTCAATTCTGACTTCATTTATTTTATTTTTCCCACTGGATTGTCAGCCATCGCTTTATCGCTGTATCAGCGCATGAGGAATTTCTGCCGGAACCGAGCCCCGCTAACTGCATCGCGTCTTCTGAGCTGTTGTGACTAATTCTTTGCTTAACATGGAATCATTCAGACTGCTTCAAAGGCCCCATATATCTTTCTAGTTTTTAATAATCAACTGTCTGCTTAAGGCAAACATTTTTCTGCCGCTCGGATTTTGAAATAAATAGGCTCTGTTCCACCCTGCACCAGATTCTGATCTCGCACAGCTGTGCAGTTGGGGAACTGCCTATTTCGGTGCACTTAGCTATTATTTCAGATAATCTGGGCTATCTGGCTAGTTAATTCCATAGTCCCCAGCTCAGTGTGACAGCAGGCAGGATTCCCAAGTCCTGAAGTCCTACAGAAACCAGTAGAAAATAGACACTGAACTAGTTAGTATGAATAACTGTGGAAGAAGTCATCTTGACCAGACAAGGGGATATTTAGTGTCCCTGAAGATCAGACACCCAGAGCTCTCTTGGAAAGATGTTCTGTATCTAATTTTCTGTGTAGTTTGTTCTGTTAGATCACAGCTTTCCGTGCTCTTAATTAGACTCAGAGAAATCAAGGATCAAATTCTTTCCTCTTTATTTGCATTCTTCACTTAAAAAGGGTGATGATACTCCAGGATGTCTCAGACCCATGGACAAGTTGCATCTTTTGCTTCCCTGGAGTAATATTCATCCATTAGAACAAAAAGCCACTGTGCTGACTTGGTAGCGTTTAGCACTCTTTTTGTTTAACATAAATTACTCCATAAAGTGCAGTAAAGAACGAGGGTCATAAGTTTAAACTTTATTCAGAGCTGAAGCTCTTTCCCTGCAATCCCATATAACTTTACTAGCAACGATTAGTCCCTTCTCCAGATATGGGAGCCGAATGCATCTGCACGCAGCTTATTTGGGTTTGCAATCGCTTGCCAGAATGTCCTGTCTCACAAAACCATGTATCTTTAACACCTCCTCACCCTGAATATCTAGGCTAGGGTGAATATTCAGCTTATATATGGATTTTGAGCAGCATTAGGAGAAAGGGATCTCTTGACTTTATTAGCTTCAGGGCAGCAAAAGGTAAATGATCGGGTTGATGAATGTCTCGTTTGTATTTTACAGAGTTGGTTTTGCCTGGACACAGAAAGCATAAGGTTGCAGTGTCCCATGAGATGTTAGGGGTTTTGTTCTGGTTTCCTGTTGTAGCATCCTTTAGAAGGATGGGTCTGACCCTTCCACATAAACTCTCTTCTCACTTAATGGACACGATGTGTTTCTCCGAAATGCAATGACTCAACGGAGGGGAATAAGAAATAAAACATGACGATTCTTTGTCACTTTGTCAGTTCCTATTGCTAAGGAAACTTGTCTAATACTGATCAGGATTTATTCTTGGAGAGTGTGTTGCCCATAGCTCCCTGTCTCCAAGTGTTTGAAGAGGGTGGATGGGAAGCTTGGAATAGTTCCGCCATCGAAGCGAAGAGGCAGCAGGCGTATTCAGACCAAACGTAATCCTCTCAGAATATAACTGCATTGACTCCATGCAGTTGGGTTTTTGTTTTTTTTCCACTGCCTTGCACCTAGCTAGTCATTTAAGCCTGTGCAAAGTTAGTGCTAAGTGAATGTAAAATGCTGCCAAATCACAGTAATAGCTTTTTATCCACTTAGATGTTACTTTGCACATGCCTTACTATCCCCGGCTGTAAGTAGTGGAAAATTGGGCCCATTAGGGTTAGTAGGATATATTTCAAACTCTGGAATAGTTAAAAAAAATTCAGTCTTAAGGACTTCTGGGAGGGGACGGTGAAGGCTGTGTCCAGGTGTGTATCAGGATACTTTTGGCTGCAGAACAGGCAAGCTGAACTCTGTTTTCAGGTGATACACACTTGCCTTTGAAATCGTTCAGCGAGTAACTCGGGCTGGGTCTGCAGCATACATTTTGTGGGCATGTTGATCCGAAATAGGCCTGTAACTCATCTGCTATCTTTGAAAATGCCATTTAATACCGAGGAGCATTCACTTCAGCTGTTGGTGGAACTATCCTGGTCTCTGTAGCTCTTATCCTTAAATGTCATTTTCTGGAATTCTGTTTTTTTTCCTGTGTTAAGAATGAATTTTGAAGGTGGAGAGGAAAAGAAACCTGGTTGTGAGCACTTTGTACATATAGGCCAGTCCTGTGAGCAGACTAGGGAGGGCATGGCTGTGTTGGGACAGGCAGAGTTCTGATCAGCTAAAGATCCATGAACAATAAATGCACAGAACTGGACAAATAAAGGATGGCTGGTATTAGACAAGCCTCTTTTGGTAGGAGCAGGGGATCCCTTATGAATTATTATAGTAATATTTACATTTTCACAAAGCCTCAGGTACTGTTTTACGTGAAGCTGGGAAATGTGTTCAGCCTGATTTAGAAAGGACCGTGGTGTAGACCCAAGGCCAGCTGGAATACAATAAGCGGCGTCTTAGGTAACCTCTTTAGCAATGATTTGGAAGACAAATTGCTGTTTCTGAGGAGGGAGAATGTACAGCCTTAATCCAAGACCCTGTGCTGAGGATTTAGTTGTCACCTTGGATCTATCTGGATTCTAGCAAAAGGTCTTTAGTTAATGGGGTCGGTTACACATAAGGATCATCCATAACTCTGCACCACGCTTGGGGCAGTGGATCAGGGCACTTAAAACTATGTAGACCTGGTAGATTGGAAGCACTTCCAATGTTAATGTTAACAAGGACAATATTAATACTTAGAGGATTGAGGAGACTCCCCTCTTGGTCACAAATTAGTGTTTATAGTTTCAAATTCTTTGTCAAAATCAGCCCTGGGAAGGGGAGCTCCTCCCTACAATTGCATCGTCAGTCAGCTCCCCCTTACCGCCTCCCCAAGAGTTCCTGTTTGCTTCAGATGTTGTTAAGTGGCCACTGATTTTAAAATTATAATAATTAAGAACAATAACTTAAAGGTTTCTTCTGATGTTACTGCTATTCATGGATGCTTTGTCTTAATCCCAGCTTTCTTGCCCTGACGTGTTTCTTAGCTGACTGGTTGCAGTTCATCATAAATAGCCTTTCTGCTCCATAAACTCAATTGCTTGTCTAAATTATCTTCCTGGAGCCCCAGTATCTCGTTAAAGACATTAATGTCTTTTCAAAGGCCTTCCAGTGGTTCTGTATGGAAACCACAAAGCAGTTGTTACCATCTGACTTACTTAACTGTACCCACCTTGCATTGATCTGCAATGTCTATACACTGTCAGGGATTTTACTTCATTTTTGCTACCCTCCTGGCCACCAGAGCATGGGAGTGCATTAGGCAATGTGATTAACCTTTGTTTTATCCATGACTTTTACTCCTCAGTTGCTCTCCCTGGAGACTGCATGCAGCACATTGGCATTGTGTGTGGTGTTTAATTAAGTTACATAGGGGTGGCTGATGTGGCACTTTCTACCTTTGGTTGCCTAATAAAACTGTCTGGTGAACGTTTTTGCTATTACTTGAAGTAAGGTCAGAATTAGCCTCTCCCTTTAATGTTACTTCAGTCCTAACATTAGTGCTATTTAGGTGTTAGGGCATCTTTTTAGTGTCCTTTCAAGTAGTATTTGGTTCAGTCTTTTAATTATCTGATAAAATTGCAGTGTCATCTCCAAGGCTGCATATTATATCATAAAGGTTCCTACATAATATATCCAAAGGCCTCCTTCAGTGAGACAGAGTCTGTTCTCGTCGTAACTTCATTGACTTTGGTGTAATTGTGCACTTACTCCTGGTTTATGCCAGTGTGAATGAGGCCCTGGTTCTCCTCCGTCACCTTCTCTGCAGTGTTGGCAATGAGTGATGTTGATGGCACCTGAGGCCAGGAGAAGGATGTAGTTCTAACTCCTTAATAGTATGCTCACTGTCCTACATCTTTTCATGCTGTACTGTCAACCAAGAGGCATTAATGGACATTATGTAGTTGCAGCATAGTTCCAAAGGCACTCAGGGATTTATTCCATACTCTTGCTCACTCCCTGGTCCTTTTGCTCCTTCTCCCCATCCTTTTGCTTGTGGAAAATGAGTCAGTCCCTCGTGGGAGCACGTTGCTGGCTGCAATTCACCTGAGGCTTTTGATCTGAACCTTCCTGCCCCTTATCCCTTTAACCATGTAGAAATAAACAGAAGGAAAGTCTTTTTCTTAGCTGGATCAGGAACAAAACAAAATTATTTATGCAGACAGAATGTTTCCAGGGCAGGGGACTGGACTATAGAACCCCCAGAGGGTAAAACCCTTCAGCTCCTTGCTTGAGTTAATATCAGCTTGTCGTACACTCCACAATGGCACCCAGATTAGTAGTTGTAACAGGTACGTAGATACTGCTAATATCCTCTTGGTTTGTTAATCCGCTTAATGCTTGAAGTAAATAAGGAGGAAGGAGGCTTGGAGTATACTGTGCTCTTCAGTGCAGAGTATTAGTTGTTGCAAGGGAAGGGAGGTAAAACTGAACATGGGGCAGGTTTCATCTCTTCCATTTGGAGGAGCAGCCGTAACGCGCTCCGGGGTGTTGGAGAGCAACACGTGTTCTTCTAGGGCTCAGTCAAAGGTCTCTGCAAAGCAGAGAAGGAATCACCATTGTGGAGATGGTTTTATTTGGGGCTTGTCTTTCAGACAGCGGTGCTGTGCCTGTCCTAACAAGCTTGGCTCTGGCTCCAGGACTGAGCCAAACCACCTCCTAGTAGCAGTGCAAGTGACAACAGAGCAGCACCGAGCTACGTGTGAGAAATGCCAACACCTCTCCCTGCTGACCTTACTCCGGGTGAGTCTGTGCGGGGCAGCTGCCTGGTGGTGTTTGCAGATGACAGTGAAGATAAGCGATGCTGTTTCTCTCTCAAGATGGACAGCACAGTTTTTCTCCTAAACATATCAGCTAATAAACAGCCTCATCATTTTGTCGAGGCCGCTGCGCTGCAGGACCTGATAAACGGGGAAATGTTCCGGTACTGGATTCTGTTGCTGTCATTTCAATTGCTGTTTCCAGTTCTATTAGTGACCTTAGGCTGGTCACTTGGATAAAAAACAGTCTTCATTGCCTGATTTTTGGATTCTCTTCTTAATTCAGGTGTGGAGAGAAGCATAGGGAGACTGTTGGCATCACAAAGTTTCCATAAGTTTGCAGTTTGGATGATTTCACACCGTTATGAAACGTTTTCTGATGTTGTCTGGGTTTTAATTGGCCAAAATATGTTTGAGACCACCCAAAGAAAATCTGATTAACTTTTCACCAATATTTTAATTCAGTCATTAACTGCTGAAATTTATCCTCAGAATCTCGAGGTAAAATATTTTAATCTTTTTGAAGGAAAATCAATATTATGTTGCAGCTCTTGACACGATCTGAAACTCCCATTATTCAGCAACCTAAAGGACGGGACTTTGGATTAAGTTTATGCTCAGCACTTATTTTATATGCTAGATAATAACTGTTGGCCAAGAATGTTACCATTTAAGGGAACTGGTTGTATGCACCTTCATCCAGGTGTAGAAGCATCTCCTGAAAAATTAGCAGTACTTAGAGATGGGAAGGCTCATACATTTTTTGCACTGTTGCTCAGTAGTGGTGAATCTCTCTCTTGACAGTGTACTGTGAAGAAACGGCTGTTGTGAGTTGGTCACTTTGATTTACCGCAGTGGTCTGCCTGTGATTTGGGATTAGACGTGGCATGGGAGCACATCCCAAGAGAGCAGGGATGCAGGCAGAGCAGCCTCTCAGCTATTCATCACACAATCAGTCTTTGAGCTTAGCAATTCCATCTAGCCACCAGGTGATCAGTGGAGCATCCCAAAGCACGATTTAAAGTCTCTAAATAACAGACAGGTTTTCTGCTGGTAAATTTAAGCCAGCATAACCAAATACCACAATTTGTGGTTTTTTTTTTTTTTTTTTTTTTTGTCTGCTCTCAGTCTCAATTGTGGCTGAGTCCTACTTGTTCCACTACTGAGATTGCTTTGTCTTCAGCTGACTTGTAAACATCACCTAAAATGATTTACACCACCAAGGCAGGAGATCATAGCCAGGGAGTCTGTATAAGACCAACCTGGGTGTAAAAATACACGGTTAAGATACCGACTGGGGAAGCCTGGATTTATTTGTGTGTCCTGCCATGCATTTCCCATATGACTGTCAGTACCAAATGTGTGCAGCTTGGGTTTAGGCACTGAAATTGCCCTTCGGTGCAGCCCAGTGGCTGTTCGTCGTACTGGGGTTGAGCGCTCACCCGAGGATGCCAGTCTGGTTTAACTCTGCAGGTTTTCCATGCAGAATGTGGGGTGACTGCATTTGTGCCCAGGCTGCCTCAGCTAGATGCCTGTGCTTAGGCTGGCTGAGTTTCATGCTGGTGTGTCTGTTCTTGAGTTCACTCTCTTGGAAAAATGACCCAATAGGTATTTGTTATCTTACTGCAGGCGCTCGTGAAATAATCTGTTATGATTATTAATTTTTTTGCACCATGCTCTGATTTACTTTACTTGTTCAAAGCAAAGCAAGTAAACAGAGAGCTCATTAAATAGTTGGAACATTAAAAATTTGCAGGCAAAGCTTACATTTATTTAGCTTAGTTCTCCTGTAACACATAAGCATTGTGTTACAGGAGAACTTCATCTTTTCCATAGCACCTTGCCTTGAGGAATAATGGTAGTGGTATCCTTCAGTGAAAGGTTGTGTTCCCTTTTTTTCCCCTGGAATGTGCTGCTCCATTTTCTCAACTAAAGATGTTCTTCACTCAGACTGCCCTAGCTATCACACAGGCTGAAATGGTTTCCCCATCCCAAGGGAAAGAATGTAATTAAGCATTTTGGTTATGTTGGGCTTCATATCAGGGCTGAGCTTTTGCAGGAAAATAATGAACAGATTAGTAACATTGCCAAGAAGAGATTTAGAGTATCATCTCTGATTAAGCTTTTTAGAACCAGCCAGGCAACAATGGAGAGAGGTTAAAGCTGTAGAAAAATCACAGTGGAAAAAAAATGACACAGTTAGTTTGGCTCAGGTTATTATCTTGCAAAGCAATTGTTGAAGGCAGTGTTGAAGGCAGTGTTGCAGGAGAGGCTAAGGACTGGGGGTCAGCCCATCGTCACTGGGCCGTGTGTAAACACTCTGTGACGTTTATTGCCCCCACCTCTTCTGTCACCTATCTGAAATTTGGGGAGTACAGTTAATCTTTTGGGTTGTTCTTTTTATAGTAACTCCTGTAGGAATCTCAGATGTCCTCTCGAGGTGACACTGTGATACTAATGTGTGTCTCACAGAGCTTGCTGGGTCCTACACAGCAGCCTCAAGGCTCTTCCTCGCTCTCAACAGCTTTGCTGCAGTCGTGCTTGAAGCCACTGAGCAATTACGTTCGGTCTATTCCATCCCATCCCGAAGCAGAGGTTGATGCTCAGGAGTACTTCAAGGATTGGTTCCTCTCACACACAAAACCCCTGTAAAACAAAGCAGATTTGTTCTCCTGGGTGTGTGGTATTCTGCTTCAGCTGTAGGTTGGGGACTGGACTGTTGGAGAGCAGGGCAGGTGAGAGGGACCTGCGGGTCCTGGGGGGCAGCAGGGTGACCATGAGCCAGCAATGTGCCCTCGTGGCCAGGAAGGCCAATGGCACCCTGGGGTGTATCAGAAGGGGGTGGCCAGTAGGTCAAGAGTGTTCCTCCTCCCCCTCTTCCCACCTTTCAATGCCCTGCAGCTGCTTGATATCCCACACACATGTGAGCTTTTTCTCCCTAGTAAATTCTAAATAAAACTCTTGCACTGTCTATGACATCTCACATCCCAGTGGAGTCTCCTTGACTTTCCATTCCAGAGACAGAAGAGAGTCTAGAGAATTTTAACGTGGCAGCTGCCCCACCAAATCTCATTGCCAGGTAGAACCAGACACCTGGCTGAGGTTGCCTGTATGAGTACAGGTGATCTTGGGAAAGAACTTGGGCCTGTCTATGGGATGATTTATGTCTGTACAGAAATCTTACATGGCTTGTCATCAGTTTTACTAGAATCTTCTATAAGATAAATCTCATTAACTGCAGAATTCTTCCTTCACTTGATGCAACTTCTCTGCAGGTCTTGTTTTGCCTTGTAGCAAATTTCAGTCCAGTTCCCAGCATTTAGGCAAATCCAACAATGGTTTCTTTGATACCAATATTACTGGAGGAGGGAGGAAAAAAGCAGCCCTTAAAGGAATACTGTGGCCTCTTTCTCCCTTAGTTCCCTGCCCTCTCATCTCAAAAGGAATTTCTTGATTGTTCTTTCCAACACAGTTATAAACTTAGCTTAAAGGGAAAGGGAAAAGAGCTTTCTTTTTGCTTTTTCTGTCTGCTCCCCTGAGTGCTTCTGTTTTCAGTCATTCAGCCTGATCTCTGTTCAGCAGGGCTTCTTGGATGCTGACCACAAAGAAGGGAAAGAAACGCTTTGAGTCGAAGTTACTCTCTAACTTTTTTTTCCATTGCCTCAGAAAATTTCCTAATGGTGGGGGAACATCAGGAGTTCAAGGTTGCATACATGCAGCTTTGACTGTTTCTCTGGGCTTTGAAATCTCCTTTGAAATCACACAGACCGATCCACACAGACCTACTCGTAATTCTAAGCCATTTACTTCCAAAGGCGACTCCCCTCAAGGAAGGCAGCGTGTGGCAACAGCGTCGTCCTAACAGGCCTGGGAGGCTTTTCTCCTAACTTAGGAACGTAGAAGTGGCATTAGAGGTCATCAGCTGTATTGTTTTCCACAAATAGCAAAGCCTGATAGTCGCTGCAGTGTGTTTGTGTAGGGGCTGCTCAGGCCCTGGGTGCAATAATCATTGAAAAACCCATTTTCCTGCGCTGCCTGCTCTGATCTGGGTCTAGTGGTGCACGGGGATTGGTGCAGCAGGCAAGGATCAAGTTAATCCTATTGATTTGTCGAGGTAATATGCACTGTTGTCATCTTTCTTTAATTATTTTTTAATCTCCATTTCTTCTTTCAGTTCTCCTCACTTCCATAACACTTTCACCTTGCCTTCCTCAGCCTGTTCCCGTTTCACAAAGCAACAGGGATAATGCTGCCAGGATCAAACTGTCAGACAGTGCTTTGACCGGATTTAAAATCAAACAGAAAACATATTTCTGAACTCTGGGCCCTCTCAAGAGATACAGATCAGGTGTCAGTGCCTTAAAGAATATAAATTAATAAACCCATGAGGACTGCATCAGTTTACCATGGCTGAGAATCTATGCCTGGGTTTGTGTTCCCAGCCTTTGGGATTTGTGAGGAACTGGCAGGTCCAAGGTTTGATGTTTAGGGTGGTGATTGGGCAGAACTGAACACCAGGTCAGTGTGATGCTCTAACCGTGTCGGTTTGGGGTTTTGTGTGATCTGTGCCTCGGTGGAAGCAGTGTGTGTGTCTGTGAGTAGCAAAACAGCTTAGGAACAACTGTGATCACCTCAGTGGAGAGTAACTTATAGGCAGACTATATGAGATAACTTATATGCCAAGCACACACTGCAGCTCCAAGACACATAGTCCGTTCTCACGTGTGTCTACAGTTTGTCTTCCGTACGGGTTTCAGTCTGACAGTGAGTAAATGTGAGACTTGTCTGGGTATTTCCCAGCAGCCCAGCCCTACACAGACTGGCCCCCTCTCCTCTCCCTCTCCTCTCCTCCCTCACATTTTAGGTCTGGCATGGTCCAGGCCAGATGGAAGTTGACTTTTTTCCTGGCTTCTTGACAGACGCTGAGGTAAGGCGCGAGAAATTAGCAGTGACTTAATGCTGCGTTGTGACCATTTGTGTGTCGTTCCTATTTGAAGTCCTGAGGTCCTAGAAAGTTTTGGATTAACTGTCTGCAGATTAGTTAGTCCAGATCCCTCCCTACATTAGAGCTCAGCTTAAAGCTAAGTTGGTTTGTCCAAGGCTTTCTCTGATTCTTTTGGAAATCTTCTAGAAGAAGCAGAAGCAATAGATGTGATGCAGGACTCATTCTAGAGCTTCCCAGCTCAAACTGGTAAGGAAGTCAGGACGTGTCACCTGTGTGGGGCTGTGTGTATCTATGCAGTTTCACAAGGTCATGCCCTGACAGCCAGTGATAAAATCCCCAGGTTTGCTATGGAATTGCACAGGTGTTGCTGAGGAGGCAATCTGTCTGCACTATTACAGAGGGTCAGGTGATGGAAAACATTCTCTTTGTTCCTCTTTTTCCTTTATTTGCCTGCTAACGTTGCCATTTGGCCTCTGCCTCGCTTGGGGATGTTCTGGTGGAACCCCCCCTGTTTCTGTTGCTGGATTGGGGTCAGAAGGTGGTCTGGGGCAGTGATTGACTGCCAAGGTGCAGAAGCAGATAAACCTTCCTCAAACCCACTTGTAAGAATGAAGCCAAGAATATATATTTAGAAATCCATTTAGATATCTCAGTCTTGCTTAAAATGGAATTGGATAATAATACCTGGCTGGGCAATACAGTTAATGAAAAGCACCGAATGTAAAAGTTACCAAATGTAAAAGTTGAATTTTTTATGTGAGCTTTGCTTTTCCAGTAAGCTTTTAAAACCCTATTCTCATTTTAAGCAATCTACTGATACATTTAACAAATGTCAAGATGAAATGCTTCAGCAGAGATCAAAAAGACGGAGGGTTTTATTGTACTACTCTTGCAGCACTGATAGCCTGTATTGAACTTTCATGCTAAGGATCAATAGTGTCAGTTGATCAAATATGGTGAACTATCAAAGACATCGGGCTCTACCTAGAGGACACTTCAGATTGAGCTGTCTCCCTTGAGAGCATGATGCCTCTTGTATTTTTGCTTTGATATCTGCTCACGTCCCTGCTTTATTTTGAGTTTATTTTTCTTAAAGCCCCTGTCTTGCTGCATATTCATGAGTGTTCTCCATGCCCTGGCGCGGCGGGCGGAGATAGAAGCCACCGCTTGGCATCACGAGGTCAGTGCTGGTCCTACCAAAGCCTTTGGGTTGATCTCAATGCTGTATTTTGAGCAAACCTCTTGAAACCAAAACTCCATGGTTTTGGAAGGTGGGATTGCTAGAAGGGACACAAGCAGGGCTGGGAGGGTCAAATGGGCTCATCTGTCAGGATGAGGAGGACAGGAGCCCAGGCTGGTGGTTGTGTGCTGATGGCTGTGGAAGGGGGAAATGAGGCTGAGCACTGAGCACTTGGCCCCTTCAGTCTTCCTTTCCCTTTCCCTCCCTCCACAGTAAAGGGTTAAGAGCTCTCAGCCAGCGACCTTGGAACAAACATTTGTTTTTGTCAGCAGCGCTGCTGAAAGAGGAAAGCAGTGGGAGCGGAGTCGGGTGGAGGTGGCTGCTGGAGAGGAGGGGACTGAGGACTGGAAAGATGCAGAGAAGGAGAGCTTAAAAAATACCAGAATTAATCTTTTTCCCATGTTTTAGTCCAAATCAGCCGAAATGGCATTTTAGTCTGAATAAAAGGAGTGGCAAAAGCTGGAGGAGGAAGAGATTTGGGGTGGGGGAGGAGGGTGATGCCAGGTATTGCAGGTGGAGGGGGGGATCTATAAAGCCTTTGAGCTGTGTTCCTCTGGCAGCGTGCCCTGCATCACCTGCCTCGAGGCAGCTTCTGGCAGGGGGGAGAGGGACTCTAAAAGCAGCTGGGGATGGGTTTTGTGGAGCACGCGTGTGCCGGTGCATAGTCCCGCGTGGGGTGGAGAGTGGGTGAGTAAAGCCCTGCTGCAGAGATGCATGGGCACAGCAGACAGGCATCCTTGTGAGGACAGCCTGTGGTGTCCAGACAGAAGCACCAGGACTGGCACAGCATGTGAGAGTGAAGGTGGGTTTTGCTCCAAGAGGAGAATTACAGCTCAGAAGGGAGTGTAACATCCCGAAGAGTGATGCTATGAGGAGGTATGTGGCTTTTGTCCATTCTCCTGCTCCTCCTCTGCTGCATTCCCAGCTGGGAGATTTATTCCAGCACCATGGTGTCAGGCAGGAGGTCAGGAGCACCACAGGAAGACGGTCTGTTGTGCTAATAGCCTTGGGGGTGCAAGAGGCTGAAGACTGGGGGAAATATTTCAATAGTGCATTCAGCTACGCCACGGTGCACCCAGTTTCATCTCACTCATTGCAGCAGAGCTGGTTCGTTTTTGTACCAAGCAAATTGGCACCTGAACCTATGGCCAGACCTTACCTCATGTGCAAACATCCCGAATGTGAAGCAGCTGCAGCGTGGTGTGGGGAGTGCAGCTGCCCTTGCACTGACAGTGGAGCAGGGGCTTGTCCAGCGTGCCCCAAGCACCGTCCCTCTGCAGGCATTGTGAAGTGTCTGCTCTTCTGACCACCACAGTGGGAATGAGATGTTAGTGTGGCTTTACAATCATTTCATTCATATGCTCACAACTATGACAGCAAAGTTATTACTAGTTTGCATGTTCAGGTACAGAAGCGCTGAGCAGTCAGGGCTGTGCTTGGAAGTGATGGAAAACCCCGATCCCAACATGTGTTACCGTCTGCATCACATTGTAGGGCACTGGAAATTAAACACCTGAAGTTAGTGGTCTCCCTTGACCATAAAGGCCTTCTTACTCTGGGTTTGCTCTTTGTCATCTGGACATCATGTCTTTTATCTCTTAGGAGGTGCTGTGAAAAATAAATTGTTTCTGAAGACCTCAAAAATAGAGTGCTGAGAGCAATAAAAAAACCCGGCGAGGAGCTTAATTGTATCTTCAGGGAAGTTTTAGAGTAATACACTGTAAATAAGGTATAGGACCTCGCACTGAACAATAATGGACATGAGAAAGTATTGAATAGCTGTTGGTTAAGTGAGGAGAACCTGCTGTGCATCATGGACCCTGTGTCTGGGGAGAGTAAGGAAGGGATGAGAGAAGAATATGGTAGCAAAAGATGGAACCAATCCACATCGGAGCAATGCAGCTAACTTTGGGATGTATAGCCAATATACATGTATATATACACTTTGGGATGTATAGCTATTATTTGCCAGCTTTCAGTTGTCTCCAAAATGGACTTTTTGGGAGGGTACTCTGTCACAACGAGTGTAGGTGTCAACAATTGTTGGCTTGTAGTTGGTTAGCAGTTAATATTGGACTTGGCCACCTCTGTCCCTTGGGTGAGGACCACGGGGTTTTTGCTAGTCAAGTTGTGAAACCTGCTCTTCGGTGTAAAGGGGATCCATTGGTGGGTCATGGTCCGGTTGAGTCAAACAGAGGGAGAGATACAGTCCTCTTGAGGCTTTAAACTCAAAGCATGGGGTTAACAAGGACTGAGGGGACCAGGTGTGGACCCTTAATTCTGGGTGATACTGCAGCAGGATGTGGGATTTCTCCCACAGGAGGTTTTCAGACACTCACGTAGTGGCTAAAAATATAAAATGATAATGGACCGTCACCGTAGCAGCGTAATGTCATCCTGCTACAGATGACACTGCGAGATGGAGGACAAAATAAAGTTAAACTGTTGTATAGCTGTGTGAACCACTGGTCTGGCAGAGTAAAATTTCATTGAATAACAGGTATTTACTGTGACTTTATTGAAATGTTGTGACTCTGGTAGTTTTGCTCTGTTTTTCTTCCGACCTCCACATTTTACCACAATGGGATATACTTGTCATTTCAGAATGGCTGACTTGAGCAAACTGGTTTCTTGAAATGTCCCAGTTGTTGCCACTAGTCATGATGTGTATGACCCATTCTTGCCTTGAGTTAGGGACTCACTGTTGGCTGCTGGAAGGTTTCCTGCTGGGTGTTTGGTTACTGGGGTTCACAGTCAAACCTTCAGAAAAGGAGACAGCAGTAGTACCCTGGTAATGGTGAGTGCATACAAACCTGAAGAGAATTGGGCTGTGGAAGTTGTGCTAACACAAAAATAAACACAAAAGCAGGGGTGTATGGTCCCACATTGTGTGCACACATGTATGTTGGTTGTTGGTTGTTTTTTGAGGGAGCAGGGAGTGTAATTTGCAGCCATCTTTGCCTTTATAGGTACTTCATCTGTTGGATCGAGAGCACAAGAATGTGTTCCAAATGTCTAAAATTTCATTTAACTCCTGCTTATGAGGAATTCAATATCCTAAAGCTTGCTGTCTTGCTTTAGTCCTTGAAATTGTGGTACCTTTACTGGTATTATTTTTTCCACCACTCAGCTGAGCAGGAGGGCTGATTTCAGGATGCTTAATAAAAAGAAAATGGCATTTCAGTCTTTGATAATGTAACACTGCATAGAGTTATCACTTATCTGTTAACTGGAAACAACCTGGTATAAAACACACAGAATGTAGAAAACTGAAAATGGAAAATTCTTCTTGCTTCAGCCCACTTCCTTTTGTTACATCAGCAAGAGGAGTTTTTATATAGAAGGTGTAGTTCTCACAGTGAGTGACAGATTGCCATCTCTGCCTGTGCACGTGACTCTTAATATATCTTCAGATATATTCTATTGACTATGTGGGTGTCAAAATAAAGCAAAATAATACATAGTTCTTCCAAGAAGCTCAACTTTCAGAAAGCTTATTGGTGTTGTCAGTTGTTATGTGATGAGATGCTCAAACTGCAGAGTGTGTATATCCACTCATCTTGGAACTAAAAGGGAACTGATATTCAATATTCAACATGAGTTACAGTCATGATTGTCAGATCAAAGTAACATCCTGTCAGTTCTAATTTGCTGCTATTTTGCTAAAATTTTAAGGGCTGAATCCTTCAGTGTTTCTGTTCAGGTGTCGGGCTTGCATCACGATGCATCCAACCTGTTGCCTTTTGACATCCTGAAAAACATAACCCCAAAAATACTCATATTAAATATTACAGAACATACCTAGTACATACCAGTAAAGCTGGCAAGTGGAAATGATCCTAAGGTCTAAAACTACTGAGGTGATTCTGTTCTTTGTTTTGGCTTTGGTTTTGTTTTTCTGTCAGAATACAAGGTAAATAAAAAGCCAAGCTTGAGGTTGACAGTATCAGTTACTTTTAATTAGGTTTAAATTCTGCATGATTGAATTCAGTAGCTGAAAATTGTTTTCATGCCTGCGGTAGTCCATCATGAATTTGATTACTGGAGACAGTCTTACTAAAGAGAGGCTGGGTTTTGGGTTGTTGTGCATTAGTAAAGGGAGTTGGCACATAGACACTGGAGGTGACTCTTCCATGCTGAGTATTTTTGGGTGTGTGCATGGCTCTTTCTGCATGTATTAGTCCAAGCAGGTTAGCAGTTTGCAAGCTGACCTGCTCAACACCACAACAGCTGAAGAGAAGGTGTGCAGAAGTTCCAAAAAGAGGACAATTCCACTAGCTAAGAAGTCAGGGTGGTGTTAATTTTGCCATTTGTGCATGTATTTATTATTAGACATGAAATGCCAATAAGTAAAACTTTTGAAAGTGAGTTGCAAGCATCAGTGCAGTGGTACAGTGATAGAGCATTTTGATTCTCTTGGTTTCCACTATCAAGTGCTCGTCCTGCCCATCTTTTCTAAAAAATAACTTCTGCCATTCCTCATTTAATGCTTTATCTCAACCAGCACAGAAATTGTCTATCTGTTGCCCATCTTGGGTCTTCCTTTGATTTCTGACTGGGAATTTCTCAGACCAAGGATCTGATTAGCCTTCAGCAGCACTTGGTATCTTATCAACAACAGCCCCAATTCTCAGGTTTGGTTCTCAGAACTTCGTAGCATCTTACACAAGACCCACCAAGATCAGTGGAGCATCAGTGCTTGTTCACCTGTAAGTCCTGAGGCATCAAAGGCTTTGGGAAGTGTTTGAGGTGTCCCAACCCCCTGAGGCTTGCTGGGACCCTGTAATAGAGACAACAGCGGGAGTGGAGTGCGGGTGTGTTGGCTGCTTTAATCCGTGGTTGGGCAACTTAAATAGATTTTTAGAGGTGGGTTAGAGAGAGTTAACTGGCTCTCACTGCTGCTGTCACAGCATGTGATGGTAGGAAACAGCAGGGGACCATAGGGAAGCTGCTCCAGGAGTATTTTCAAGATGATCTCTAGAAACAGCATTGGTGTAGGCACCGAAGACCATTGTGTTGCTTCCAAAGGGCGTCCAGATTAACACGGACGCGTGTGTTTGCTCCCCCCGATTTATCTCCTTGTAGGTTGAGAAGCTACAGCACTGTTTCAAGTAGAGTAGCAAGATCTGAAAAGAACAACAGCATAAGCAGAAGGCACTCCCTGATGCCAGTAAGTTCCTCATAGCTGTAACTTATTCATAAACATGAGCAGATAAGTATTCAAGGGGAAGAAAGGACTAATTTTTAAGTGATTGAGGCAAAACTTCTTCACGAGAAATCTCTTACAGAGCGCTCCTAGGCAAATCTAATGATAAAGGTAAAATGCTTCTTCAAGAGAGAAGGAGCTGACACAATTTTAATGGAAATAGAGAGATTCTGAACACGCAGCCGGCATGTTTGTTATTTAAACAGGCATTTAGGCTCAGGGTACATCGTTTCCTAGGGTTAGTAGATGTAGGTCTCAGCAGCTCTCAGCTGGATTCATGTTTGTGTGTAGGACAAGAACATGGTTCCAGAAGTTAATGTAAAAGGTTGCTCTCCCCACCTCCTGCCCCAGTGTCTCGAGGAATAGGCAAAAAAAAAACATGAGAAAGCAGAAAGGGGGGAGATGGCAGAAGACAGCAGCAGATGTGGGTACTGATTTGAGGTGGTAACTCATGGGGTTCATCCAGGCATGAGGCCTGATGCTGCTTCAGAGTGGAGTCTCTGTACATCAGGCACCACGGCTGGGTTAAGTTGCTTCCCATGAGGATGATGGTGGAAGGCAGGTTGTGCAGTAGCACATAAAGGAACCAGATCCTTGTGGAGGAACAAACCTCAAAGCCTTTTCGTGTGGGGATTTGTGTACTGCAACATCTGAGGCAGAGCAGTGTCTTTGCTTACTAAAGGTTTTGCTGCGTGGAGTAGTAGCCACAGCATCAAAGACCTCGAGGTAAAAGGAAGCATCACTCTCTCTGATTAATTTTTATGGAGGGCAATCTGGATTCATGAGTGACTTGTCCAAGGATTTGTCTGATGGCTTTGACAGAGCTGTGAATTGGGAAAGCTGGGTTCAGGTCCCACTCTGTGCATGAAACTGGAATGTTCTCCCTTATCAGGGGGCAACTACAAGTGTGGATTTGTTAGCAATTTCCTCTCGTATTTAACCACATAAATAATCAAATGTGAATATTGGAAAAGCTGAGATATTTCCCTTGGGATCTAGGCCTGCCTGGCATCTTTCAAATATATTTGAGCTGTCAATTTTTCTAATTCTATCAAGGCTGAAACAACTACAGGATCTGCAGGTGAAAGATGGTACCTGAGAAGGAAATGAAAGCAGCGTGTTAGGCCCATTTAACTTAAATGTGCCATGTTAAATCTGGAGTGCTGACTCCACTGTGTCCATGCAGTTTGGCTCCTTATTAGTATTACTAAGAAAGAAAAGACATTTTAAAGCAGGCATGGTTTGAGATTAAGGTAATTGTGGTGGTTTAGAATACCAAGACTCTTTTCTACTGATCTTCCTTCCATCCTCAGCCCTGACATTGGGGCCTACAAGAAAGATGGGGAGAGGCTGTTCAGTAGGGCCTGTTGTGACAGGACAAGGGGTGATGGGTTTAAAATAGAGGGAGGGAGATTTAGATTGGAGATTAGGAAAAAGTTCTTTGCTGTGAGAGTGGTGGAGCACTGGAACAGATTGCCCAGAGAGGTGGTGGATGCCCCATCCCTGGAGACGTTCAAGGCCAGGTTGGATGAGGCCCTGAGCAAGCTGATGTATTTGGGTTGTCCCTGCTTCTTGCAGGGGGGTTGGACTAGATGACCTCTGGGAGTCCCTTCCAACTCTAATCATTCTGTGATTCTATGATTCATTGCGAAGCAAGAGGGAGCCTGGGTATGTGACAGCTTGGAAATGATAACTCAGCCAAACGCTTCCCGAATCCCCCAAGAACACGGGAAGAGGTGTTACCTGCAGGAAGGAACAACAGAGAGAGACAGGGTGAGCTTGCCCTGAGACAGCAGTAAGTAGGCCAGCCAAGCATGGTCCTGCTCCTGGTGCTTGTCCTGCTGGTTTGGATGGAGCGCTGCCGAGCTGGACGCGGTTCCCGTCCGTCCGAACAGCCGGCGAGCCGCTGCCGAGCCCCGCCAGGCGCTCGCAGAGCAGCTTTGAAGAGCTCATCAGGGCAGAGGAGCTTTCATCTGGCTGTGCAGGCCTGGCAGATAACAGGGTACGGTGCGATTGTGTGAAGGAGTTTGATGTCACCTCCTTTGGTCCAAACAGCACCACTGCATTAACCCTGGTGACAGAGGCCCCTTGTTAAAGGCTGGGATTAAAAACAACCCTGAGATTGCCTTCAGGTTTGTTTCTTTGGGAGGTTTTTCTTTGGGTTTTTTTGTTTGTGTTGGACCTTTCGTTATTTCACTGGCCCATGATTGGGATTTCTGTGTGACAGTTTAATAAAGGCAACAAGAACTCATTTTGTGATTTAATAAAATCTCAGAGCCTCAGTATTATGAACATGACAGCACAGAATAATCCAGTGAGCTGCTTGTGACGGGGAGAGCGTTTCTGCTCTGGGTCCACCAACCTTACCAGGGTTCTACAGTGGCTCCACTGCTTGGTGCTCTCCCAGGCAGAGGAACGGGAGCCTAAACCTGTGAATATAAGAGAATCTGTGAGATCTTTGTGTATTCCTTTGCTGAGGGTCATTTGGGTAACAGGCTGCTCCCTCCCAGGAATCTTTGCTGTTCGTTCAGTTGGTTCATTTCATTTTTCATCCAAGGCTTTTTCCACACAGGCTGGTGATGGGAAGTTGTGTGACAGCCATGGAAGAATCTTGCTCGTATTTCACCAGGTCTTGCTGTACAAGCTGAAAAACTGTCTCTGTGGCAGTGTTTCTGTTTGGATTCAAAACTGGATGGTAGAAAGAGGGAGCATTTGTTCACCCTGTGTTTGCAAGGCTTGTAGGAAACCTCAGGGAGCTCCCAGCTCTCCTCCTCTTCCACCGCTTGGCGTGGCTGTAGCCTGTGTCGTACCAGAGGAAAGAGGCTGAGTAGAAGATAAATGGAATCGGTGAAGCTTCCAGAGACAAATGTTAGCAACACCACCGTCCTCAATTAGTTATTATTTCTTTGGGTGAAAATATCCCCAGCCTTAGGTAATGCTCTCTCCATAATTGCCTTTTCCAGAGGTGGTTTAAGTTAATGAATAACTAGTTTGGGGGTTAGTTTCCAGAAGGGTTTGGTTTTCTTTCTCTGCTAGCATGAGAGTGCTGCCCATTAAGTGCATCTATGGAGCACTTAATGACAAGAAAATTGTTTGATGGAACCATCCCGTGTAATGAGGTATTTCAGCAATTTATTCAGTACAATATGTTAACACCAAAAATGAGAACTTTGGGCAGGCTGGTGGGCAGGTGTGAAAACCTGTCGAGTGTCCCTGTAGACAAAATCTATTTACTATGGAAAATTTTCCTTAAGGATATGTTTCTGAGACTGTGAAATGAAAGCAAAATGATGCACATTCAGAAAAGGTCACTTAAGTATAAGTTATTTGACAAAATAAATTTAAATTTACCCTTACCCTGCATGACATGAGCTAAAACCTGGAATTTGAGGGCTGGTGGGTTATTTTTCATTTGGAGAATAAATTGGATTCAGTGTCAGACATCCTTTGGATCGGTCCCTATGTGTGACAGGGTGTAGCTGAACTCCTGTTTCCTTCAGCACAGTGGGAATCAAGCAGAAGGGGATGGTTGCTGTGCCCACTTCTCCTGCCCTTTCTTTACCTTCTCTTATCCCCAGCCTGAGTGACACTGCCAGGGCTTTTCTAAAGCGATGGGTTTCCTTTCCAGCAGCCTCCAACCTAACAAAGGTATTTCTCTCATATTCAGGCAGAGGGAATATGGCAGCTCTACATCTCTGCCATCCTCCAGGTCCTCAAGTCCTAATGCTTAACTAGATTTTTGGTTGTTTTGTTGTATTTTTTTTTTCTAAATTTGCCTTTTCAGTTCTTAGCACTTTCCCCTCACAGGTCATATCTCCCACACAGCCAGTCTTGAAAATTAACTCAAAATGAAGTCCCTGCCTCCAGTTTTGTTCTGTACACACACGAATCCAGCAGCTGGAGAATAAAGGCAGCAAATCCCACAGAACTTGGGGGAGCTGGTGGCGCTGATTGCAGCTGCCTTTGTTGCCTTTCAGCATGGTTTGCTGGAAGTGGTGGGAGGACGAGCTAAAAGCAATCCTAGGACATTTCCAGGGATGAATAGCTATGCTGGACTGTCTTGAAAGATATCTGGCCAGTATCCTTGAAAGAAGCAGTTAAATAAATGTCTGTTGATGCCTTGTTAATCTGACATGATGCAGAGCAAAAGCAAGTGTGCTGGTTTTGTAGAAGGGGCGGACCGCGAGAGAGACCGCTGAAGGCGTGCGGCTTTGAAGGACATGACACTTCAAGTTTCTTTGTGCTTGTTAGACAAAAGAGGGCATAATTAGACTTCAGGCAGGCTCCTGTCCTGAAGAAATCAAGGGGGAGTTGCTTTATATGTCAGGTTAGCGACAGTGTCTCCTATAGCTAGAAACCTACTCAAGTGTTTCCAAGACCTGGTTGGCATCCGAGCTTGCCGCGAGCTTTGTGTATCCACAGCTAGAGGCCTGTCTCTTGAATGGTACATCCATTTGCTGTTATTATTCCATTGTCATGTGGGTTTTTTGTCTATTATCACTGCAGCCATGTTTTGAAATAAGTGCTCCCCTCCCACGGATCTGTTGCTTTGCTGTGTGCGCTTGGAGTGGCTCGCGCTGCATATCAATGGGATTTAGGATGAAACAAGAGAAGTCCTGGGATTTTTGTAAGCCAATCCCATCATCTGTCTTTTGTGAAGTTGGAAAGTTGTCAGTCAGAACAGAAAAAATATTGGCAAGCCTGGCTGTTCCCTTGCTGCTGAATGGGTTTTTGGAAGGACAACTGAAGTCATGCAGAGAATCCTTAAACAAGCCAGTAAAGGCAAATGTGGAGGAAAACGGTGCAGTCGTGGATGGGAGGTTTGTCTCAGGTTCTTGAGGGACCAGCTTTGTTTTGTGGTGCTGTTCTGGGGACCATCCAGCTACACAGGTCAAAGCAGTGGAGGATGGCAAAGCCCACCTTCTGGGGGAGCTTTTTCACTGGGGTAACACCCTCCACACTCCTTTAGGACAGGGGAAGGTGTCCCATCTCACCATCTCTAGCCATTAAATACCCTCAATAAATAAATAACCTAAATAAATAAAATTCTTCCTAGTGAGGCAGAATTAATTTTAAGGTCACCTGTTAGATCTAAGGTCTCTTACGTGGCAAGCACAGGTATTGCCATCAGCAGTTTGGGAGCAATTGCTTCTGGATCTGAACAGTTGAAGGTTTTGAGCTTCTTATGAGGCCCCTGGGAAGGTTTCTGTGTCTGGGGTGGGAAAAATGACCTGGCAGCCCACAGTTGTATGAACCAGAGACCAGTTGTGTCTCACAACAGCAGTTCCAGTGGCAGCACTGCATGGGATCAGTACGAGCCTGGAGCCAGAGAAAGGAAACAGCGTTTTCTGCTACATGCTGTGTGAACAAACCATCCCAAGGCTTGGGATGTGTCCTCCTCCAAGGGAGACCAGGTCCAAAGCACAGCTGAGAGCTTGGAGCCAGCTGAGGCTCTGCAGGAGCTTTATCAGGCTGAGTCGTTCTGCTCCTCCGCAACCCCGTTTCAAAGGGTTTAATATATCGAGAAGCTGCACAATTAGTAAAATAGTCAGTTGAGCTAATTGACGTTAACTTGCCACAGATTCTGGCTGCAGACAGGTCTCGGGAGACAGATGTAGTGTGGAGCTCTGTTCCTGACATCATGGCCAACATGGTAATGGTTTCATGACTCCCTGTGCGCAGGAGACTTGTGTGGAGAAGAACACTTGATAACTTCTACAGTATAAGAAAAACATGTATAGAAGAGTGGTTCCTTATCTTTTTTTTTCTTTTTTTTTCTTGTCTCTGCTACTTTTTTTTTATTATTTTTTTTCTTTGACAAGGAATTTTTAGACAGAAAGAAATCAATACCTACCAAAAAATAAAATACCGAGGAGTGTGACTTGCAGCTGAATGAACAAATGTGACACTGACGATAAGTGTTGCTGTTCAGAAGTCACATAAATGTGAGGAGGACATGGCCACTCACTCAAAGACAGATATCTGTGGTGTTGTATGCTAAGGAAAACAAGCTGGAAAGCTCAGAGACGATGCACACAGAAGAGAAAGTGCAGCAGTGGGAATTTTTGAGCTCATCTCTTACTACTTCAGCATCGGGGATTCAGGCAGAAGCTAGTTGGGAGTACTCAAGGGCTTCTTTTGTAATAATTTCTGCTGATTTTTAGATGTTCAGCCTGGAATCTGGGCCCAGCACATTCTAGCAGCTTCAGTATTGTCACTTCTTTCTAGCAGGAGGAAGGAAAGGGCTTTTCTGGTGATCTTTAAAGCAGGTTCAGTTGCAGCAATTCAGGCCACTTGAACTGGTTTCTCTTAACTGTGTCTGTGCTGCTAGCAGGACAGTTGGGCTTATGTTGATAATTTCCAGCACTTTATACTTTTTTTTTTGTTTGTTTGTTTAAAATAGTCATATCCTTGTGTAGAATTGAAAACCATCTCTCTGCAGCTGTCCTAGGTTAATTCCTAGTCTGAATCCTTAATTGCTACCTTGAGTGATGATGGCATCATGCTCGAGTGTTGAGGCATTGATTTGAGAAATGGTACTACTGAGCATCAATCTGAGATGCCTCTTAAAGTCTTCATCAACATGTTGATGCAAAACTGGATGATGTGAAGTATCTTGTGAGGTACCTGAACTGTCAGGTCTGTCTGTCTTGTTGATCTCAGCTAGATGTTTGTATTTGGCATCTGGCAAATGTTTGGGCACAATCAGCTTGTAATGTTTCAGTGACTCCTGTTTGGANTACTACTGAGCATCAATCTGAGATGCCTCTTAAAGTCTTCATCAACATGTTGATGCAAAACTGGATGATGTGAAGTATCTTGTGAGGTACCTGAACTGTCAGGTCTGTCTTGTTGATCTCAGCTAGATGTTTGTATTTGGCATCTGGCAAATGTTTGGGCACAATCAGCTTGTAATGTTTCAGTGACTCCTGTTTGGAAATTTCTGGTGTTGACTCATTCCCTGGCAACGACCTGTTGTAAGAGGAACCCAGAAAATCCTAGTCTTGTCCTGTTCCTGATGTTGCTGTTACAGTAGTTCTCTTTCAGTGAGATGTTTGGCATGGAAAATCATTAACTTTTCCATTCCAGAGCTCCAAGATTTCTGAGAAATTTGAATTCCAGCCTTGTGCCCTTTCTTATTTACTGTGAGCCACGGGAGATGATTGATGAGTTGCAAACACCGAGTAGTTCTCTGGGACTCGTTAAAAAACTTGGGACCTCTGTCCTGTTTCTATTTACCTCATCTCCAAAACCGACAGTGTTTGAAATAAAATCCTACGAGAGGTTTGCCAGCAACATTTGAGCGCTCTGTCATCCCAAGTGAATAGAAATTGCATTTGTTTTGTTATTTTCCATGTAAAAAAAAAAAAAGTTAGGTCCATATCCTAAATTGAAGTTCATACTTGACGTCCCTTTCTTCTCCTGTCCCCCCTGTCTGCTGCTGTGCCTGTCTCGCGGCGGCGTTGCCAAGAAATACCGAGTAGCTACAGCAGCTTGCGATCGGTCCGCGTTTTTCAAAGTCTTGTCAGACTTTTAGCTCATCAGTATTCATGCAGGTGTAATTGCACCTGCAAAATTTGAATTACTGTGTTGATAAGTCTGTGACAGAAATGGACTGTGACTGAATCTGGTACAAAATTGATAAGCTCTTGCAGGGAAGAATTGGATAAAAGAGAGACACCTGCTAATACACACTTGTTTTGAACTGGGCAGATATAAAACATGTCTGCTTGACATCCCCGTTCCAGAGGCATCATTCAGAGACCATTTCCATCAAGAAATGGAACCTCTGGGTGTCTAGTCCGGGACTGATGTGTGGAGCCCCCAGCCTGATGATGGGGTTTGGCCTCTGCCAAGAGATTTTTCGGAGCTGCTTAGGGGTTTGGGGGCATGAGGAGGACATGGCCAGTAATGTGGGAAGATAACTTGGATTTCCCCAAGGAAACACACCAGATTTTCCCCTTTAAACTACTGCTTTAAACAAATGAAGAGTCTCACTGATATTAAGCAGCACAGAGCTTCAGTGATAAATAAGTGTAGGATTATTTTTGTGTGCTTTCATGAAAACACAGGGAAATACAGAGCCTTCTCCTGTTGCTCCTCCGCTGCTGAGGCGGATGGTAATTGACTGATACAGGATTCTGATACGTAATTAACTGCATCAATTAAAAAACCCTGCTGACCTAGAGGAGTTGTTTAAGGACATAAAATAGATGTAGCTCAGATCTAAACTGTGGGGTTTTTTTTTCATTGTTCTGAATGTTTAAAACTTCAAAAGTGAAGATTAGTGCCAATTATGAAAAAGGTTGTAATTTTGAGTGCGCTGGTGTCTTCCAGCTCCCAGTGATGGGTGCAAAGAGTGTTTTCCTGTTACATCTCTAACACAAAGGGCTGTGAACAAAGAACCCCCAGGTATACTTATTACTGCTAATTGTATACTTTGTGTTTAATGAAGGGGTCCTGTCTCCTGACAGAGGGTTTAATGAAATGTTAATTTTTGCTACTAATCAACTTGAAACATAATAGCAGCAGCTCACTAACAGATTGGTGAACTTTGTGTTCGCCCTGGACTATTTTGGAAGATTTCCAGGTTCTTCCTAGTACCATTCATCTCTCTTGCTGGCTACAGGAAAGTAGCAGCTCAGCAGAACACATATAAATCCATCACACTTCAAACAGTGTGTAACCAATTAAATACTTACCCTAGTTTTACTTTCGCCTCAGAAATGTGTTCTATCATTGCAGGTTTTCTTTTAAGCAGTCCTGCAAAGGTTATTATGTACTCTTGAATTCTCTCCTGATAAATAAAGATGATTAAATGCTCTGTCAAATATAATAACTCGCTTGCCTAAATCCTGCCTCCCAAGTCAGGCCATCTTTCTGAACTCTGCTTAATAGTTGGAGTTCTTGTGGGGCTCAGAATCTTCTGAGATCTTTGAAAATATTAATGCAAAGTCTGTGTATTTCAGGGAAGCCACGGTACATCTTTAACTCTGCATAAAAACCCAAACCTTACTGTATAGCAAATAAAATCATACTTGGTTAGAACTAGAGTGGCTGTGATCATGTCTTTGAATTTAATTGAGGCACCTTCCCTTTGAGTTCATGCTTCAGGATCCGTTGAACCCACTGAAGCAGAGTCTGTTGTTTGGAGAGGAGAGGGTGGGGAGCAAGGAAAAGAACTGTTGGGTCACCTTGGTTTCTTTTCCCCACAACTTTGGATGTTACATTGATTTGGATTGTGTGTTCTCTTGGCCAAACATTTTGTATGAGTATCTGATTGAAATTTTTCTACCTCTTTACATATCAAACTTGAAGCATCAGCCAGTTGTTTGTTAGTCTTTCACAGCCTATGTGGTCAGGGTTTCCTACAGATAACATATTCAGGTAGTTGTGGTTGTAGGTACTGTGCTCTAACTGTACACAGCATCTCCACAGCTCTCCCAGTGTAAGTGCAGGATGAGGCAGGCTTCAATTATACCTTGTTTTATAGCAAGAAAATAGAAAGGAATCCTGTATCAGGTGAGTATTTATTTCTCAGTAGAGCTGTGTGCTGCTCTTTGCACCACATGCAAGTAAAGTTCCTTGCTCCAAGGAACTTGTGTCCAAGGGACATAGTAGGTCGCTGATGACAGACAGGCAACAGGAAGCAGCTAGACTGCAAACTATATGTTACCAGGCAATAACTCCAGCACCGTGTGATGGACATCACTCAGGATAATTGGTGGTTATGGGAGGAAGCCAGGCACATGTTGGAAGTCCAGATAAAGAAAAAACCTGTATTAAGTATTAATGATGCATGGGTTAATTATGTCAGATATCAGTAAAAATAGTAGTCTCTTGCCATTGTTGTTCTCAGCCAGTCATTGGTTGTTCCTGCAATGTGTTCCTTCTAACATGTTTTTCGTTGATTACTGCTTTTTAAACCATGAATGGCTACCTAGGATCTTCACCAGGCAAACCTGGGGTGCTCTCTCTTGACTGGATTTCAAACCACCTCTGATGAAAGATTAAAATAGTCAAGGACAAAGTCCAGGGACTTTGAAAATCTGTCTATGGAGTCTTGAGGGGTCTGTCTTTGAACTACGTGGAAGCCTGTAGACAAGAGTTGAGTTTGACCAATCCTACTTTGAAGCATGGTAGAATTTAAGGCATTATTTACAGTTGAGGAACGGTCTCTTCTCCCTTTACCCACACTTCAAGGTTTTAAATCAAGTATTTCAATTTGTTTTGAAAGCAATTATTACTTTTAGTGTCTTCTCCCCCTCCTCCCCTCGCTTTAATGGAAGCAGAATGACCAGAAGTACAACTGAGATTTATTGAAACCAGTTCTGTGTGTGAGTTATTTCTGCCAACCAAGCGTGTGGAGATAAAATAACATCAGGAAGGTGACAATTAAAGATACCAACTAGTTGAAGTAGGTGAATTTAAGACAAGGAGTGAGGACAGGACACTTAAAATTCTGGTTTGAAAATGGCAGTCTTAAAGGAAAAGTGAAGCTTTAGAGATAATGATTGACTGACCTGATATTATTTAACAAAAAGTACCAAAAACTCTAAGAAGTTGAGAAATGGAATAGATGACCTGGAAAATAAACTCTGATTAAAAATTATTATAGTGCCAAGGTGTTGTAGGCCTGAAGATGAGGGAAGCTGAGGTGATTCTTGGTTTTTTCCACCTGACCTTTTTTTCTGTTAGTGCATTGTCAGGGAGGCTCAAGGTTGGATAATTCTGAACTCTGATGTGTCAAGCTGCCTTTTGTCTCCATAGGGGGGTACGGGGTGATAAAGGAACGTCACAGTGTTACTGGTGGCATCCGATTGAGAACAAAAATGGCTTTGGTTTGGGTTTTGTTTCCTAATTAACATGTAAATATAAGTCTCTTGCCTATGGGGAAAATACCATTGTGTTACAGAAACCAGGCCTGTCCTTCAGTGTTAGGAAACTCTGTTTATTCAGGCAAAGCTGAAAAATATATGCCAGACATCTGCTCCACAGTGTCTTTCCTGGCTGTTTGTTGGGAGGCCGGTGTCTTCGCTGCCATCGTATTTGGCCCAATCTTCAGCTACTGTTCCAGCACTTGTTTGGAAAAGAGGGGGTAGGAAGCAGTTTGAGACATCTTTGTGCTTTTCATCTTTTTAGGAACTCGGGGTGATGTTGGCCTGCAAAGCCAATGGATGCTCATACCACCCTTCATAATTGCATTCTCAACATGGTTGTGGTTTGCTCCTCACTTCACCTTGGAAGTGGGGATGGTACCAAGAGGCAAGTCCTTATGTAAGCTGTAGAGGTAACAGTCTCTGCAAAAAAGGAATTATTTGGGCCTATTTTCCTGTCATTTTAAGGCTGTGTTAGCAGGAGATCTTGGTGTAATTGAAAAGCAACCTCATTATCTGTTATTCTCATCCTTTTCATACTATGCTCTCTTCTCATTTTCCCTAGGTTCAAATAACTGGCCAAACAAGAATTTGCCCTCTCGATGTGAGCTTTGAGCTTTAGTCTTGTCACTGTTTTTCTCTCTCTGGCTGATGCAGCCATATCATTTCCAAGTGTGACTCTTCAGTTGTGCCATGGTTTATGCCCAGGGGTAACTGAGCACCTCACAGCTGCCTGCTCACCCCAAGGGGATGGGGAGGAGTAAGGAAAAGAACTTGTGTGTTGAGATAAAGACAGTTTAATAGGGTACTACAGGATGAGAATACTAATAGTAGTAATAACTTCTGCACCTGGTGGGGCCAGGAAAGCTGAAATGTCCTTGGCTTTAGTGTAGACCCGAGAACAACCCAGCAACAACCAAAACCCATCAGGGTGTTATTGACATTTTGTTATAAATCCAAACCACGGCACTGTAGCAGCTACCAGCAAGAAAATTTAACTCTCTCTCTGCCAGGAAACAGGACAGGTTCTGTATTTACCAGATCTGGCATCGATTCACTGAATGTCTTCGGGCATGTCACAGTCTGGTTTTGGTAATGCTCCTGTGACCATAAAAACTAGACCACTCATTCTGCCCCAGAAAGCAATTTAACATTTAATTAATACTTGAGGGCCACACTGCTCCAGTGAAATTAACAGTAAGGTCTGTTAATTGCAGTTAGATAATGTCCTATATTTGCTACTGATTAAAAAACACTAAGTTGATATTTAAAAAAATTAAAGAAGCCAGAGTCAAACTGTTGACTAAACAGCCTCCCATGTTCTTTGGGTCTCTCCTGGAGTTAGCATTAAATGCAGATTGATGGAGTCTCAGAAATAGAAATAGGTAATGAGAAATCAGATATATTTTCTTCTCACTCATCTAAAAATGGGTGTTTGGGTATTTGTGTGGCTCCTCTGTGGAAGCAGGATTCATTAGCAGGGTTTTTCCTTTTAAGTTGACTTTTTTGGAACTCATTTAAAAATCAAAACTAGATGTTTTTCCCCGACATCCCACTTTTGTTCAGAGGTTCTCTGCTCCTTCTAGGTAGATTTCACTAAGCCTAATTTGCTACTATGAAAATTTTTAGCTTATGAGAAATCCCCCCACTCCATCCCACCCCCATGCCCCCGAGGAAGATGATCGGTGTCAAGTGCTGCAGACAGGCTGTGCTCACCCACCACATAATGACTAAGAGTTGTGTCTCCAGCACTGAGGCTCTCAAAGGTTTTGATTATACACTCACACTAGTAATGGACTTTCTAAAACCAGCCCACAATAATTCCCACTGTGATTTCCATTCCACATTTTCAGAGTGCTCAATTTTGGGTTGGTTGAGTTTAGTTTTGGGTTTTTTTTATTTGGCCATGTTAATGCCTAGCCAGGAATTGACTTCTTTAACTATGCCTTTCCCAAAGTGTGTGCAAGATGTGCTCTTTCTAGTTGTGCTGTCTCCAGAACCACCTGCTTACCTTGCTCTGACCCAGTTTTGCTGTTGCTCCAGGAAGCCAGGGCTGAAACCTCAGGAGAAGAAACGTTGCTGTCCTCTCCTTTTGGCACTCACGGCCGTCCCTGCGCTGCGTTTTCCCGGTGGACATAAATCAGGATGTGAATTTCCTATAAAGATTACTTTAAAAACAATCTGAAATATGACATGTTTATGGGATCATGACCATATTACTCTTGATACAAGGAGGAGTTTGTTTCCTTCAGGTTTGTTATTTTTTTTCTTGGTAAATGAGAGTGGTTCTCCTTTTGGTATAGTATGCTTCATGCTGTATGGAATAAAGCAGGCCAGTAATTTCGTTAAGATGATTCATATGAGCCATCCATATAACTATTTTTCCCCTTTATCTTATGGTGTGGTGCCAGGAAGGCTGTAAACAAATCATTGACCTTTCTAAGAATGTGTAACCGTTGACCTGAGGGCTCCTGTGTGATTGATTCCATATTTCCTGGCAGAACAGAGGATGCTTTGAGAGGAGGCGAGTGCTTTTGTGTTCATGTTGTCTCTGTGTGGGGGTGCTGTTTAGGCTGTGTTCATCCTATTGCAGCCCTACTGCAATAGGATGACAGAGAGGCTTCCTACTCGTAGGAAGCCTCTCTGTCCTTTCAAAGTGAATTGCCTGAGTTTTAATAAGGGCAAGTCAACTTGCAACCTGGAGAGGGATGGTTTATTGCGTGAAAGAGTTGGTTAGTGTCTCGTTAATAATACTTTTCCTTTCATGTGTGGCCTTGAAGCAGTTTAAAAAGTAATATGAATATCATAATTGACAGATTACATGAAGTAACTTGTCTGTGGTGACCCAACGTATCAAATCACAGAACAAACCCCACATTACAAAATCAGGGACTTGGTCATTCTCACATCCAGCAGTGTGAAAAATCTCCCTTTAAAACTGCAAGCTAACTTTTTATTTAACTGTTCCTTACAATGCCTCCTGGTTGTTACTGGGTTTTGGTGGTTTTGCCCTAGGAGACCGTTTTGGTTGTTTGCCTTGCATCAAGAAGCGTGCGTTAGAAAGAGCAATAAGGGCAAATGCGGTGTTGAAATCAGAAAGGCCAAAGCACTGCAGAAGTTTATGCATTGAAATCAGAGGAAGTAAATGTAGTCCTGTCAAGATAATTATTATGATGAGTAAAAGTGACCTTTATAGCAGGAAACATAATTGCATTGTCACGGCCCATTATTTGACCTTCTATAAACCATCCTTCAATACTGCTAATGAGTACTTCTGTGTATGCATGTTGACAGCCAGGACATTGTTGGGAAATAAGTGGCACCTAGAAACCAAGCAAAATATTAAGTACAGAGTAGGCTTATTATTTATAAAAGATCCCTATTTAATATATCTCCATGGTATAGTAATTGGTGAAAGCAATTGCAGGACTCATTCCTTCTGTCTCGCTCATGGAACTGAAGGTTTCTTCTTTGTAAGATCCTACAGCCTGTTATTGCAGAATGTGCTAATGAGAACTTAAAAAAAAATAAAAAAGCCCTCAGCTTACGTGTTTTTTAAATTAAAAGTAATTCCGTGAGAGTTGGGTGCATGCTCCTGCCTGAAGGATTGGCATTGTGATTTTTTTAACTTTTTGTTCAGCTTACAAGTTAATGGTTTGTTCATGGGCTTTGTAATGTTAAAATTTACCTCAGGAGATGAATTTTGGTGCCACGTTTCTCGAATTCATAAAAGAAACATCCCATCTGAATTTTTTTCTTCTGCAACTTCTTATTCAGAGCTTTTCCTTTACTCAGATCAGAAGGAGTCACAGAACCCCAGGCTGGTTTGGGTAGGAAGAGCTCTCATACTCCCCCTTGCCATGGGCAGGGACCACCCCACCAACCCAGGGTGCCCCAAGCCCCATCCAACCTGTCCTTGAACCCTGCCAGGGATCCAGGGGCAGCCCCAGCTTCTCTGGGCACCCTGTGCCAGAGCCTCCCCCTCCTTGGGAAGGATATTTTATAGTCAGCTTCTGCATCCTGTGAAACAGAGGCTAGAAAACCATCCCTCACAAACATCTACCCTCCACACTACATCCCTGAGAGCTCTGGGATACAGCTTAGTGAGAAATAAAGCCTTAACTTAGGACTCCCAAGTAACAGCTCATTCACCATTCTCCTGACCACACTATGTCCATAGGTGATGGCTTTTGAAACACCATCCCTTTTGATGGTCAGCCAGGTATTTATTGGCTTTTGTGTTACTGAGTTTGGGAGTCTCAGTTATTGTGGTAGGTCTCTGAGGAGGGGTTCTGCAACCTCAGTAGCAGCAGGTATTTCAGTGCCTCATCAACTATAACAAATTCCCTTGATCCCAAATTGTGTGTGTTTTGCTATAAAATAAGCTCTGCCTGTGGGTCTGGAAAACATTGGGTTTGGGGAAGCATTTTTTAGATTGAGTATATAAAGTATTTTTGACTTTTGTACGTGTGTTTGAAGACTCTTTTGCTGCATCCCTTCAAACACAGCCGTGTGTTGAACCGTCCTGCGGGAATCACATTTTCAGTACTGTGAATGATTTTCTGGCACCAGACGATTAATAGACGGCTCCCAAGTCTGACAAAAGCTGAGCAAATGTCTTCCTTTAAATAAGTCTTAAAAATGATGGTCGAGTCGCCAGTCAGACTCCTCCTGAATAGAGACTGAGCTTCTCAGCTGTCCATGGGAAGATGGTTACGTGAGGAAGCTTTGAGCTTTCCATAGGCAGAGCTGGCGGTGACTGCAGTGATGTCAGAAATCATTCCTGGTTCTGAATTTTACTGTCAAAAATGTGGAATTAGAAGCTCCACTCCCATTTTTTTTGGCACAGCCATGCTAGGTGACTTACATTTCATTTTGAAATAAGAAGGAAAATAATCCTGTCAGCATTAAGTGTTTGCCAAATAGTGCGTTTATCCGGTAAAGCATTAGAATGGAGTGGCCGTTAGATCCGTCTTGCCAGTGCCGTTATGGCTGTTGTATGTACCAGCCTTCTGTTCTAAAAACCTGCTAAATCCAATTACTGTCAGCAGTTGTCTTTGGTCTCGAGTGCATATTGCAAAGAGCACTGTTTCCCCGTGGTCACTTGAAGGGCCAGAGAAGAGGAAATCAGAGGAGTAATTGCAGTCGGTGGAACAGAGGTTGATGGAATTCCGGCCCATCTGTTAGGACGTTGTCACTCTTGGTTTACTTAATGTGTTTCAAAATTAGTTGATGACCAAGTCTTAGCTGAAAAGATCTGTGTAGCCTTTGTGACTCCAGTTGGAGACACTGCTTACTCTGATTATGGAGGTTTAGGAGACAAAACAATTGATACAGGATGCACAGCAGAAATTCAGGAGCTGTGACTTTGATCCCTGACTCCACTACAAGGTGAGGGGCTGTATTACTGAATTCTTTTCTGCTTTATACAACCCTCAGAAGATAAGAGAAATGGTCCTCTCACCTACAGCTTGCCTCTCTTGTCTGGGATCACACATAGACTGCGCTTGGCTTTGGGCTTCTCTCGTATAGAAAATCTGAACATCTTGATATTGCTTCTGGTTATCCAATTCTGAGATGCCAGTAGATAATACTGTGATATGGCTGGCCCGAAGTGTGTGGATAGATCTGTCACTTGTGCTTTGAATTAATTTCCAACCATTAGCTGGTTTTGTATCTTTCTTTGTTGAGAGTGCCTCTTTTTTACTTTCTAGCACTCTTAGAGCAATCGTTCCTCCTCTGTCATTGTTCTAATAAACATTCTAAGCATTTTAATCATTAAGTGTGTTCTTCCATTTCCTCTGTTTCCTTCCCCTCGAGTCATAAGGGTGCATTTGACTCATACCTCCAAGTTTTCCAATGTATTATACGGCTTTAGAGAACTTTGCATTTTTCCCAGCAACTGCGACTGGGAAGAATCTTTTGTGCTCAGCACTTCAGCATTGGCCTTAAGTTTAACTTAAACGTAAGCTGTGGTGTACATCATGTAGGGGATGGAAGAATGCAAGTTCTCAGAGGCTTACATGTCTTTGATTGCTGCTGGTGTGGAGGCTGTATGTGAGATAAGAGCATTGATAGAAAGTCAGAATATCCCTAAGGTATTGCTTTCCAGTGTGGTGACACCTTTAAGACATCTTGCACACACTCTGCTCATGAAGCATGACTGATAGGTACCTTCTGGAGCTTCCATTGCCCTGGATGTTTGAAGCCACATAATGATACTGGTGTGGTCCTAGGCCCTTGCACCAAGCCCAGAAGGATGTTTCCACCAAGGAAGCAGATATGGGAATATCTGACTTCCACTGAGGTCAACGAGACTTGGGATTCCTGAGGTCTGTGTCCATCTTTTAGTCATGTGAACAGGGGAACTAAGGTAGAGCTCAATATTGGCAACTCATTTTCTGTGCTTTTTGTTTCTTGCATTGCAATCTCTTTACTGACTCCTTACAGACTTTGGACTTTTGTGTTCCAGGCTAACTGTGCCTGAGTTGTTGTGCCCAAATGAGAAGAAACTCTTGGCTTCTACCACATCTACCAGCGCTCAGGCCATGTTGGACAGGACCTCAATATGTTTACAGCTAAGATCAACTCCAGAATTGTGTTCTTCTAGTCCTGCTTGTTTCTAGCAAGCCTGTCCTGACTGAAAAATACAATAATGTGGATGCTGAAAACTTGTTTTTGTTCTTTTTAGCATCAGGTGGCCTGGAAAAGTCATTAATATTTTAGAGGTACCTGGGATTGTGTGGGTGGTGTCCTGGGAATTTTGGTTGTCTCGCCTTGAATTAGAAGTGAAAGCTGGCATTTAAAATGTATTCTAACAGATTCAACAGTTTTCCCTGTGCAGTCAAAGATATTAATTATTGAGCCTATTTTCAGAAAAGTGGGGTTTAATGGCAATTTGTAGGGATGGTAAATGATTTTGATTTCATTTCTGTAGAGGATGCCAAAAGATGGGTTGCTTCAGGCTTGAATATTTGGGGTAATGAGGCCCTTGGGATAAATCACAACAGTGAGCACCCTCACTCTGCATTGCAAAACACACAGGACACGCCTGTAGAGAGAGGGGGGGGCAGTTCTGATTTATTTGCTGTGCTGTGGCTACTCTGCTGACAGAGCAGTTGTGACATTCGGCATTGATCATACGGAAGTCACTGAGAAGCAGCCAGGAAACCTCATTCCTCACACTCTGGGAACTCCAGCAGACTTTAAATGTTGTCTTTCCAGAGTCCAGAGGACTGACTTCAGTGCTATTTTACTAACAAAGTGCTAGTAAGATGTGCAGCAACTCTGGCAGAGTGGAAGGGACCAGATCACCTGCCATCACCCCACTCTGTAAAGTATATCCAGCACTTAAGTGATGCTTCCACACCGGGGATACAGGCTAACGTGAATGCAGAGATGTTTCTGTTTACACTAATATTTTAATTTGCATTAAGTGATTATTAGATTACAAGGCAAAGAATTAGACCAAGAAAATTCATGTAAATGCCTTTGCCAGCAAGGGTGTCTAGAGGAGAACAACGTGGGCCAGCAGCAACATTTGAGTTGGTGCCTTGGACAAAAAGATTCTCCTGTTCAGAGAGAATACACGATCTGGACACTGCTCTGCAAATACCTGTCCTGTAAGACAAGAGAAAAACGTTACAGAGGAGCTGTGAGCCATATGGTTTATCTGAGCCACTGACATTGGGTGGTTACAAGTAGATAAATTCAATTGCCTGGTGTGAGGGTGTCTGAGTTAGGATACCTGGGTTTCCCCACAGTTAGCTTCAGCCTCGAGGGAGAGAGGGTGGATTCTTGCACCAGTTTCTAGCCTGGATATTGCTGAAAGTCCCCTACACTTGACTGAAAGTTGTTTCTAGAACACTTAGCCCTGCAGGACAGTATCATGGAGCACCTTTCCTACGAGGACAGGCTGAGAGAGTTGGGGCTGTTCAGCCTGGAGAAGAGGAGGCTCCGGGGAGACCTTCTAGTGGTCTGCCAGTACCTCAAGGGGGCCTACAAGAAAGATGGGGAGAGGCTGTTCAGTAGGGCCTGTTGTGACAGGACAAGGGGTGATGGNCTAGTTGGGGGTGTCCCTGCTTCTTGTAGGGGGGTTGGACTAGATGACCTCTGGGGAGTCCCAACTCCAGCCATTCTATGATTCTATGATTGCAAGAATATTGTTAGGGATTCCTTGTTTTGTTCAATATCTTTCTGGTGATGTAAAATTCCTACCGTGCTTCCTCCTCCCATTACACCTCTGTGCCTTTTTGGTTTAGATTTTAAATTTCCCAGATCTCCTCTTGGCCAGACTGATGAGTCAGTGTTGCTGAAGCAGCTTGTGAACCCCGTGAGAACACAGCCCAGCTCAGCCTGAGCAGTTCAGGGGCAGCTAAAGGAAATAAAATGCTAAGCCCAAGAAGAAAACAAGTAACATGTAAGATGTCATGTAGGATGTGTTGTGACAAACATGGTCTTGAGTAATCCCTCCCCCTTTCCAATGCAGGGATAGAGTACTGCTGGGATGTGCAGGATCCATCCGCTGTCCTTCCATAAACTGAATTAGTGGCTCTGGGATTAGCTGCAGTGTGAGGATCAGAAATCAAGCCCAGACAACCTTGGGCTCTCTAGACTGTCTCCCATTATTAAAATGCCTCAGGAGCCAGGATGGGGCTGAACATCGAGGAAGGGGTTTGCTGAGCAAAGGAGAAGGCACAAAGGCTGCACACAGCGACTTTCTGCCCTCACTGGGGAGAGGCTCCTGGTGCTGCCGCTGCAGAGGCGTTTGAGGATTGTTTCATAGTTTGGGGAACTGGTTTTATGCTGGTTTGGTCATGCATTTTGTAGAACAGTTCCCCTGCTTGGTTGGTTGTTTTGGGTTATTTTTGTACAGCTCAGTTTTGGAAATGTGGTCTGGTTTTTTCTGCAGGCAGCTGCAGGGTTTGTTTTTCTCACTTCAGATAAAATGTGCAACACTAATAGTAACAGGTTTTCCTTTGTCATCAAGTGATTGAAAGCAAACCAGGCTTTTATTCTACAGGGATATTGCTATTTCTGAGGATCAAGGTGAGCAAAGAGGGGTGGAAACACCCCTTGCAACAAAAGTGTTATGGAGTTCAATGTATTAAGTTAATCAAAATACTGCTGAAAGAAACCTGATCGGAGTCTGCCCCACAGGGAGAAGTTCTGTGATTACAAAGGGCTTCTTATTCTGAGAGATAACAAAATAATTTCTGCTATTGGAAGTCACCAAGGGAAAAAAAAATCTCATGCTGGAAATCAGGGACAGACTCTTACAAGGGAGTAAATATTTGATAAATTGCTGCAGTTGTGGTTTATCTGTCACTTCAGAAATGCCACAAAAATCCACACCTAAGCTGTAAACAATTTGTTTTATCATGAGATCTGGTTGCTGTTTCGGCCTGTCACTCACCTGCTGAGTGACTTCTGCATTCACTTCCCACCCCTGCCTCAGTTTCCCCATGTTATGATGACAGGAGAGGTGCTGGGCTCCATCTGTTGCTAGTGTTACGCTCTGCTGGGTGAAGCGCTGCGTCAGGTCCATTGTTGGTGTCACACCTAGGGCCATCAGCTTGTCTGCTCACCTTCAAGCTGTGCTGCTGGCAGCGTAGCCGTGAAGTCCTGCTCCATGTTTCCTCCTGGACTTATCAGGGATGGCCCATTAACATGAATCCTGGACTCTCACTGCTGCTGAGCTTCGCTCGGTACATTGCCACCGTGACCCACTTTCCTTTCTCAGATAAAAGCAGCCCACAAAGCAGCATCGTCTCCATTCTCCTCTCCACCCCCACATATTCACCTTCCAAAACACTTCACTCCTCCTGCTGAATTCTTGTGTGTGATCGTTGCTCTAAGTCACTGATCTGCTTTAAAAACTGTAAATTCAAATAGCCCTCGATTGAGATTTCAGGAGGAGGAGGAAAAAAAAGAAACCATCAGGCAGAGGTCAGTGGATGGGGACACACAGCTGCAGGTGCCTTGGCAGGTCCTGGGGCATTACCAGTTGCAGTGATAGAGCAGCACACTGGTGCTGGTTTCTTTCCTAAAGCTGCCCTTCTACTTAGTTCCACTTGGGAAACCCAGACTGCCAGTCACCCAGAGCGTCGTTTTTCAGAAATGACATTTTTAAAATCCAGGAGCTCTCCATGGCTGAAGAACTTGTCTCAACTTGAAAACCTGTCTCCCTTCTTAGCACATTTATCTCTTGGATGCTCTGCTGAGAGGAGAGAGGAAGGGGAAGTTTTCTCCCACCTCCTCATTGGTTATACACCCCGACACAAACCGGTGTTACCCACCTCAGCAAACCGCTCGTCTACACAGTGATATTCACTCCAGTCCCAGAAGCAGCATCATTATGGTACTTTGCCTGGGATAATTATCATCTTAACATGGGTAATTAGGCTGGTTGCCACACTGTGCTGACTCAGCTACGCTGTGCTTGCCCGCAGATCATGCTCAGCTCGGAGCTAACGTTGGTATCTGTACTACAGGGCTACGTTGCAGGGTAAACCCAGCTCCTCAGAGGTGTTTGAGGGCTGGTGTGGGAGCAGGTTGCTCTGCTAGGTCAGCACTGGGAAATTCCCTCTGGAGCTCTCCAGCCACAGAGGCAGCTCACACAATATGTTGTCCTTACTAGGTTGTCCCTGAGGTCGGGATTGTCTGGGCTGGGTTTACAGGTACTAAATGATTTTTCATGTTTAGAACATTAATTGCAGGGTGCTAGTTCTGGGGCCTGAGTCTGAATATCTGGGTCTGTTTCTGATGCTTGCTGTGGATTTTGTGGCATTGAAAAACAGAACAAATTTTTCTTTGTTCTCCGCTGTTTTTGGAGAGAAGCAGGTCCTCTCCTTCGCTCTCTGTCTCGTCTGTGGGTTTTCTGTAATATACTCTTGGAGACTGGGATCTCCCTGGTATCACTTCATTTTATTTTGCTGAGAATGGTCCAGAGCCTGCAAAACTTTGCAGTTAGGGTTTTCCTTGGCCTTGTGTCAAAAAACCATACACTGATTTTACATGAAAAAGTTCTAGTTAGGCAGGAGGCAATAAAGCAGATTGGAGTTTGGCAAGGATGCCGGGCTGTTAAATGCCATCGGATCTCTTAATGATCGCAAGAGCTCGCACGGCTCGTTTGGCACCCCGTCCAAAACCCAGTGGCACTCAGGGTTGTGCATGCAGATTGGAGGACAGCTGGTACAAACTGTTGGGATATATTTTCTCAAGAGCCAGTGAAAACCTTACTGCTACCTGGCTGCACAAATACCCGCATCTCAGTCCCACGTGGATGTCTCCAGGTTTTTGTAACGTGGTTCCTTCAAGCTCATGGTTTGCAGCCTGTGTACAGGTAACTCTGTTCCTGTGTTTGGAGCCAAAGGAATAGCTGGTGCTTCCATCTCTGTTAACCTGCTTTCTTTCAGAGCTGAATACCCCCTTTCCTTTCTGGTGCAGAACTGGCTAATAGTAGATGTGTTCTGCACAGGTGAGCCAGCTCTAGACCTGCCATTAGCTCAGTTACCAGCTTTTGGCTGCCCACCTTGGACAATGACAAGGAATTAATTGCAGCTAGAGGAAGTAGACAGCTGGTAAGGGAACATTTCTGAATGGTTCATTTAGATTTCACCTCAACACCCTGCACTCTGGTTCGATTTTCAGCTGGTGTGAGTTCAGTTCTGCTCATTGAAGGCCTCTTCAGTGCTCTGTTTAGATGAGCATCCAGCCCTCTCTTACCATCTCCCCATCAAAATGCCATCAGCATTCTCTCTAGGTTCATGTATCCATTTCATCCTGGTGTTTTACCTGCCTTACAGTTAGAAGAGCTCTGTTGGGCTTCACAAAGTAAGAAGAACAACACAGTCAAACGAATCGGGAGTCTCAATCCACCGGGATTGAGCAAGTGCAGCTCGGGAAAGTGTGAATTTGTGTTGACCTTGACCAAAATTAAAACACACTGACCTCTGTGCAGACTTAATTCAGAATTAAGTAGTCACACTGTGCTTCTGCAATTGTTTTGACTTTCAGAGGTTTTGGGACTGGTTGTAGCTGTGATACTCTGTGTTTGCAGACCTGATGCCGTGGGCAAAGCGCCGGCTTGATTCTGCACCGCTTGCACGAGTGTGCGCTCGTTTTGCACAAGTACATCAAATCTTCACCTGAGGTGAGAAGTGGGGGGAAGTCTACTGCACAGCACACCTCTGAAAGCTTGCTGATCCTTAATCCTCCAACCTCATTTGCTGCTGCTTATCATACAACCTCTGCAGCCACGTGAGAGAGGCTGAATACTGAAGGGAAAAACCCCTCTGTTCGGAGTGTAATGTGTTTCTAGGTTTCCTGCTTTTGAAAACTCAATAGAAAAGCACAGGGCTAAGAAGATTTCTTTAATGTAGGAGAGACTTTCCAACAGGGAGATAAATAGGGCTCGATTCTCCCATTCTCTGCCACGAATCAGAAACAACTCCCCCGGAGCTAATGATGTACTAGCAATACACTGGTATGAAAGGGGGATTTGGCGCTTGGGTTTCGCTGTATTTTAATTCATGCAAATGTGAGAGACACTGGCAGGTTTTAACCCTCTCTGTTCAGCTGGTTTTGAGGCATGTTGGGGGTATGTTTTGAGTTGGAGAACTCCCTGGGATCACAAACCTCCTTGTTAAATGCTAAGGGCAAAGTCCTGAGGTGATGCTAAGCGGTGCCAGCCCTCTGATTCGGATGGGTGCTGATTAACACCCGCCTCACCTCCGAGCTGGCAGCGAGAAATTCCAGGTGCTGTTTCTCTGAAAAGCTCCTTTATTATTCCTTTGGAAAAATAGAAGAGGTCTTTGCCTGTTGTTTACCTCCTGTAAGTAGCTTTGTAGAGCTGGGACTTGGAAAGAGACAGACACTCGCTCACTCCTAACACAAAGCCTTGATTTCTGCTGGATGTGGGACTTCCTTACCTAATAGATTACCCATAGGATACACGGGGGTTTCTACCCCTTTGAAAGATACCCAGTGTTAATTTTTTTTTTTAACTCTCACCTTCTAACTACAGATGTTCCTTATTCTGGCTAATTTTTTTTCTGAATTTAGTTGAACTGTTGTTTTTTTAATGATATCTGAAGATTATGTGGAAAGAAACTATTGTCTGAGTACTTTATTAAGGCATGCACAGGAATTTTCATTCTGTTTTCTCTGGGGTTTATTTCATCATAATTTTCCTCTGTTAGTAGGTATTTTCCTCCTTTCTAAGATAAACAGTAGTGATCTTTTCAATATCTGTAGCATTGGCATTAAAAAAAAAAAGACTTTAAAGCATCCTATAAATGGAAACAGAAAATGTTGGCTGTGCTATATAATTCTACTGGAGAGAGCTTCTAAAGCCCTATAGAAAGGTTATCATTTTCTGTAACAAATACAGATTTTAATGCACTTTCTCCAAAATCCTATTGGGCTTCATTCCTATTAAATTCTATAGGACTGAAGATGCCCCCGAGGATTATTCCGATAGCAGCGAGAGACCGTTTTGCTGGGTAATGTATCTTCAGCCAGGCTGTTTTCAAGTTGCTTTTTTGTAATTATCTGGTAAAACTTTATCACCCTTCTTTAATTTTTCAGCTGTCTTTCCCATTCTGAAAAATGCTGATGAGATCTCTGTTCCTGAATTCCAGATTACGAGGCTGTCAGAAGTGTAAATATTTTATAGGAGATGATTTGGCTTTCCTATAAATTAGCATTTCTTGAAGTCCCCTAGAACCTTTTGGGCCAGGTCAATATAATGTTGTCAGTTCTGATACTGGGATGGTGCTTCGGCCTCTGCTGCTGCAGGAACGGGTTTGGCATCTAATGGGGGTTAGGCTGGAGGGTCCCCTTCATGAGGTGCTCGTGTAGGTGGTAAAGGAAACACTGTTGATGCTCTTTCTCACTGCTGCATCCCTGCTCCTTTGGTGGCACAGGGCTCCGTGTACCTCTCCCTCTCAAGCCCCAAGGGGACCCAAGATGTGGAAGTTGGGGGCAAGATCCATTTAGGCTACTTAAATCCATGGATCTAAAGGACAAGTGTAGAGTCCTGCTCCTAGGGAGGAATAACCCTATGTACCAGTACAGGTCAGGGGTGACTTTCTGGGAAGCAGCTCAGTGGGAAACGCCCTGGTAGTGCTGGTGGACAACAGGTTGACCATGAGCCAGCAATGTGCACTTGGGCCAAGAAAGCCAACGGCACCCTGGGGTGTATCAAGAAAAGTGGGCAGTAGGTCAGGGAGGTTCTCCTGCCCCTCTGCTCTGCTCTGGTGGGGCCTCATTGGGAATAGAGTGTGGTGCTGGGCTCACTGGGTAAAGAAGGACAGGGAGCTACTGGAGAGGGGACAAAACAGGGCTATGGAGATGCTGAGGGGATGAGGACATCTCTCTTACAAAGAGAGACTGAGGGACTTGGGACTTTTGAGCCTAGAGAAGACTGATAAATCCTTAACAGGTGGAGTCAGGAGGATGGGGTCAGTCTTTTCTCAGTGGTGAACAGGGACAAGGCAAGAGGTGATGGGCACAAACTGGACTCTAGGAAGTTCCACTTAACCATTAGGAGGAACTTCTTTACTGTGAGGGTGGCAGAGCCCTGGGACAGAGAGGCTGTGGAGTCGCCTTCTCTGGAGACATTCAAGACCTGCCTGGGTGCTGTTCTTTGCAGCCTGCTGTGGTGATCCTGCTGTGGCAGGGGGTTGGACTTAGATGATCACCAGAGATCTCTTCCAGTCTATGACTCTGTAAATGCTCCAGCTCTTCCCTCACCCTCTTCCCTCTAAAGGGAGCTGAGGTTCTTTGCAGGAATCCAACAAGTTTCACCTAAATTAGAAGTCCAAAGTATCCATGATGTGAAAGCCCCCTCCAGTGCTCACAGCTCAGGGGGAGTGGCAGTTGTGGCGAGGCTCACGCTGCACGACATCTTCTCAGATGAACCGAACATCAGGACATAATGGGCCTCGCTGGCAGCCCTCTGTGTGCCATATGCTGAGTGCATCTGGTACGTGGCACCATCACTGAAGCAGGTAATTTAGTGCAGGAGGAAGAAACACAACGTGTGAGCCAATTTATCAAGGTTAAAAACAGTGGCAGTGAAGCCACCGTGGAAAGAAATGGTGTAGAAAGATCTAGACAATCTCTTGTGAGAGGAAATAACTGTAACAGCTCTTTCCATCATTCTGTGGTGGCCTGATTTGTTCCCCCAAGAGGAAGGTGAGGGCTGCACTGGACAAGCCCATAGGATTCCAGTTGTTGACTAGAGATGGGAGTTCATCTGATGCTCCAGACTGTGGCATCGTTGCCAGGTTGGGTTTTTTTTGCAGGGACCTGCACATAAAAGAGATTTATATATATATATATGTCTAGATAGGTAGATATTTCAGTGTGTGAACTTGAAAGGGATAGGGCAGATTTGGATCATAGTTTTCCCCTGGGAAGCAGAGGGTGGTGCAGTGATAAAATGCAGGAAGAGACTTCCAAGAGTGGGAAGACTCGTATTCCTTGAGTAATTCAGGATGTTAATGATTCCATTATGGACCCAGTTGATTTAGCTTGTGAGTCCATTCAAGTATGGGCAGTCTCTGTCCCTGTAGGTGTGTTTGGCTGAGGTGGGGTTGAGGGGCAGTCCACGAGATATCCATGCAGGAAGACCATATTTATTACTTCTGTGTGAAATAATGGATTTCATCATACATCCAGTTTTGTGAGGACAGTCTTTATCCTCTAATTTCCACAGCAGAGAGTCCTGCATTGTATCCTCCTGTTGCCTTGTTGAGGTAGAAAATCAGCAAACAGGCTGCCCAGGGGGGTTGTGGAGTCTCCTTCTTTGGAGATGCTCAAGACCCATTTGGATACTGACTTGTGCAACCTGCTCTAGGGAACCTGCTTTGGCAGGGGGTTGGAATTGATGGTCTCTGGAGGTCCCTTCTAGTCCCTACAGTTCTGTGATCTTGGATGTAAGATGCAGGAAACAGCAATATAGTCCCTACATGATCACATCAAGCACCTTTCAGAAGGTAAACGTGTCTAGCATGTGCTAGACATGTGCCCATGTCCCTGGGCATGCTGACATCTGTCTGAATGCCTTACAGTGATATTAAGGCACCAGCAATGATATTGAGCAACATGACATAATTAGAATAAATCTGAATGGAGTGTGTCATGAGAGAGGAATCATCATTTCTCAGAAATATCATTAAAAAATCTTGTTTCATGCAGTACTCTCCTCCAAAGTACCATGCTAGCTCATTTTGGCACAGTGGAAATGAATCATTGGCTCTGATTGTCTAGTCTAAGAATTCCCATATATCAACAGCCTTCGAAGAAATTGCAAGAAATACAAGAAAGCAAAAATTAACTTTCCAGCACCCTTATTCAATCCTCTGTACCTGACTTAGATGAGATTAAGGATTTTGCTTCCCTGGCCAGACCCTGGGATTTTTTCCTGTTATTAAAGATAACCAAACAACAGCCTAACACAGTATATGTCAGGACCTTTCATAAAGCCTGATTGTATCTTGCAAGATAATCTTCCTTCTTCATTAGGAGCTCTATGGCTGGTTTGGGCAGATGCCCAAAGGATGAACATTTACCACTGCAAAGAACAAACCTCATGATCTGAAATGGAATATCTCTTGGTCACTCCTTTTCTTGGCTTATCTACATTGGTGGGAATAGGTTTTTTCAGAGACCTGACTCCCTTTCTTTTTTTCCCCTCCTTTAAATCAAGCTAAAGCACGGGGTCCATAAGTTAATATCTTGATTCCATAACCTTTAGGGAAAAAGAAATAAATTACTTTCACAAGGATAAGAGGAATCAGCTTAAGAAAAACAGGTAGACAGTACCATGCCTTCCCTCCCCAAATATAGCTACTGGATTCTGTGGGTTTAATTTAATGTGATTAACTTCATCTAGGAGAATGTGCATCCTTTGACAAGGAAGATGAGAAGCCCCTTAGTGGTGGTTCTCATCTAAAAACAAAGATGGAGCTCTAAGTTCAGGCCTCTGGCAGAGCTTAACTAGCAGAGGCATCAGGACAGAGCCCACAGCAAGTGATTTAATTCCCCTACACGCTCATCCCCTTTATCCAAAGGGTTCAAGCTTACTTCTAAAACAGCCATTTCCTTCCTTCCTTCAAGACAGTTTGGGTTCTTTTATTCCCCTTTTTTCCCCACTAACTAAATCATATTGGACATTTCACGCTGAACACACTGATAGTCTCTAAAATATCAAATGCTTTGTCCCTAGGAGCCCCCTAGGAGTTGCTTTTTTTAATGGATTAACTATGACAGGGACTGCACTCCCACAGTTTTTAAAATATACAATAAGTATATTACATACTTTTAAAGCTATAAATAAGATTTATACACAACCCATGGGGATTTTCCATTAAAACTTCATAAATCACATTGTACATTATCCTTTTTAATCCTCAGCCTTGCAGTGTTAGTCACCAGAAAATATATTTAACCCTGTATAAAAAACACGATAAACTCGTATAAAGAATGTTAACGAGAGCATTTATGTGCTCTGTATTTTCTTACCCTAATGCTTTTTTTTTTTTTATTTCCCTGGCAATTATTTGCAATAGTAGCAGTTATCCCTCATCCCTGCTCTATTAATCTAAAGCCCAGGTGCTCTGCCTAGAATAGGTCCAGCACCAACCAGCAGAAGAAGCTTTTTGAAGGCGACTTTCAGAATTCCACGTCTCATTCACTCTCGCCCTACTGATTAAGCTCTTCCTTTCTAGTGAATGGCAGAAGAGGAGCACTGAGCTAATTGTATCCTACTGAACTGCCTTCAGCTATTTGGCTTGCCTAATATGTCACAGGATTCAGGAGAGCAGAGACTGCTGTCGTCTCTGCCCCCTCGGCAGTGGTGTTCCAGAAAGGCTATTTAATTCGCTTTTATGCCCTCTTAATATTTTGGGAACAGAACAAAACCGAGGCTTTATGCAGTAGGATCTTGTCAGTCAAACCATTGCAGTGAGAAGCTCAGTTATCTTCGTGTCCTCCCCTTTCTTGTTCTGGAGACAGGAACGTGTTCAAGCTCGTGAAGGGTGCTCCTGGACGTAAAGCTTGAGTTAACAGTGCAGATTCCCCAAAGTTCTGTTGCCAAGAAAAAGCTCATCTACACAAGAACCAAATTGTGCCTGGGAATTTCAGTTTACGTAGGTGATTGCCAATTTAAAGCTGGAAAGGGCTTGCTCAGATGAGGATGCATTAAGATGCAGCTGTTAGTACCAGGGGTTGGGTATTTTAACTCACATATGTGGTTTTTTCCCTCTCTTGACTAGGAGCTGAAGGAGATGTATTTTCCCCATCGTATGTACACGTAATTTTCATTTCACAGCAGTTGTAGTGAGTTAAAACTGGAATTTCCTTGGTGTTAGTTTCATCAGACAAACTGAGAGTGACGGATCGTAACGAGGTGCTCCTCATCTGCTGTTATCTCTGTGCTCATGGAGATGTTCAGTGAACCTGGTTTTTGCCTTTTCAGCAGCTGGGCAGATGTGCTTTGCCATCAGGCCAGCACTCTAGCAGCAGCTTAGTTGTTCTTGATCAGACAGAGGATGAGGAGCAAAATTGGACCCCTTAGAATCGGTGCGGTGTTGCAATCCCTGACTCTCCCCACAAAACCTGCTAAAGAATTGTGAAATCCTGTTCTTTGCTCAGTCAGTGGCTGTTTTCCACAGCAGCAGTGACAACAGCTCCTCTGTGGCTGGAGCTGGTGGCTGCAGGGCCCTTTTTTGGGGTTGACATTTTCATGCATCAGTGAAGGGGATGAAGCTGTAGCAAGAATCTAAGTGGGAGTGATGTCAGAGCAGCTGGCTGGTGGTGCCTGCTCGAAACCCTGCACATAGCTCTGCTGTTACCCTGTGCTTCTCATCCCCAACTGCCTGTCGACTGCTTTTAGCTGCTCTCTCCTCTTTTCACGCATTTACACTGTAAGCTCCTTAAAACCAGGACTGTTCCTCGCTACTTGGAAGAGCGGGAACGAAGCGGGCTCAATACGTGGTCGTGCTCCTTCCCTATGAGGTCAGGCTGAGAGAGTTGGGGCTGTTCAGCCTGGAGAAGAGGAGGCTCCGGGGAGACCTTCTAGCGCTCTGCCAGGACCTCAAGGGGGCCTACAAGAAAGATGGGGAGAGGCTGTTCAGTAGGGCCTGTTGTGACAGGACAAGGGGTGATGGGTTTAAAATAGAGGGAGGGAGATTTAGATTGGATANATCACCTGCGACGTGATGCTCGAGCGAATGTCTTGCCTTGGTGTGTTTCGTGGCGTTCAGGAGGATGCATGGAGGAAATAATGACGATGTTCTTGAACACCAGGATGCTTTTAAAACCCTGGGACATGCAGTGCAGCTGCCTCCCTGCCAGGAGCCACTGGCAATCCGACTTAATTAACAGATCCCTTCATGCTGTACAGCAGGGATGTTGTTTTGTAGCAAAGCATCATCCTTAGTGCTAGGGAGAGTGGTGCCTCAGCACCGCAGAGACAAGCGGCAATCTGGATTGTGCTTCAGAGGCTTTTAGAAACAAGCAGCTCTGATTAGCTTATTGCCAGCCCAGCCAAAATAATAATTCATCAAGCTTGGAAAGCTCCATTAAGGAGGAAGACAGGAGGAGCTTCTTGTTTTACAGGTGTGTTGGAGGACAGGCGGTGGTTTCATAACAGAACATGGCAGCCTAGATGCCGGGGTGATGGGTGGGGTAGATCCTGCCCTGATGTAGACAACAGGGGTAGACTTGCATGATTCTCCTCAGCTGAATGGCAGCTCCTGTTTTGACTGGTTCTGTCAGCAGGGCATGCCTCTATCTGATCATGTAAATGAGGTTTTTCTCACCAAATGCAAACGAGATCAAGATTGTGACACTGAAGTTCATTAAGAACTAAAGAGCAGAACCATGCTAATAGGGACTGTGCTGATACCTGTCCGAGACAACCTGCAGCCTAACCATGAGATGCAGTCTGGAGATGAAAGAAGCAGCAGGGTTGTGAAGTGATGGGGGGGTTTTACTTGAAAGTGAGAAACTAAGGTAAGTATAGAACCTGTTTGTGCCTGTGTTTAGGTAGGAAGTCTTCTGTACTGTTGTAGTGTTTGCTTAGTGTGACAGTAGTCTGGGGATGGGTACCTGAAGTCACAGAACGAGAAGTTCATGTGAGGAACGTGTTGAGTGTCTGGTTGAGGGGTGGGATTCCGGGGCGGTGTAGGAGACAGCAGAGAAAATGAGAAGGTGACACTGGGAGATGTTGATCTACAGCACAATACCTATTAACCCAGAAGGCATCTGTGTTTTATTGAAGAAGAAAGAGTGATGTTCCTTCCCTAGCTTTACAGAGCTGTGTGTCAGTTCTTGCCCAAAGGTGAGAAGGTTGCTTGGGAGAAACATTGGCAGCTGGTAGCGTAATGGGAAGTCGGCCAGTTGATATCACACTGGGTGAACCACTTGAGAAGTTCTGGCAATGTGCAGTGGCATCTGCTTCTGCAGCCCATCAAAAGGTGCCAGATGCTGTCTGTGCAATAATAACTTCTCTGGTTTGGCATTTGTGTCCTACAATTTACAGCTCTGCCTCATAAATGGTGGGAGGGGACAACTGCGTGCTGCTGAGCAGAAACTCGACTCAGCTAGGTGATCTCTGAGTGGATGTGCCTTGTCTGATCCCAGGCAAACTCTCTCCCCATGTATGGAGCAAATCAAGATCTCTAGAGAGTTCTGACATCACTTCCACGCCTTCACGGTTGTCAGGACTTCAGTGCGTGGACTGAGTTGTTTAGCGTTGAATTTTGGGGTAATTCTCTCTTGTTTCATAGATCTTGCACCTAGGATTGATTTACAGGAGAGCTTGTGTGGTCTCTGCCCTTGTTGTCCCTGCTTGCCACCATCATTGTAGGTTTTTGTGGCAAATTTGAAGAGGTGCATCCACCAGGGTAAAATGGGTTATCCATCATCGGATTTCTTTTTTTATTTTACCCTCTGACAAGCAGTATTTGCCATAGATATAATGTTTGGTGTTGTCTTCCTCCAAAGAGTGTAGGCAAAAGCCACTCACTTCTCTACACTGACACTCCAAGGGTCAGAAAATTCAGGAGAGAGTGTAATATTTCAGTGTACCGCTCAGCTATTTGTGACTCACGGTGCAACAGTAATATTCTCCCTTTGGGATCTGATGCAGGAAACTAATATGGCTAATGAAGGACTTAGAGGGCTAATAAGCCCTAAATCAGGCTTCCCAGCCTTTTAATTATGCTGCATAATTATTGGAGATTTGCCATCATCTTTTTAATCTGGTTGATTAATAGGCAGCTTAGCCAATCCACATAGCAGCCTATTTACACTTCCCTGATGATTGACTATCAGATGAAAAATTACAGAGGCATTGGCTAAGCAGGGGGAAAAAAAAAAGTCATTTGTTTGTGTGAAGCACATTTATCATGTGTGTCAAACCTCAGCGGAGGTGAAGTTTGGTTTCTTGCTTTGAAGATGCCAGCAGGTGGTCTGTTGGTTGTCCCAGGCTCTTCAAAGAGCATCTAAGGCATCCTACATAGGGTGTGGAGATGGTAGAGAAGGAGGCAGGGCTTGTCCTGGCCAGGGGAACCAGAGCTGCTGCTCTCTGGAATGAAGCCCAAGGGCTGATGAACCCAGGGTGGGAAGGGATGAGAGGGAAAGGGACAGGGATGCCTTCCTGCATGAGTCCTGCTGCTCAATGTGCTTGTGGTGCAAAGGGAAGAAGAACCAGTGGTCCTACTGCTTCTCTGTCTGTCTTCTCCCTGCCTTTAAATCTGCACTGAAGACCCTACACCTCAGTCTCTTGCAGAGTGGGGGGGTTAACCAGCTTTCTGGCAAGTCGTTGGGGGCAGGGCATGAGCTGGTCTGTACTGCTTAGGGCAGGTGAACTCATCATACTGCTCTGGGTGGAGCTGTCTAGAGTGTCCCAAAGGATCCCTCTGCTGTTCTGAGCCCCCAGTTGTATGTATGACTTAAAACTTAAGTTATTCTTTCCATGGACTAATTTTCCTCTTTTCTTTTTCCCCTCACATAAATGTTTATGCCATTTGGAAGAATTCAGAGTAGGTGTTAAATAAACCTGCTTTTTATGATTCTGAGGGGTACAAGGAGGAAATGCTTTGGGTTTCATGTGAGAGTTCAAATGCTTTATTAGATGCAAAGCCCATTTAAAATCTGTATTTTACCAGCAGTAGAACTCACTACCACTTGAGCCTGATCCTTGGCTAATACATACTTCGATATTTCTGCTGAATTCATTTGAGTTAGGCTGCTCCAAGCAGATCTGACCCATATTTTTGAATCATAGAATCACAGAATGATCAGGGTTGGAAGCGACTCCCAGAGGTCATCCAGTCCAACCTCCCTGCAAGAAGCAGGGACACCCCCAACTAGATCAGGTTGCTCAGGGCCTCATCCAACCTGGCCTTGAATGTAATGTTGCCTCCTGATTTCTTATTTATATACATATATATATGTAAAATTCTACTTCGAAATCGCACGTGTTCAAATTGTTTCGTATGCTGTTCAGGGATTGCAAGAGACTAGCACGTTGTGATCAAAGAGATTAGGATTTTAATACCTTCTCCACCTGTATCCCTCTTAGAGCAAAGTGTGCCAAGGTAATTACATCTTTGAAAATATTTTTGTGCTGGATGATTCAGTGGAAGTGGAACACATTCTCTGGGCAGTGTGTTGAGCTCTCGGCACCGCTTGGATCTTGATGGGACCGGAGGGAAGTTTTCTTTTGGCCTTTGTGTGTGAAGGTAATTCAGCCTGGGTACTGCTTGGAGCAGCTACATTTCATGAGTGTATTTTGGTTTTCCCTGGTGGATGAGTTCCTTCCATGTTCCTGTTCACTCTCAGAGCTGGAGCTCTGCCGTTGAGCCGCTGACAAGCCTGGTAAACCACTCGGCATTATTTTTGACTAGTGATGGTGCAAGCTGTTCTGGAGCACAAACTTTGGAGCTGGGTATGTTGTAAAACATTGTGATGCATATTCACATATGCCATTTCAAAACTCCCCTCCCCGAGACGTTCTTGGCAGTGAAAAGCCAACCACTGAAGTGTTTGGAGGAAGCAAACACAAGATGTGGGCTTGCAGGCGGGACTGAGTTGGATCTCGTTAACCACAGCAATGCGTTTGCTCCTCAGAGCTGCCCGCTTGTTTCTGACCTCTTATTTCATGCTTCCACCTATGGCCCAACAGCAGAAGGGTCCACTGTCCCAGAACAAAGCTTGGGAACTTTGTTTAGTTGGGGCTGTTTAGTTTGGAGAAGAGCAAACTGAGGTGAGACCTTATTGCTCTCTACATCTCCCTGAAAGGAGGTTGCAGTGAGGTGGGGGTTGGTCTCTTCTCCCCAGTAACAGGTGACAGAACTTGAGGTAATGGCCTCAAGCTGCCCCAGGGAAAATCTAGGTTGGATCTTAGGAAGAACTTGTGTCCTGAGAGAGTCCTCAAGCACTGGGACAGGTTGCCCAGGGAGGGGGTTGAGTCCCCATCCCTGGAGGGGTTTAACAGACAGGGAGATGTGGTGCTTGAGGACATGGTCTAAGGGTAGACTTGGTAGCGGTAGGTTAATGGATGGTAACTGGATGATCTTAGGGGTCTTTTCCAACCTTAACAATTCCATGATTCTGTGATTCTATGAACTGGGAATTCCCTGATTTCCTGCCTGTGTGTGTACATTTAAATAACTGTTGATCTCCATAGTCAGTAAGACTTGAGACAGAATCTGGTCATTTTAGCAACTTTCTTGGGGCATTTGGGATGATTTTTGTTTGTGCATCATCTTCTGATGTTTGCTAGGGTGCAGCTCCTGCAGTGGTTGTGTGTTTGGAGGACACCATGTAGGTCAGCTCAGTGATGCTGGTAACGCTAAGGAAGCCCTGAGGTAAGTGATAGAGTCAGGGTTACCCTGATCTGCAGATCTAACTATCAAACATGGCATTTTTTCCCTTTCAAGAGTGTTTTAGGTTTGTGGTTCTGGTTGTCATGACCTCAGTGCATTGGACTGAGTTGTTTGGCGTGTAGGTTTGGGGTAGATCTTGCACCTCAGATTGGTTTGCAGGGCAGCTTGTGTGGGCTCTGCCCTTGTTGCCTGTGCTTGTCTCCATCATCTTAGGGTTTTGTGGGAAATCTGAAGAGTTGCCTAAGAGGAATGAGAGGGACACCAACACTGCAAGGCCACGTACTGGTTGCTGACTTGGGCTTTGGGTTGCCTTCATTAATGGGAAGTCAGTGATTTACTCTTTTCCACAGCCCATGAGTAAATGCAGCTGAACAGTATAAACCTGTGTAAGGGGGAAAAGAGCAGATATATGTCAGAGTGTTTCCTCACACAAGATGAGTATCTTTCACCCTTATTAAAGATCAGGGGGACAGAAGTGCATCCACCAGGATAAAATAGATTATCCATCATCAGAATGCTTTTATATTTTACCCTATGACTCCCTATTCAAACAGAACCAAAATTGTAAATAAAACTATTTGGCCTCCATGATGAAAATGCCTGTTAAGTGTCAGCCAGAAATGGTGAGGTTTATTTTGAACATGTAGATTACAAACCTTGGATATAGACACGGTTGTAGCAGAGCTACTGACCAGCTCATTGCTGTAGTGGCACAAGAACAAGAGTATAACATAGTGTGACAGAGAAATAGATTTTTCCATGTACAGGATGTGGATGCTGGTAGAATAGGTTGGACCAAAATGACCACACAAAATTGATTAGATCATCATATAATGAGAATCATAATTTTAGCAGTGGCTTTTTGACATGATCTTGACAACATAATTAACCTGGGAGATGTTGAGGCAATGAAAATAGAAGAGAAACCTATGTAATTATTAGCAATAAAATACAAAAAAAATGTTACTGAATAATAAAAAGTTTAATCTTTTGCCTTCCTAGCATATTATCCTAATTGCACCTTTTAGACCATTGCCCTGAGCCCTTCGCTGTCCTAAACCTGAAACCTTTTTTTTTTTTAAAGAAACATACTCTGTGTCTTGCTTTGCATGTTCAGAATTGCAGGCAGGCTAATCAGTGGGTTTTACCACGCCTAGTTAAATTACACAGCTGTTTGGAGAATTAAGTAATGTATATTATTAAGGAAAAGGTGAAATTAGGTAAGCAATGCTCAGCGAAGAGGAAATTATATTACTCATAACTGATGGTCTTAATGGAAATGTGTCTGTAAAGTTGCAGTATGACTTGAATTACCACTTTTGGCAGCTGAGATGTGTAGCTTTTAATTACCCTGATTTAAGGGAAGATAATGGATTCACGTACATTATATTTTTATTATTGCTATTTATCTCTGCTCAATGTTGTAATTTTATAGAGTCTTCATAAACCTGCCTTCTGGCTGAATAAATACCTATTAATGCTCCCTAAACATGCAATGTGTAGGGCATTTGTGCAGAAAGTTGTGCAAATAACCATCCCAAATGTCCGTTTTCACCTTCCCTTTGTCCGTGGGTGCATCTTCTCCTCCGAGACAGCCCTGGAGGGTGTCATGGGGGAGGGACAGGTAACACCTGTAGCCCTGCAGTCTCTTTAGTCATTAGACACAGGTATGAGGATGGGAATTTGCAACGTCCTCTGTCTGTTCTGCACGAATCTGATGGAAAAGAACACAGAAGATATAGATCAGCATTTGATCTGTCGAGGTCCCTTCCAGCTCCTGACATTCTGTGATTGCTGTGAGGTCCATGCAAACTTCTGGGTTTGGACTCAGAAGGGTTTGGCATCAGGTTTTCCAGGGCTTTCTCAAGGTGCCTGACTCTCTTGGCTTTCTCCGATGTGGAGTCAACTGTCAGAGCTGTGCTGAAGGCAGCATTGAGAACCACCACACCCCTTCCATAGATAAGCTCCAGCTCTTTAGTCTATGGAAAAGATGAATCAAATTTTAATCCTACAGGTCCTTCCCTTTGTAGGGGCCAGACCACACTGTGCCATGATGTCTCAGCCCAAAACTCACAGCCCCTGTACTGTGTAGGAACATAAGGGGGGATGCAAATCTCTGCTTCCCTGTGTTCCCTCTGGAGTAAGGATGGTGAGACTTACTCCCTTGCTTAGCAGGCCAAGAGAAAGCCTTTAGCACCTGGGACAAGCTTTAGTATGAGGCTGGATGAGTAAGGTGGATTCTTGGTGGATCTGTTGACTTGTTCCCCTATGTGACACAAAGAGGATCTTCCCATCTTTCCTATCCCACCCCAGCTACCTGATGTTCTTGATGGCCTTTAGGGAGGGAGGGAGGAAAGTGAAACACAGTCCTGCCTGTGATTCAGTGGAGAGCATGATGTGTAACCCCGAAGAACAACCAGCTGTCAGCAGACCTCACTGTACACGAGGCTGTTATGCAAACTTAATCAGCTTGAAAAGCACTGCTAGCACAATATATGCCACCTCTTCAGCCTATAAATAATTGTGAGGTACTGGGCTAGCTATTTTTTAATCATGAGCACACAGGGTGAACTTAACCCCTGCGTGGAGCAGCCAGCGTAAGGGTGAACTGAAAAATAGGGTTTGGTGGGTTGTGTTTGCTCTAGTCCTTTGCTCCGTGTCAGGATGCTGGAAATGCCCTTTTCACAATTCTCTGGGCTTCTGGCTTGTGATCTCAAAGCACCCCACCAGGGGAACCAGGTAAGGCTGAGAACATCCCCAGGAGCTGGAGAATGGGCATCACTTCGGCTGTGTGGTTGCTGTTGCGTGTGGCAGTCGGGCAGGAGGACGCAGCGTGAGTGATGGTGTGAGTGTGCAGGTTCACAGGGTTGACCTCCTGCAGGTCATGGTGAGGAGCAGGGCTGAGCCCCCAGCCCTGTGTCAGGGCCATGCCTGTGGCACCAAGAGTGCACTTCAAGCTGAAAATGCCTCTGTGTGTGAGGAAACCTGGGATTAGTGCTAATGGCTGAGTAGAAGAGCGTGTGTATCCACTTTATGCCATCCCATTGCTGCCCACGCTCCACCACCTGCAAAAGGTGGTTGTGTAGAGTGAGAACAGTTGGTGGAGAAGGCTCCCTTATGGCCAGAGCAGCTTTGTAGAGCATCTTGCACAATAGGACCATACTTCTTACTACCATTGGGCTGATTTAATAAAAGTCAGGGAGTGATGAGCAGATGTTGTCTCTGAAAGATCAGGAATTGTTGGCTTTTAAAGTGGGATTGGGAAAACAAACAAGTGTGCTCCTAGTAAGTCCTTCCTTTTCCTGTAAAGGATCTGGCCTTCCTCCTTTTATTCCAATGTTCATGGTGTGAGTCCAGCAGGAAAAGCAGGTTCTTTCCCCTTTCCAGAAGGAAAAGCAATCCCACACCCTCCCCAAAGGGATGGGGTGAAGCATCCAATTGCTTAACCTGTTTTTGCAAGCCTGTGACTCTGGTCTGTGGCGCTGGGATCCGGCCTGTCTGCCTTTGACAAGAGCAGCAGGAGAAAGAATCACCTGGGGAGCTCGAAATAGAGCTTAAAGCTGAATTTTATACGTGTTAGGAGGAATGATAAGGTGAGGGGGTGGAAGGAAGACATCACAGAGCCTCTCATTCTATATTGACACGGTATCTGATCTTCCCATCAAGATTGTGGTTAGGGAGAGAAGAATGTAATATAAATGTGTGAGCTGTATACACATATATGCACATGTGTATGAATATGTGCATATCTTTTGGGTGGGTGAGCTGAGTATAATAATATTAAGGGGAGTGATCTATAAATGTGTTTTGTAGTCCCTATCTGCATACAGTTTGCAATCCATAAATCAGATTTTCAGTGATGTGCAATACAGCTGAATATCTGAGATAAATGCAACTTTCAAGCAATGATTTCGAAATGAAAACGAAGCATTTAAAATTCACTGGCAGCTTTTATAAATCAGTGACCCAAGATGTAAAACCCCAAGCACTGGGATGTGTGTATTTTTAATTTCACCTTGTGAATCACAGCAGTAGGGAGCGAAAGAGGGGGAGAAAGATTGTGTTTCTTAAATGTTTATTTGTAGTCGTGCCCTGCGCAGAGAAACACCGGGAGAGAGGCCGCAGGGTTCCTTCAGCTGAGCTTGAATTTACCTCAAAAAGCTTCATGACAAAGCTGTGATACACGAGCCTGCTTCACTTGCTTTATTTTTTCCTTCTGCTGTTGGGTTTCCAGCTTGCAAATATGGTTTGGTAGCGGTTCAACAAACCGGTTCCCAAGATCCCAGGTCTGTGTTGGTTCATGCAACCACCTGTGGAGAGAAATGCAGCCCTGGCTCTGTCCTCTCCCAATTAAGGCAGGGAAGACAAAGCTTCCCCTGGGCTGTAGGAGCTTGCAGGGCACAGGGAGATGTGTGAGAAAGGAATTGCTCATACTTGTGTTTGGGATTAGTGTGACGCTTTAGGTGCAGACCTGGAGCCTGTGTTGCCGCAGGATGGTCGGGATAGCGGGATGGATCTCTCATCCCGAAGATAAGTGGCCTGGCTGGCATCACACATGGCAAAACATCTTTGATTCTGCCAGTGTTGAAGCAGGATTAGGGACTTCCCTGCAAGTGGTGTTACAAATCACCTGTCAGCACCCCAAAGAGATGAGATACGCAAACCAAAGGCAGATCGGGGTCGCTGTTCGTTAATCGAGCAAATAGATGGCATGAGCAGTGATGGGAGAACTGGGCCAAAATTCTTCTTGTGTAACCAATATTTAGTGATAGAATATGGAAACTCAAGATTCAGTTGAATCATGGAAAGGATCTGTTATAAAATAGTTACTATATATTTCTGAATAGCAGCCTGACTAGATGTATACTGAGATTGGCAACTGCCTTCCTTGCATATGCTGGGGAAAATGCAAAAGGTTTGGAGGTTCCTTTCAGATATTCAAGTTTGTCCTTGGCTTATTTGAAGTGTGAGAATTTTTGAGGTGTATAAAACTGAGCTGTAAACTTAACAGAAGACAGATTTTTGTCAGAAGATGTTGCAGTTTTCACCTTTTCCCTCCTTTGGAACTAATTGGCACAAAGAAATGACCAAAGAGGAGAAGAAACTTTATGCAAACACAAAGACAGGGTTAAAAGTCCGATTTAGTTTTAGTCTGACTTCGTAGCCTGGGAATGGATTTGTTTAGCTTGGCTTCAATACTGAGCAACTCCCCAGCATGTCACACTAGGGGAGCTGATAATTCCTTTTTGTCCTAAATTGTATTAATTTAGCAAAAGCCAGAGTCCAGCTGACTTTGGGCAGGGGCTTTTGTCTGTGAATATGTTGGGCTCAATTATCCTTGAATGAGAATCACAAAGACAGGACATGACCAGCCTGTTTACCCTGCATTGCCTTCTAACTGTGTAATGTGGGGGTTTTTTAAGCTTGTGGGTTTCCATGGAGAAGGGGCTGGTGGACTTTCTTCCTTCAGGTTGTCTGCTGGAAGTACACAGGTTTCCTGAGCATTAGCAGAACCTGAAAGCAAACGCTCCTTTATGCATGGGGGTCTTCAGAAGAGCTTCAGAGGGCTCCTCACTAAGTGTGATACCTAATAAGACGTGCAAAAGCCCGGTTGCTGGTGGCCAGAAACCACCAGTGGTGGTGTGTATGGGGAGAAGCTTCTCGTGGTGGGGTTCCAATGTGCCGTGCTAATATGGGGCGGGGAGTGGATGGACCTTTTGGACCCTTTGACTCCATACAACCATTTAAATACCTCACCAAAGCACTAAACCTGAAGTAACCATGGTTGCCCTGAGGGAGGGTAATAATATTACCACTTCAACATCGTGATCCTAATTTTGAGCAGATCCGGCCTGCGATGGGGGATATCCAGATGGTGTCTTTTACACCTCCTCTTCACCAGCTTGGGTGTATCTTAGCACATTCTCCCTTGTCGTCCTCCCTGGCTTTGACAGGACTCAAACCCTGTGTTTTTTTGGGTGTTTAGATCTTGCCAGTGCAGATGGGTGAGATGTGCTTTGAAAAGGCCAAAAGATGGCGATTAATGCTGTGTAAAGCTAATGACCATGGTGATGAAAAGAGGCAGCAGGAGAGGGGAAAACACCTGCTTTGGAAATAAGCAGGTTGGGTTTTGACCATCTCTGTTTAAAATATGTTGGTTTAAACCTTGTGAAGAGGCAGGTAAAGGTCAGGGTAGAAAATGTTTCTGATAGCTGGTGCTCCACGTGTGTTAGTGGCTGCTGAGGGGTACTGGGGAGCTGGGAAATGAAATTTCTTGCAGGTGTTACTGGTGTGAACGTGAAGAGCAATGAGCTTTAGGTCAGGGAATCCTGATGGTCGGTGTCCCGGTTGGTTCGCGGTTAGCGATGAGCTCAGTGACGGCTGTTAGAGCTGTGATATCCCCAGGGCCTAAGCAGGAACAAGCACCGACAGAACCCTGTGTTTGAAGCAGAACTGATGGTGGTATCTACTTACATCTCTCAACTGGTGAGGATAGAGTGTCTGGAGAGATTGTGTGGTTTCTTTCAAGTCATGAGAGGGTACCTGCGACAGAAATGGAGATTCAATTTGTTTCCTCAGCTCTTCTCAAGTTCTTCATTTTATCCAAGATTATTTTGTCATCTTAAACTTTCCTGCCTAGAGCCTTTGATCCTCCCTCGTTTCAGGGTGAATTCAAATGAGACTGAATTAGAGAAGGAAGAACTTGGAAACCTCAGTCAACTCAGCTCCTAAAGAGGAATATACTCAACAAATCTCCATCTCTCTGCCCAGGCTTATGTAACAAGGAGAGCTGCTAGATGGCTCTGAAGAGCACAGGACAGAGCATTTTGTAACGCATAGGCCAGAGGAGGGGGTGGACATGACAAGTTTGTGGAGGTACCTGGCGTTTCTGAGGCTGGAGGAACGTCCTGCAGACAGACACACCAACAGGGCAGATTAAATTGACAGGAGGCAGAGCCAGAGATTTTCCCATCTTTCTTCATTCATGTTGGTGCTGACTGACGTAGACTTGGGGATGACAAGATGCAAGTGATTCATAAGCCGAGGACCCCGTGTTTACCAGGTCCCCAGAGCTCTGAGGGTGTTACATGGTGAGCTGGCTCCGAGACTGCTGTCTGCAGCAGCAAGGTGTCTCCTCCAGATTGCTCTGCAGTGCTGCAGACACTCGAGGGAATCTGGAAGGAGCTGCCTGGCTGGCCATTTCTCATGGGCTGTTTCTTGCCTTGTTGTTCATAAGCAGTAGGAGTGTTTCAGCTGAGAAGCATCCAACAGCATTATCGGTTCTGGATGCTCCGGAATTGGATGTGCTGAAACAGAAAGGAGCAGGGGGAGAGAAGCGCTGGGTTGGTCCTGGGTTTTGAGACTTAAATGGAATCTGAAAGTACATTGTCAGCCTTATCTGAGACCTTGATGCAGTCTGAGCTGCTGTGGGAGAAGACAGCAGTGCAGGTCTTGGGCAGTTGGGCCGGGGCAGTGATGCCCTCCATGCCTGCACAGTCTGTTCTGCCATGCGAAGGAGCTGCGGAGGGAGTCAGCAGGCTGCGTGGTAACGGAGATGCTGGGAGAGTGAGAGATCTTTGAGACCTTGCCCTCCAAGACCTGACTTGCCTGAGGCCCCAGCTGCACTGGAGGCAGTTGGGAAATGGAGACTCTCACCATGGTGACAACTGAAAGCTTGTGACTGCTGTAAACAGAAGTCTGTTGTTTGGGTTGTTTTACTGTGTGGATGGTCAAATACTGGAGGAAGCTGCTCAGATAGGTTTTGTGGAGTCTCCATCCTTGCAGGGCTGGAGCACTTCTGCTCTGGGGACCGGCTGAGAGAGTTGGGGTGGTTCAGCCTGGAGAAGAGGGTCTCCAGGGAGACCTCTGAGCCCCCTCCAGTCCCTCAGGGGGCTCCAGGAAAGCTGGGGAGGGGCTGGTGCCAAGAGCAGGAGGGACAGGGTTTGGACTAGATAATCTCCAATGGGGTCCTTCTGACCTCAACTGTTCCATGTAATTCTGAGCATGAAACTGTGAAGTTGACACCCTGGTACAGCAGGATTGGGTGGCATTAGGTAATTAAAGATGGCTCAGGACTCTTTATGTGTTATATTTAGTGGATTAGATTATCAGAGTCAAGCTGCCCTGCTGCAGTAGAAGAGTACAGACTGTAAGGGGAAAGGAAATACTTTTTATCAGCTTAATTTCTGTAATAAATCTCCTTTTTTGTTCTTTTTATTTTTCTTGCTGCTGGGCTGGGTGGGGGTTTAGTTTGAACTAGAGGTTGACTTTGAATTATAGGTAATGCTAGTCATCTGTGGATTGTTTTTTATACAGATTGCAGAGAAGGGAGAGACAAAGAAATGCATCTGGGCTTGTATCCAATTGGATTACTGTCAACCACATCCAGCTGAGAGGGGAACAGACAGATGTATTGATGGTCACTGAAATGAGATGGAACAAAAGACGACAACCTGAGCAGGGAAGAAAAGGTACTCTTTTAAAGTAGTTGTGTTTTGATGGTGCATTATTCTGGTCTTTCAGAACTTTCTGCATATCCCTGTATGCCAAGTAATCCCCCCTCCTTTTTTGCCTCAAGGACTTCCATTATTATTATTTTTTTAATCAAAATTCCACTGTCCTCCTTTCTTGTCAAACGTCCTTCATCATCGCAAGCAAAGCGGCACATTTTTAGACCTCTGTAACCTGCACAAGCCTGCTGCTCTCCCCTTTTTGTGATCCAGAGTATGTAAAGCCCTGGAGCCTGGGGTTTTTTTTGGTTGTGTTGAAGAAAAGGCCTCTCAGTTACTTCCATTTGTCTGTGGCATTATGTTTTCTGTGTGTACTTTGCCTTTTGGAAATTTTTCTGCCGTTGTACAGTCTGAGCTCACATACAGGAATTAAAACATATTTTCTTCCCCACCATGTGCTGTGTAAGTCATCGACCTCACCAGATTTTGAGTGTTAGTTGTCTTTACCTGCCCAGGCACAAGCAGAAATAGGTCCAGCTGGAAACATGGTGATGTTTGGTTAAATCATTTTGGTCCAGACAAGCACAAGCGTTTTGGTACCTAATTTCTATCATCATGATAGGAACCTTCAGATTCCATCAGAAGAACTTCTTGGGTTTGCTGTAGAGATCTTCTGAAATAGCACACTTTGTGGAAGGAGGTAGTGTCTCAGTTCTTCCATCCATCCATCCATCCATCCATCCATCCATCCATCCATCCATCCATCCACTTATATCCATCCATCCATCCATCCACTTATATCCACACATACATCCCCCTATATCCATCCCNTATATCCATCCATTCATCCATCCACTTATATCCATCCATCCATCCATCCATCCATCCATCCATTTCCCTCTCTGTCCATCCATGAAACAACAACCCAGTCAAGTGCAGCAAAACCACCTCTCCAAACCAGTCACACCAACCGCGCTGGTACGGGCTCTAGTTTCACTTAGTCGTCTGTCGCTTTGATTTGAGCAGACCGTGAGCGCGCGTCCAAGTGCTTCAGTCAATAAGGGTCTGCCTGGAAATGTGTCAGCTGTGGTTTCAGCTGTTGGCTGGTGATCAGTCTTTGCCTTGATTTACCTAATTCTGTGTAACAGAGGAGTTGATGCCTTTCTTCCTGATTAAGGCTGGGGATTTTATTGATGGAAGTCTCTCGACTGAAAGGTGCTGTACAGAAGTGTAAAGTATTGTTATTATTTCTCTAAAGCATGTTGTCCATAACTCACAGTGAGTATACTTTATGAAACGTGTTAGCTATGCAGTTTTCATTCTTCATCCTTATTTATTAATGCCTTTTCAGAGCACTTTAGATAAGTATTTGGAAACCTACTTATAGGAAAGTCGTATTTTGCACATTTCACTTTAACTGGGAAGAACATTGTTTTCTGATTTTAATCATAAAAATGAAATGCTCCTAATAGAGCGGAGAAACCCAATTTCCTCAAGAAGCATTTGCAGGCTGATCTGCCTCAGATATTCCTGCGATCACAGGAGAGTAATATCGTGGGCATGCGAAAATGTTCTGCAGAATACCTGAAACAAATAGAGCTGTACTGGACAATTATGTGTTTAGCATCATTGGCTTTCAACTAGATGGCTAAGATAGTCTTTACTGTCCATTGTCAGTTATTAACCTTCACAGCTACGGCGCTCCTTATTCCGGAGCGTGGGGCGCTGGGCCAGGGGAGCACATGGAGACAGGCAGCTGAACATTGATCCACCTGGAGCACCCCTGAGATTTCATGGCAAATCTGCTGTGTTGAGTCAGTATTAGCAGCTTGCCTCCTCTTCCTCCTCCTAATTACCCCTGTGAGCAGCCTGGTGATTCCAAGGGGATGAACTGTGTAAGCTCTCGTGGGAGTCAGAGCTTAGTGATGAGATTAGCACAGTTGACCCAGTCTGGTTCAGTCCTTTGTGAGGACCACTCCTAAATATGACCCAAACACTGGTGCGTGTGGAGGTGTTTGCAGGTCTGGATTTATGATACAGCAGGACTGTCAAGACCAGGATTTATTCTCCATCGCTTCGGTGCGAGGCAAGCAGCGCTCATAATGAAGACTTTCTGATTTCTCATCTTCTCCTGGGTTCAGTTCCTTTGGTTCTCCTTAGCAGGTGTCCTTCCTGGCTTCATGTTATGATGTTTGTGCCAGCCCCTCAGGTGTCATTGTCACACACAAGTCAGCATAGCTGACTTACACCAGCTGTCTTCTGGGCCCTTTGGATATGAAAACACCCTGTTTAATGAAGGGTCAGGCACAAGAGCATCAGCTTCTTGTGTTTCATACAGGTTTACTCTGGAACCCAACAATGCTGTTCATTACGTTTCTTTGACCTCATCTCTGGCCATTCTGGTCAGACCTGTAATAAACTTCCCACTGCATTAACTCAGAGTTAACCTTGCATTGCTTTGTGAACCATAAACAGATTCAAGGTACAGAGGAAGCACAAGAGTCCCCTGCAGTGTTAAGCAGTGTGTTGTTTGGTTTATGGATTTGTAGGCAACTGAAACAGTTTGGTGTTTTGGGGTGGGTATTTTTTTCCCCCTCCTTCCTAGCCCCCCACCCCCTCTTCACAAATCTGAACTAACATCGCTTGATTTTTCAATATATATGCAAACAAATCACAGCAAGTGATTTCATGGTCAGTGCTAACAGAGTTCATCTGGAGTTGCACAGCAGCACGTTGTGAGAGCAGGGGGATCAGACATAAAATGATATTGGCAACTTGTAGCTGGAACTGCTGGAGGATTAGGAAGCTTACGTGAGGGCTGGAAGGTGCATTATGGGATCAGAAGCAAACAGAAAGCACTTGAGGCAACGCTTTCTAAAATGCACGAGGAACTTTAGGAGCCTTTGACTTTCAATTAGAGCTCTGGAAGGTTTGCCACTGGTGATTTCCTTCTGGCAAGGAGTATAAGCTTGCAGGCACTGAGATTCCTCTTGAATTCATCTCAGCTTGACTGAATTTTTCTGTTCTGGTTGTTTTGGGGTGGACATTTTATCTGGTTGACTACCTGATTTCTTGGGAAAACTTTCCACCAGTGTCCTCTTCTCATTCTGTTTTCTTCTCTCTTTTCTTGTCTGGGCAAAGTCCAGTTCCCTGCACGTGCCCTGAGCACTCCTGAGGTTTTGTACTGATCCATTTGCAGTGGTTGTGGATGCCTCAGTGTTCCACTGGTGGGGTTTATGACCTTAAGCATGGGAAGTCAGGGCTCTTTCCAAATGTTTTGCTTGGGCAGCAGCAGCGTTTTGTAAGTTGCCAGTGTTGGGGAGTTTACTCCATTCCAGTACCCTGTGGTGAGACTTCTGGGCAGGGCCCATCTGGGTCCCGTTTGGGACATTTTTTGTTCCCAGAACAGGGTAGGAATCCTGGGATACTCTGTCCTGGGGTTACTCAAAGGGCTGGGCTCAGTTCTTGTACCAGTTCTTGTACCAGAGCTTGGAGAAGAGGAGACTGAGGGGTGACCTCATTAATGTTTATAAGTATGTAAAGGGTGAGTGTCAGCAGGATGGATCCAGGCTCTTCTCGGAGTTGCCAGTGATAGGACAAGGGGCAACGTGTCCAAACTGGAACATAGAAAGTTCCATATTAATATAAGGAGGAACTTTTTCACTGTGAGGGTGACAGATCCTGGAACAGGCTGCCCAGAGAGGTTGTGGAGTCTCCTTCTCTGGAGACATTCAAGACCAATCTGGACATGTCCCTGTGTGATCTAATCTAGGTGACCCTGCTCAGGCAGGGGGGTTTGGACTAGATGATCTTTCAAGGTCCCTTCCAACACCTGATATTCTGTGATTCTGAGAGTGAGGCATGTTTTCAGTGCTAATGCACATGAGATAAGAAAGTTATTTTAACATAATCATGCCTTTTGTAAGACCTCGTAGATACTGTTTAATATGCAAGGTGGATTTTGGTTTTCTCTTTGCCAGTGTTCAAAGAATAATAAAATGGGATGAGTTCTAGGTGTTTCACAGAAGGAATTATTTACTGTGCTACGGTGACAAGCATTAAATGTTAACAGACAATATCTTGCAAGATTTACTGTAGGAATCTCGCTGCTTCTCCATTTTGAGCTATTGAGTAAAAATGAGAATTATTGCTAGGTATGATGAACAGCAACAGTATCTTGTGATAAGTTTGGCCATAACTCAACATTTACTGCAGGTCACCACTGCGGTGATAATGCAAAGGAAATTAATCTCTGGCCCTGGTTAAATGAATGCAAGCATGAGAAGCGTGGCACAAAGGTGCCTAGCACTCTCACGAGGATCAGCCATTAATAAGCGTGTTTAAAAAGAGATTCTGTAGTCAGTAAGTACATTGACTTGGCCTCAGAAATGAGCAAAAGGTGCAGAACTGAATTCCTGCTGAAGAAGACAATAGTCTAATCCAAAAAAAATCTGATTACAAAGAGGATGGAGAAGGTTCTGGAGTCACGTGAAGTCTATGTGAACTAAAGCTACGGGAATGTGTAGTGATCTACTTGGACCAAGACATTGTCAACTTAGTGAAGTCAGTGTGGTGGAAGAAGGGTTATTAGCCTTGGTAAGAGATGGGGAGTTACTCTTGTTGATTGGTTTAATGAGTTAGTCTCCTGCTCAGAGGGCATCGCTCTTTTCCCTGAGGCTGGGTGGCTCTTTGCCAGCCTCAGCTCTTCAGGTTGAGGGGTCTGAGCAGTCTGTGAAGTGATATGTCTGAGTTTATTAATAATAAGAATATGCCAGGTCCAGGTTCTGAGTCCACAGCTAACGAATAACTGTTTGAAAACTTGAGCCCATCCTCCTCTTCTGATGTGTCCCCTTCAGACAGCATCAAGGAGACTCACGTCCCAAAATAATCAGTACCAGGGGGGTTGTAGAGTCACCTTCTCTGGAGACATCCGAGACCCGTCTGTGTGACCTGCTCTAGGGAACCTGCTTTGGCAGGGGGTTGGACTCTGGTCTCTGGAGGTCCCCTCCAACCCCATCAATTCTATGACTCTGTGCTCTTTGTGGAGAGGAATTTTTTCTGGCCCTTCATTGGAGCTCAGAAGTTGTTTCATTTCAAGCTTTGGCTCTGAGTAAATTCAGGATCGGGAGTAAATCTTTTGTCTCATTTGTCTCATTGCTTCTGCACCTACACAATGGGTGTTACGAGTGTGGACTTACACACACATCATGGGGAGCAAGAACTATCTTGTGTCATGGGCAGCTCAGCTTAAAGTGATCCAGAATCATAGAATCATGGAATGATTAGAGTTAGAAGCGACTCCCAGAGGGCATCCAGTCCAACCCCCCTGCAGGAAGCAGGGACACCCCCAACTAGANCAGAGCGCTAGAAGGTCTCCCCGGAGCCTCCTCTTCTCCAGGCTGAACAGCCCCAACTCTCTCAGCCTGTCCTCATAGGAAAGGTGCTCCAGCCCCTTTATCATCTTTGTGGCCTCCTCTGGACCCTCTCCAACTGCTCCATGTCCTTCTCATGTTGGGGGTTCCAGCACTGGACCCAGTACTCCAGGTGAGGTCTCCCGAGGGCAGAGTAGAGGGGGAGAATCCCCTCCCCCACCTGCTGGCCACGCTCCTCTGGATGCAGCCCAGGGTGCGGTTGGCTGCTGGGCCCCAGAGCACATTGTTGGCCATGTTGAGCCTCTCATCCACCAGCACTCCCCAGTCCTTCTCCTCAGGGCTGCTCTGGAGCCACTCTCCACCCAGCCTGTAGTTGTGCCTGGGATTGCCCCGACCCAGAAGTTCTGGTTCAGAAGCTGAGGAGAGGCAGGAGAGGAGGAATCTGTCATCGAGGGGGCTTTTCTTTCTCAGCAAGGGCAGAAAGTCAGTTGAAGTCAGCGACAGAGCTGGAAAAGGGCACCCAGTTCCTCTCATACCCACCAACACCCTGCTCTTGGGACCACATTAACTCTTCACCATCTACAAGTCATGTCTCAGTCTGCCCCATCGTGGACCAGCGCTGGGAATCGCAGTCCTGGTTTTCAAGGACCTTGCCTGCGTCTGCGCACAACGCAACGACGTCAAACAAACCTCAGCAAGGCCCCTGGTAGCCGCGGGAAGGCTATCTACTAACATCACACTACGCCTTGTAGAGCATACAGGCTGTGTGTAATTAAAAGTCTCAGAGCTGTAGCACTCCATGATTAATGCCTTAGGTAGCACTTCGGCTCCTAATACTAATAGGAAGTGACTTGCTCTAAGCCGCGAGTGGTGCTCAGGTACCTCAGGAGTAATAAAGGTTGCTCTAGGCATATTGCGTGATTCTTCGACTCATTAATTATAGCTGCCCAAAGTGGAAAGTTTATAATTAAACATATAGTTTACTCTTCTACTTTTGGATGAAGTAAATTAAGGTAATTAGATTTCCTTTCGATTAAGCATATGGAGCCGTGTGCGAAGCGCAGAGGTGTGCGGGACACGGGGGTTGCTGGGCGAGGGATTTTTGTCCCGAGCTCATTGGAGGTGCAGTGAGGAGTGATGTCATGTTTCTAATCAAACTCATTCAGTTTAATTGCCTCTATAGGTGGATTTTGACTCTTAAGAAGGAGAGGTGTAGAACTGAATAGGCAGCTTCCCTTGTTTGGCAGGAACTTCTGTTGGGATGAAGCCAGCCCCATTTCCTTCACTGAGAAATTGAGCTGCAGGTAAAGAGGTTTTGAGCTGAAAATATCAGGCCATGCAATTAAAAGAAAAGTAAAATAAATAATCAGGTGTTCCAGTGCAGGCATGTGGAGTTAACAACCAGGGTTGTTGTAGTATGCTAAGCATGTTGTATGGTACCTGCTCATAGGCACTGCCATTATGTCTGAGTGAACACTCAGACATCATGGCAGTGCCTATGAGCTGATGCTGTGCACAGGGGCACACTCAGCATCAGCTGAGTGCCAGCATCAGCTCAGCCATACAGGGAAACTGAGGCACGACGGCTTAAGTCACTGCTGGTTCACCGAGGAAATTCAAGCAAGGAATTGCTCCTGACTCCTCCTAGGCTGTCCCCCTTTCCCTGGGCAGCACTTTGGACCTGGGGACAGGAGCATTTGGTGCTTTGAATGAGCAGGAACAGGGGAACTACCTGGAAATCCCATGACACCCCCCCAGCTCTGCATGGTAGGTTTCCAGTCACAGGGTAGGGTGGCTCTGCAGCAAGATGGTGACACTGGCAGCTTGGCTCAGCACGTTCAGTTCAGGATCTGTGTTACAAAAAGAAAAACACTTTGTGTGATTCTCCATGATCAGCATCGAGTCTCCCTTTCCTACCTGCACCTTTAATGCCACACAGACCATGGAGATAAACGTGGTTTTGTCCTTTAACACGGGGTTGTGCGGCTCAGCCTCCCCTGGACCACTCCAAGAGCGGGGAGCTGTTTGCACAGGGTCACGCTGCTAGCTGGTGTGAGACAGAAATAAATGATGGGGCCCTTGGTAGGTGGGATCTCCTGGGTCTGCTCCTCTCTTTCCTTGCCAAGAGCTTTTATTTGTGCGGTGTCTGGAACTCCGAGGGCTGCAGCTCCGGTGGTGTTTGGGAGCTGGGTGCAATTGAGTCAATAGAAGTCAGACTCATTAATCCTGGCCTGGGGCAAGTCTTCCCAGCTGAGAACAGTACAAAATGTCTCCTAATGACTCAAGTAGGGATAGTATGGAAATAAAGGAGTTAGAGTACTTCAACTTCATGAACGTGGGTGGTGGTTTAGTGTCTCGTTCCCCCCTCCGCCGCGCCTCGTCGCCGTTGCTCCCTGTTGTAGGTAGATATGAGGTGGGTATTGATCACTCAGGGAACACTGATGGCATTTGTTTCCTTGCAGAATTAAACTTGACACGTATACATGATAATGATTTTGCCAGGCTCTGCCTTTAATGAGCTTTTCCGGGCCCTATTTAGAACTCTGGGAGGTTCTTTGCTGCGGGTGGTTTTTATGGAAAGCCAAGACAAAGCACTTGTGCAGGATAATTCCAGTGGCAGCCATGCTGTGCTGGAGGACAGCCTGGATGCAGCCGGGGGACAGATTCATCCCCTCTGCCAGGCAGCGGTTGCTCCCACATTCCCCGACTTTGGCCAACACAAGCAGCCCTCATCGACTTTGGGGGAGCAACAAATGAGGACAGGGCACATTTCACTCCTCCTCTCATCACATCTGCACTGCCCTGAGTACCTAAAGCAATGGGCTGTCTGCTGAAAACGTTGTGGCTAGGGGAGGTGTTTGTCCTCGGGGTGGTGCCAGCAAAGCCCCACTGCTGCTGGATAAAGGAGCAGGCACTGACATGGGCTGGAGTGTCCATCAAAAGCTTTGTTCCGATACCTGTCGTCGACGAGTGGAAATCAAAGGCGCTCTCTTTATCTAAAGGTCTCTAAAAATGACCTGAAACATTGATTTCTGTGCCAGGGAGAAGCAGGAGTGTCACTTTGGCTTTGCACACAAACCTTATCACAGTGTCCTCATTGAGCAAGAGAAGCCCAGCTCCCTGTATTGTGGTTTATTTCCTTGTGGCAGGAAAGGAGAGCAGCAGTTTTGTTGTGGTTTTGTTGTCTCAGAGTGCTGGACGTGGACAAGGAGTCCCTTAGGTTGTTTTGCCCAGTGTCGCTGACACTGAGGCTTTTCTCATTTCAGATCTGGGCTCACAGGCTCTGCTGTCAGCTGTGCTGTGCCCAGCATGTGCTCCCCACAGCTCCCACCTCCCTCCATTACCTGCAAGCACCAGGATTTCTTTTTATATACATAAATATATATATATGTGCACACACACGCAATGTCTAGGGGCTACGCTCGAACCAAGAGCTGGCATCAGCGTTGATCCTTTAACATCAGCTGGGAATTAGGGATTTTGTGCTACTCTCTGGATTATTTCATTGAAAACACTGGAAACTGGATACAGATGCTAAATAAGAGCCAGTTCAACAAACACTGAGACTGCAGGAGGAGTCCTGTGATTCCAGTAAGGTGGGTTAGCACAGGCGAGTCGAGCAAGGGCAGGTCCCCTCTGAACTTGTGAAGCGTTTACACGTGTGGATGGAGGGGAGCAGCAAAGCTGTTCAAACCTTCTGCCCATGGGAAGAAAGAAACAGGTTTTCAGATCACCAGTGGGAAGAGAAGGGAGAACTCCCTGTGACCTGCCCGTGCTGTGGGCAGCCAAGGTCCTGGTCTGCTGTGAAATCCCACAGCAAACCTTTCAGCAAACGTGTGGCTGCCACAGGAGCCGTGTGTTATCGGTGTCAAGCTGACATGTGAAGAGCATCTTCATGCTTGATGACTCTTTTACTGAAAGAGTCATCAAGCATTGGAACTGTCTACCCAGGGAGGGGGTTGAGTCCCCATCCCTGGAGGGGTTTAACAGACGGGGAGATGCGGTGCTTGAGGACATGGTCTAAGGGTAGACTTGGTGGCGGTAGGTTAATGGTTGGACTGGATGATCTTAGGGGTCATTTCCAGCCTTAAAAATCCTATGATTCTATGATTCTATGATTCATAGTAGCTGCAAACTTCCCTGCACAAAAAATGGAGGGAAATTGGGTTTTCCTGACTGTCCCATGCAGGAAACAGCGGTCAAACACTTAATTAGCTGCAAAGGTCTGTAATTGTGCTCTATGCAGCCTCTCCAAGGCGAGGAGGCTGTTGCATGGAGGCTGCACAGCATGTTAAAAATGTAGGTGCTGAATAAAAGCAGAGCCACTTATTTAACCCTCAGAGAGAGCGGCTGTCGTTGGGTATTGGTGTTAGTGCTCGTGTCGGAGTCTGCCCGCGCATCGCGAAGCTTCGTCGTTTACAGGATATCTGGAAGGGAAACTGAAGCAGAGCAGGGTGAAAAACTTCCAGAATATGAATGGAAGGTCATCACTTGAGATGCTAAATGTCACATTTCTTGTAGTATTACAGCCAGAGAGATGTAGCCCTTCAGTTCTGCCACTGAAAATAAGCTGAAGTCAAACAGAAGTCCTTGAGTGCAAACACACAGATCAGAATTAAATTTCCTCCTCGCTCCTGGGTAATAGAGTTCTGTCAGAGCCAGGAGTCAATTAAGTGGATAAATACACACGTGGTTCACTAACACTTAGCATTTCGGTGGTATTTTGCTGAAGTAAGCACTTAGTGTGATTATTGTGTTTCAGCCTGATTTAAGATGACAAGTTTTGCATTTCCTAAATATTAATTAGCCCCGAATTTCTATTTATTTAAACTGCGAGGCAGCAAGTGGGTAGTTGTGTGATTTAACTCTACCTCCTGGCACTTACCTCATCTGGGACATTTGAAATGCAATTCCAAACAATTAGCCTTGGTGCCTGTCAGCATAAAGAATGAAGAATAGAGCTTGTTTGGTTTGTTTGGGGTAACGAGCATCCTCCAAACAAGGCGGGGATCAGCTCCTTTGGCGATGAGCGCGGGACAAGGCTTTGTGGTACCTCACTGGGGAAAAGCACTAGATTTTTAATTGATTTTCATTTGATCTGTTCCCTCCTAAGGACTAGGCTGTTGCCTTGGGAATGGCTTTTTAGGATACAAAGTCACACAGTGCTGCTGGGGTAAAGCCATCAATACCTTGGCCAAGGGTGTTATCCAGAAGGTTTTTTTTTAATAATACTACAGGAACGGGGGTGAAAGGGATGGATCTGCAGCAGTCTGTCACCTCTGGGGTGAGCACGGCCTTGCTCAGGTGGGTTGTGTGAGTGGAAGGTACAGAGACAGAATGTTTTCCAGCTCAGGTCCCTTCAGAGCATCTCGAGGCCATCTGTATTCCTCCAACTTCTCTGAAATCCTCGCCCTATGGTATCTAAGAACTCGCAGGCCAACTGTGGAAACATGTCATTCAACTCACCGGCGGCGCGGAGGAAAGATGGGTATTTAAAACTTCAAATGGGCTGAGATTAAAAGACTCTGGGCACCCAAAGCTCCTTTTTGAATCCAGTGGGAATTTGTGTACTCAGCAGCAAAAATAGAGACGTATTTTTAGAGCAGCACCAAGCGGAGCATTGCGAATCTCCCCCCAGGACTCCTGCTCCATTTCTCCAGTGTAATTACGGCCCTCACTGCACTCTCTTTGCTATTACTCTATATGTAATGGGGTGATGGTTGAAGTATTTCAGCTGTAATGGACGAATGGCCACTAATTTGCCTCGAAACATGCCTTGCCCTTCTAAATACCTCCTATCTTTCAGACACTGAGATGCTGAAACACTCGTGTTGCCGTGGAAGAAGTTGTTTGTAATCGTAGCAGAAGTATGTCACCAAGTGGTCATCTGTCTTGCCGCCGCTTATTAAAAGCTCTGGATCATCTTCTGTTTGGGAGACTTATTTTTAGATCTGTACTTTTTGAATCTGTTATTGGCCACCAGTCAGAGAACAGTGGGGTTAATATAGCGCGTGGTGGAGCTCGCCCATCTGTTCCAGTTTCCATCCAACCATGGAGTTTTACGAGAGCTCTCTAGGAGGGGTTTGAGTTATCCAATTTGTAGTATTCTCTAATATAATCAGCTTGGTAGCACTTGAAAACCTCACTGTGCCAAACAGGAGAGTAGAAAATTTGCTAAGAGACAAAGGAGCTTGGAAATCTGAGATGGTTTTTCTTCTCCATTTTCAGGAATTGTGTTTATTTCGATTCATATTGAAATTAGAGACTGGAACAGATGGAGTGATTGTACAGTAAGATGAGATTAGCCGATGCTTTGACACTCTGTCTAATGAGGAATTAAAGGCAGACACGACTGATTGGGTTTTTTCTTTGGGGTCTATTGATGTTTTATTTGCCCTGTTATTTATGTTGATGGTGACACATCTATAAACAGTCTGACCCAGTCCTACAGATAATATAGAGCATCAGGACTTGTTAAATTGTGTATATGCCATCTCCTGAATTTCACAGGCAAAATCCACCCTCGTTTTACAGAGCCATGTAAGTGTGGTAGAGGCAGATATTGTACATTGACAGGCTGATGTGTTGGGCTTTGAAGTCAGGAGTGAGGGGATGCCACAGGCTTTTGGGCAGAGCTTTTCTGTAGTCTGTGATCTGGGTTATTTTAACTGCTCCATGTGTCAGGACACTCCTTCCTTCTGGGGTTGTCTTTCTGTCAGTGAGCTTGGTCCAGCAGTATCATCACTGATAGGGGTGTTTGCACTCATCAGAGGCAGGTTGTAGGTGGATGTGGTGCAGGGAGAGGATGGATGTTGTAGATTCTGTGGGCAAAGAGTTTCTGGTTGAGGTGATGATGTGAGTCTTTTCTCGGTTTCCACCAGCATTAAATCACAGAATTAAAAGAAATACAGTAATTGAGATCATTCCATGCTAATGCATATGGGCAGCCATTTGGAAATCGAGATCTTATTACAGAAACCTAATTAAATCATTGTTCACGACTTCCCACCCCCCAGCTATGAAATAACCATGAAGTGTGGTGACTTTTCTCCAAGCAGCCACCACGAAATCAGCACAAATTTTCCATCAAAAATGGACAACTGCGAAGATTAAACCAAAGAGCGCTGGAGGCATTAGGTCTGTGCTACCTAATTAAGTGCATTTTTCTTCTGGAGTGGGAGGGCTTTTTTTTTCTTCTCCCCTCTGTTAACTAACACCAGGCCTGGACCTTAGACATCCTATGGAGAAAAAAAAAATAGAAAGAAAGGCTTTGTCTTCTCATTAAAGTCATGGGGGTTGCAGCCTTTAAAGTACTGGCCTTGCTTTTGGAGCCAAGCAAAGCTGGTTTTGAGAAGTTCATGAGTGCATCACTCCTAACACCTGCCTGTTGTTGCAGGTCAGCTAACAGGAGGTGTAATAATCAGCTGGAAAGGGACACAGCCACACGTGTAAGAAGGAGAGAGGTGAGGTCAGAAAGCTCCAGAGAAACAGTATCAAACCCTTTTGTGATTTCCTTTGCAGGCTCTCTGTAATTCCTCTCATCTTGGAATCCTTTAAACAGAAAGCCCAGAGCAAACAGCCCTTGTTCAGGTGCTCATAGGGCTGCTGAGGTTTGTGGTAATCATAACTGGTGTGATTAATTACTGCTTGGGCTGCTTTGGCCAGGGTGGTGAGGAACTGCTGCTTTGCAGAGTTCAGCACCCTGAAGAGGTGTTTGTAAGCCAGTGCTTTGTCCCAGGAGGGTTAAGGTGAGGGAAACCTTGAGGCTTGAAGGGGTGGTGGGGAAATGTGTGGTTATGGTGATCTGGAATCTCTACAGGAATTTTCTTTAAAGCCCTTAGCAAAATGCCTGCGAACAAAGAGGAGACATGTAAACACAATTTCTGCTGTAGGTAAGTCTGAGCTTTTCTGCTCTTAAAATTCAGAAAATGCTTTTTAATCAATGGTATAAATGGGGATGGCATCAACCCAAGGTTGTAGAGAAGGAATCTCCCCAAGTCACAGGTAGCTCATGTGTGGTGTCTCCTCGGATCCCCTCCTCGGCCTCCGTCCAGCCGTGGGTCCGCACGGCGCATTCCAGAGCCTTCTGTCAGAGGTGAGGGGGTCGTGTTCACACCGTGGGAGATACTGAGGGTGTTTTACTTAAGAATGTGGGTAACAACAGGGATCCTGCTGCAATTAATTCTGTGCACTGGCATCATATCCTTTTTGCTTCCATCTCTGCAATGTCTGTTGCTCATCCGCGGGTTTTGTTAGGAGCTACCCGTCCCCTCGGATTAACTGGTGCAGAGAAGACCAGTTGTGTTTTCTTTGCCTCCCTTTCTCTGTATCAAGCATGTTTGGGGCTGGATGGCAGATGTGACCAGACTCCCAGCTCTGCATCCTGCCAGATGTTGCTGAAGAGCTTGGATGTCCTGTTTTCCCCTTCTTTCTCCCTTCCCATTTCTCCCCCTTCCAGGTAGTTCTCTACCGGGTAGAGACTGATGGGAAAGGCTTGTTGGAGGGAAGAGCCATCCTGGTGTAATTGAAGGGAATGGAAAGGGGTGACTTTGTGTTTCTTTTCTTTCTAATTTGCTGGCAACTAGGGCTGGTAGCTGAATCGCCTCTCTGAGACTCCATGTATAAATTAGATTTTCATTATTTTCCTTCAATGCTGTCCAGGACAGGGGAGGAGATGTTCAAAGTTTTATGAATGGAGTAAGACACCCAGGAACCCCTTGATTTCCAGTGGGAAACAAGCTTTTAAATGGTCCTTTGTGCCTTTGAAAGCCTTCTGTTAAGGTTAGCCTCATGGTGGAGGAAGCCCTGGTGCAGTTTAGTCCCCGTTACCTTAATTTGAAGAAGAAAACCCTTCTAAAGTTAACTTGATCACAGTTTATCACTGCCCACGTGGGGAGGATGTTTCTGATCATAGCAGACTATTTAATCTCTCTGACAAAAGCATAGCAAGACCCAAGAGTGGGAACCTGAAAGCAGGCAAGTTCAGGCTAGACATGAAATTTAGATTTTTGAACAGTTTGAGTTGTTAAGCCTGGAAATAACTCGACAGATTCTCTATCGCTGGGCTGGGTCGATGCTGTCTGATGCAGGCTGGTACCAGCCCCGGCCTCTGCGCTGCAAACAGCGTTGCACTAATTGTTCCAAACTGATGCTGGAGTGTTGTGGCTACCAGGTTTCTGGGACAGAAGTGGGATCCTCCACATGGGTACATATCAGGGGGTTTGGAGCTAATTAGGCTGTGTCAGGGACAGCTTTATTGCTCTATACAGCTGGTTAAAGTTGAGGTCAAGAGCTGTAGATCAAAAAGAAGTTGTGGCATGAGAGTTGGTTGCTGCAATTCTCTGCTGGCTCTTATAAACACTGTAAGAAGGGTTGTTTTGACTGGATTATTTTTTAACCATTTTGATGTGCCTCTTGAAGCCCTGTGTTCTTTTTTAGCTGCTTTTTAGAGCATCAGACTTAGCTGCAAACCCTCCCATGCTGAGGTCCCCAAGTAGCAGGTCACATCCAGCAGCTCCCGTTACTCTCTGTGCATTTTGAGTGTAATGTCATCCTAATTCCATCCCACTGCCTGCAGATTCTCCAGGGATCCTCTCCTGAAAAGTCACATTGTTTTGCTCTGTGTGCTGCTCAAAGCTTACAGTCTCCGTGACTCAATCTGGAGCACTCACTGCGTTAGTTTGAGGACAAGGAAGGGGGGAAGGCAGCCCCTGCACTGGTTAAGGCTTCACTGGAATTTCTCTGATGTCCTTGTTCTTCAGTAGGATTTTGTCACTGTGCAACTCCTGATTTTAATTGAATCCATGTCAGAGTGATAACAGTGACTGGCTCAGACTGTCCCAGCATCGCCACTGAGGTTTTAATTTTTTATTTTTGTTTCCACAGCTGCCACAGCATTAAATGCTGCTTGTCTTCAATGAGGAACATGATAGGGTTGTAGAACCCCAGACTGGTTTGGGTGGCAAGGAACTCAGAGCCCCCCAGTGCCCCCTACCATGGGCAGAGACACCCCCACCCCTCCAGCCCAGGTTGCCCCAAGCCCCATCCAACCTGGCCTTGAACCCTACCAGGGATCCAGGGGCAGCCACAGCTTCTCTGGGCACCCTGTGCCAGGGCCTCCCCCCTCCCTCTCCAGGAACAGAGGGAGCAGAGTCCCCTCCCTTGACCTGCTGCTTTGGGTGCAGTCCAGGACATGGTTCTTGAAAGAGAAAGTTCCTCTGTGCAGCAGTCAAGGTGCTTTCCTCAGCTACCAGAAGTTTCCCTCTCCTCTTCAGTAATGATGAGATCTGTGTGCTTTGAGTTAAGGTCAGTACCATGGCAGGTGATTTTTTTCCCCCTGAAGATTTCATATTTTTCTCAAATATTCACCAAATTCAACAAACTCTCTCTCTCTTAAAAGTGCAATGCTGTGGAACACCCCTGAAAGGAGATAATTGCCCTTTTTCTGGTTTTCTTCAGGTATTGTGTGCTTTAGGAGGTTTTATTGCTCTGTTTTTCTGGCATAGCCATATAAAATCGCCAATGTCTATTAATGCATTTTGCATGGCTGGCCTCAGGCCAGCAAATATACAGAAACAAGGTTCTGGTCCTGCCCAGGTTCACATCTTTAAATCTGCAAGGAGGAACAAATCCTCCAAGGAGTCGTGTAGAATCAACACAAGGTCCTTGGGTGCAACAGATTGCCTCAGGCTGTTTACTGTAGTAAATATATTTGTACAAGCACATTCTGGCAGTTGGCTCTCCATGGGCACTGCAGCAGCAAGCGGGGAAGAAACTGCTTGCAAGTCCTCAGGTCTGCCCTGCCCCAGCACCTGGTTTAGTCTTGAAAGACAAAGATGCTTAATAGGTCGTTGAGAGGCTGCAGCTAAACAAAAGGCATTTTTTTCAGTTGATCAAGGCTGTGGTTTTGGTTTCCACCATCAGGATTGTTCACAGGCATCTGCTAGAGAGGACGGTCTGTGGTGAAGCTGGATCAGGTCGAGGCCAGAGGACTGTGATCCTGAGCCTTGAAATACTGAAGTTATTTTTGGGTGGCTAAGCAGCTTGGCTTGGAGAAGCCACCTTCAAGATCAAGACTGTGTAAGGGAAAGGCAGGAATCTCAGGGAAGGGGACAATTCTGCTGTTACCCTCAGCACAGTGTTGAGAGACGATATCTTTGTGGTGATAGTGCTGGGTTCCAAGACAGAGAGCACAGAGAGCACATCCTTAGCTTTGTTTCCCTGTCAGAAAATTCTCAGTGGGCTTTAATAGGAATGCTTTGTGCTTTAATAATAATAGTTTGTACTACTCATACCTTTAATCCAGGGATGGATGGATGGATGGATGGATGGATGGATGGATGGATGGATGGATTCCCTGCACTCTATGAAATTTCTTTGGCTTTGTATAATCAGTAACTTCTGAACGTCACATCTCACCAGTACAAAACTTGGGGGAGCATTTTACCCATTAATAAGCAGAGCCTTAGTGGTTGGAGCATAAGCCTGGGAGTGCCAAAATGGAGAGGAGGGGAGGGAATGGAGCCCCTGGAGTAAGAGGGGAAGGAGTAGTAACAAGAGATGTGTTGAGAACTGTGCTGACAAGAGCAATGCATGCAGGTAATCTGTTAGGAAACAAAAAATTGAAGCTTTTATGGCAAGTCAGAGAAAGCATTGAGAGCAGAACCAAGATGTTCTCATCTCAGACTGCTGTATTTTAAGCACAAGACCAACCTTGTAGGGCCACCTCAGAGCTGGTGGGAGCTGTGCTGAACATGAAGCAGAGTCGCTCTACGCTAGCAGCAGATCCAGGCTCGGATATCCTGATTGGAAACGATGATGGTAATTATTCACACTCACCATTTGTATTTTGGGACTAATTAACTATTCTAGGTTCCTATAAAGAATATTGTCAAGTATTTAATGGCTCATTGAGTTTAGCAGGATTTCTAGCTTCTCTTTTACAATTTCAACAGAATAGTTATTGTGATTTGTGACTTCGAGTAACAGCTAGTGAGCTGTGAGCAGCCCGTGCGTGTTATGATGTTAGTTCTACCCTTTGACAAATAGGTTTTAATTGGTTTTACATGGATTCTACTTGATGATACAAGGCTTCTGTAGATGGGAGGGAGGACCACAGAGTTTTTCTCAAAACATATAAAAGCAGCACTGTCGTGCTAACGTGTGTTCCACACATGCTTTTCAACTCCAGGTAACGAGGTTGAATATTGAAAATTAATTCCTGTATGTGTTGGTCTTGCATCCACCTTCATAAAGACACTTGAGCCAAGGTCCTCAGCCTTAATAGAACTCTGTTTCTGACTGACTCAGTGCCTTGGCTGTTGAATGCTTCTGAAAAGGTCTGTGCAGTGAGAAGTGCGTAGGGCTCTGAATACCTGGTCCTGATTTTGGCTGCAGGGTTCTTAAAGACGTGGAGTGGAGAACTCCTAAGATTGTTCATTGTTTGAGAAAGTGTTTGTAAATCACTTCCCTGCATTTGGCTGAGGCTGACTAGGACTTGGGAAAGAAGGAACAAGGGACTGTTTTGAGATTCCTTCCATTTACAGAAGGTTTTGGACTTTTTGGCACTCACGCAATTAAGACAATGAATTTTGACACTTTGCCACGGTCTAGTTCCACCCTCCTGTTGCTCTGTTACTGCTATTTCCTTGCCTAATCTTGCACTGTGTGATATCCAGGCCATCAAGAAATGGAGGCAGCAGGACAGTTCCTATTTAGCTTTAGACATTGTTGTCATGGTGGCTTTTTCCTGCCTGAAAAATTCTTCGGGAGGATGTCAAGTGTTTGTAAAATACTGGAGTTCAAACCAACTGAAGCTTTAATTGAACTCAAATTTAGTATTTAAAGAGCCAGTGAAGAGCGGTTGAAAACTCTGTCCACGTGGAGCAGTTGTGGTGTGGTGACCATTGTAGGTTGTTGGGCTGAAAGGAATGAAGGCCAATTACCCACAGGCAAATTTCAGATTCTCTGAGTCATCCACTCATCCAAACAAAGCGAAAACAGAGGCCTCTGTTTGCTTTGTAGGTAACTGTGCCATCAGATGTTATTGCAGAAGAGGTAAACACCAAAGAACACGAGGGCTTGGGCAGGAGTAGAGTTAAGGGCACTGGTCAGTGTGCCTGGATTGAAATTTTGAAAAATGGAAATAGAAAAAAAATTGACAGCCTGCATGTCAGCAGATTGAGGGTGTTATCTGGGCAGAAGAGCCTGGGGTCGGGTGTGCAAGAGGCCGAGGAGGGCTGACAAAATGAATTTATGCTAATTTCCTGATGAGTGGCTCCCATTGTACCTTCTAGTGCCAGTCTCACCTCTGTGTGTTGTGGATAGAGAAACTGTACCCAGCTGAAGCAAACATCTCCTCTTGCTCTGCAAGATTTCATCCATGAGCGGTGTGTAACCTTCAGTAATGCACCGTCATCGGTGCCAGCGATGTGTTAGCAGCATTTAAATGGGACTTTATGGAAGACAGACTCAATCAAAAAAAAAAAAACCAACCCACAAACCAAAAAAGCAGTTTCCCAAAGTAGTTTTCTGGCAATAGGCCTGTTAAATCCTTAACATCCTTCTCTCTTAAATAGTGGAGCCAATTTGCAAATTCCTAAGTGAAGGGTGGCATGCGCAGGCTTGTCAGACCGCAGCGTATGACCCAGCTTGTAGGCACGTCCCTTATTGCACAATTTGCACCTGTCACCCATGAGATAATAAAGAAATCCCAGGGGAAAAACACCCAGGGGAAATAGTTTTATTGACATTTTGGCTTTGCTGAAGGAAAAGCTCGGTGTGTGTGGAGGTGGGTGGTTTATTTGACTGAAATGTTCTTGATACTCTGCGCCGAGACTGGAGTTGCTTGTGCAGGGCTGGAACTGTAGAATTGAGCCTTTGGATTGGGATTTACTTCTGGCTGTGTGCTCACTCTTGTGCCCACAGTAACAGCATCATCGTGTGTCCCTGGTGCCCTTAAACACTGGAGGAGTTAAGCTTTTGTTCTCACTTGTTTTATTATTTTAAAACCAGGAGATAGATACAAAATATATAGCTGATTATTCTGTTGATAAAGGGTTAATGCTTATCTTGTGTATCTACCCCAAAAATAGCCAAATCCTCAAGTGAAAATGCATCTTATATGGCCTGTGCTGCAGATCTTATCCAGGCTGCAGATTTACTATCTTAAACTGGTGCCCATGCCTAATACACATATGATCCTCCTGGGTGTAAGAACAATCTCTCACTGCTTTCAGGCTCTGACAGCAATAGGCAGGTTCCAGGTTTAGCTTTATTTATTCTTCCTGCTTTGTTCTCCTTCTTAATTTCACCCTCCTCCTCCTCTGCTGCCCTTTGTTGTGAAAATATCAAGTTAGATCCTCAGCTGATAAACGTCACCACGGAGGCATCAACTTTGATGGGGGCTCCACTGACATCGACTTCTTCCTTTGTGCTGTGCTGCTGGGGGATCTATAAAATGATAGTAAGGACCAGTTTCCCCAGAATATTTAGAAGCCTTTCCACCCCAAAAGCAGAGCTCCCCATTGTAGGGACCTTGCTGGATTGGGTGGGAGGCAGAACACCCAGAGCTGACCCTTCATGTCTTGTCTTGTTTTTATGGGCTGATGTTTGCTTTGCTCATTCCATGAGTGAGCAGGCAGAGGTCCCAGTCTCCAACTGGTTCAACAAAAACCCAATAATTTGGGTTGGGTGATGGCTTACAGATAGAAATGAAGCTTTCCAGTTTTGGCTTCATTGATGTGTCTCAGTGTGTTACTTGCTTTAAAAGCTCAACCAAATATTAACAATATTAATCCAGTTATCATACATGGAAGCTGCATTCATGTCCTTCCCCTTGCCCCAGCTGTGTAGTTTGACTCTAATCATGTTGGAATCAGGAGTTTTTTAAAGCACAGTAATATTTTTTTCTGGTTGAATTCAATGGACATCACAAAACTGAGAGGAGAAAATACAATCCATCTTCTGTGAAATGAGCTCAGTCATCCTTCAGTTTATTGAGTGAGAGGGAATACAAAACAAATCCACAAATGTCAAAAGCAGTCTACAAGGGATCATTCCATTTCTTTTTCTATTTGTTTCCTTGATTAAAATGATTTTTAACTGATTCCTCTCTTAATTTAATATGATGAAGTATAATTCACTCCAATATCCTCCCAAACCCCACTGCCAACGTTGGTGCTTGGCTGGGTTTGCTGGAAATTGGGCAGTGATGGTGAGGGACATTGCTGAATCACGCTTCAGTAATCTCTAACCGTGGGAATGTGACGAGAACAACTGGAGCCCCGTTAAATTCAGCAGCAGATTCCCACCGATTTGAATGGGTTGGCAAAGTACCCCCGTGGCGATCGAGGTGGAGAGGAGGTCTTCCAGCAATATTTTTTTTGTCTGTGATGATATTCTGCTGGCTGCCTTTGCAACCATTGGACTGGTAATTTCTCTGGTAAAATATAATCCTGAGGATTGGAAGCACAGACCTCGCTTTGCGATCCCACGCGTTGAGTAATCCACACACCTCGGCAGAACCCCCCTCCCCGCCGCCACCTCCCACCTTCCCTGCCTGCAGCATTAGCTCTCCACCATTCACAGGGTCCTTGGAGAACCCCCCCAGGGCTGTTACTCACCCTCTGAATAAGGTTGGTTGGAATGAAATGTATGATTAATTTAGGCATGAGTCAGACCAGCCGCGTAGGAACATCACGAACGAGACCAGCGATGGGTCCGGCGCGTCCTGCTGACCCTGGCAGTACCGCTGTAGGAAGCAGACGTCTTTCCCAGTCACAAACCCTTCCAGTTAGATCATACAGTGTCTCTTCTGCTTCCTGATGGAGTAAGTAGTTTTGTGGAGGAGGAGGGAGTATTTCCAGTTTTCCACCAGGATTATAAATGAATCCTTTAGCACTCACTTGGGGCTAGGGGGTGTTTTCCACTTGCACCAGAAGCCTGTGAAATTGCTTATCCGGTGTTGTCTGGGACAGAAAGAGGATTATAATCCAGATTACCCAACCCAGTTTTGTGCCTTGCTCACAGGAAAGTCCTAATTCCCTATAAATGTGTGGTCTTTCTGAGTAGCTGTGCTACCCTTTGTGCTCTAGTCCCTAATACAAGCAGTGGAATTGAGCGTGTGCTGACAGTGAAGATCGCGAAGGGGTATCTTTGCGAAGCGGTACAAGATTATTTAGGGAAAAGGTTTTCTTCTCCTCTACTAAGGCCATTGTTGCTATATCAAAGCTAATATCCTGAAATGAAAAGAAACTCTTTAAAAAGTTGGAATAGAGTAGTAACGAATTAAGAGCTGCCAGACAGTGCTGGTTTCATGTTACATTTCAAAGAGCTGAATTTAAGCGAGAGGTGAATTCACAAAGACACCATTGGTAATTTTTCTGCATTAATTTTTGAGCCAGGTCTGAAATGGGAGTAAATTTGTGCATCTGCAAGGATTTGTACTCATGGCAGATCTGGGCATTTGCATTCAGGTCTGGAGCCAGATGAGCAGCCCTGGAGACTCACTTCTCCCTCTGCCCGAGCAACGAGCCCCGGGAAGGGAAGAGCCTGTTTCCCTTTGCACTCCCGGCCTCGGTGCTGGCACCGCTCCGTGCGATGCCACGGAATCCACGGCAATCCCTTGCAATCCCCAAAGTCAACATAGGATTTCAAATTAATGTTTAATTAAAAGCTGACACAGGAAGGGAAATTAAATTAATGTCCTAATTAATGCTTGGAGTTTAGTCCAAATAGGAAACTTAATGATTCTCCTTTCCCTTTTTACAGCACTACCCTTACCTCTGAGCAGTGATGAATTTTGGCTCATTTGGCCCAAATCCTGGAAAACATCCTCATTTTTTTAAAAAATGTATTGAAGCCCACACTTAATTCTATTCCTGCCATGCTTAATGGCTGGCCTGGATAGGCATGGAGTTAGGTACTTGATTAAATAAGGTGGAGCTAGTGGGAGAATTTTGCATAATGGTCCCCAGTTTGCTGAACTGATTTGACCCTTAGAGAACTTGACTCATCCCGGCGTTAGTCACTGTCGTGGTGTTTCTCTCACTGCCATTGTTTTCATGGAGTCGGTGTTTTTGTAGACATCACTTCCTTATGATCAAGAAGAATCAAGAGTCTAGTGGAGCAGCAAATATTTTCAGGGAGGAAAATGAGAACGGAGGAAATATTTGAGGGATTGAGACAGCACATTCCACCCTATCAAGGTTCATTTCCTTTAACAAATCTTGGTTTACTCGTGACAAAAGGCTCCCATTTGACAGCATGTGAAGTACAGTGAAGTGTCAAACAAAAAAAAATGCTTAGATGTTTTGTTTGCTCCACTGGCTGGAAAATAAGTGTGTTGGAATGGCTCCTGGAGCCACCCCATTGCTTCTGGAGGAAACGCGGCCCTCAGCCGGCTGCGGAGAGGTTGTTGTGCCCCAGGGATTCGGATGGGATGGCCTGGGTTGTAGGGCAGGAGGTGAGGTCCTAGAGGGAGGAGAGGCAGAGGTGGGCTCTGGTAGTCAGGTGTAGTGGTGGAGGAATTGCTGCTAAGTGTACCTTGGGTGGGTGTTAAACCTCCCCAGCACTATCGAGAGGTCAAAGCAAAGCAGAGACTAAAGTTTGCAGATTGAGCAGCTGAAAAAGCAGCAGCCTTCCCCTTGGACTGCTCATTCCCACCCAGCACAGGAGAAATTTGGGTGGCTGCCCAATGGGCTGTGCTAGCTGAAAAATAACCAAGTCCACAAAAAAGACTGAAGGAGCTGCTCAAGTTCACAGCAAACTGTGGTTCCCATTTCCTGCGGTGTACCAAACTGGTTCCCAACTGGTGTACCAAGCCACTTTGCTCTTTTTTTGTGATGTGAAGGTGCTACATGAGTCAAATTCTTGGTTGCTGCTGACAGGAAAGAGAAGGAATGTTGTATTCCCGGTACATCTGGGGTTGGAGCCACCACACCTATTTGTTTAATCTCTCCGGATTCACGTTGCGTGCGTCGGGGCAGGATGCAGAGGTGGGCAGAAGGGCTCATGAGGGCATGGGAGGAAGAAAAAAGGGTGTGCATCAAAAAAAAAAACCAAACCCAACCACATCATAGCTCTTTCTTGCATAGTTTGCCTTCTGGGTTGAGCCCTGTGCAGTTTTAGTCAGAGTCCTCTGAAGTTTCTCTCGGCAGCCACGTGAGCTGGAGGACGAACGTGCATGAAGAGCAGAGATGCTCACCTAACCTCATGGTTCCTGCAGACTGGTTTAAAAAAAAACCAGATGTTTTAATAATTATTAAGCAAAGAAGGCATGAGTCTGATGTATCCTCATAATAGGTGGCACTGAGTCTCTTTGACTATGATTCCTGTCGAAATCAGTGGGAGTTTTGTGAGCGGTGCTGCTTGGGCATTATTGATTGGTGACTGATAGATGATGCTTGTGGGGTTTTCCAGCATCTCCCTTTTCGTATATGCAGCGTTCTCTCTTCAGTCAGCTCCTCATCTTTTTTAGCTGTGAAAGGAAATTGCTTCTGTAAGTTTAACAGTGTGGACTCATTTTGTAAGAATGAGTCTGGTACAAGGTCTGCAGGACTCCTCAGAACCTGGTTTGAGTGCTTAGAGCGAATAAAAACACCGTGGTCATGTCCTTTTGTGGGCAAACTTCCCCCTCCAGAAGCCCTCTCTGTCCTCACCAGTGCTCACACACAAAAAGTTCCTCTAAACTGGTCAAGGCTGTGCATCATGTCGAGCCACCAGTTAATCCCAAAGGCAGCGTACCCAGGGCGGATCCAGCTCCCCAAAAACGAGCACACAGGGAGCATGGGAGTGTTCAGCATCAGGGGAGAGAAAGCCTCTCCAATTCTGAACCCAGCTCACGATGCCTGGGTGCCTGTAGTGGAGGAGCATTTCTCATCCAGAGACTCTGGCTCTAACTGTTAAATGTTTTTTTTATTAGCAGCTCTTGCGTTGTGCACACTGAAAGATGAGTCACTGCCCTTCAGAGCAAAGCTGGGAATCAATAGACCTCTGCGAATTAGATAATGTGCTAAAATATGGATATCTACAAAGGCCTGGGAATTGGGATGGTGACTAATGGCTTGGTGGAAAGGCATGCTGAAAGCAGCCTGAGCAGGCAGTATTTTTTCTGGAACCTTCTGAGACCAAATCTTGGTGGTTAAGAGTCTTGTGCACCGTGATCACGAGGATGGGAAATTGAACTCCCAGGCCCTGATGAGCAGCAAATGAATGTTCTGAGGCTTTTCTCTTAACGACACACCGCCTCAGCGTCATTGGCAAGTGAAACTGGCTGCAGATGCTGCCCCCTGAAGCCTGATTGGGGGTGTGGGTCAGGGACAGATGGTCATTCCCCCTTTGCTCAGCACTGGTGGGATTCATCTGGAGATGTCACTCTGTTCAGCCCTGTACCCCCAGGACAAGACACCACGCATGAACAGGGGCAAATACAGAGTAGAGCCACAAAAATGGGTGGTGCAAGGATTGGAGCAGCCAACCTGGTGTTGAGCTGGGGGTTTGGGCCGAGGACATCTCCAGAGAGTTCTGTCCAGCTCAGCCCTTCAGTGAAAATCCAGCCCATGCCAGCTCCATACCCCTTAAACAGTACGACGTGAAAGTCTGTTAAGTCAGAATAATTTCAACCTTTGTGTTAGCCATCAGAAGTACTCATGGCTGTCTGAGATGCTCTTCTCCCCCCTCCAAATGTTACATGAGAAGCCTCCAAATCTTTATTACAGTGGTCCATTTTATCTAATGAACCTTACTAGCTTCTGAAAATAATTAGTCACTGAGCTCCCTAAAACTGTGCTTGTTGCGAGCGATGCAAGCTCCCGGGACGGGCTCGGATATACCAGTTAAGTTTGCATTGGGGATTTTTATTGTTGTTTCTCTAAACAGAGAGCATAGCCTCAGGCAGATTGGAAAATTGCATCTCCAGCCAGTTGGGGGAAGTGAAAGTCAGAAACAATCGTCAACAAAATAAATTGTTGCCTCTTGGCACGTAACGCTCTGGACTTCTCAACACCAGGTGCTAACTCCCTTTGCCCCCCAGACTCCCACTCCAGACTGGGAAGGGAAACAAGAGTCGTAAAATACAACTAGGCATGTTTTGGGATAGAAGGCCAAATTGATTCCCTCGTGGAACTCCGTGGCAGGGAGAGGCAAAGCTGGAACAACGGCGATTCACGGCTGGTGATTGCACTGGTATAATCCATATATTCATGAGCAGAACCCCAAAGCTAATCTGATGTATTTGTGTAGCCAGATCTGACTTCAGTCTTTTGCTGAGTGCATTGTTTCAGCATGCTTTTCCTCCCCAAAAACCCATCTGCTGTAGGTAAAAGGTTCTCTCTGGGTGCTAGAGGTGAGAGAGGCTCTGCTGAAGGCAAGTGCAGATGTTTAGGTATGGTGTGAAGTCTTCAAGGAGGACAGGGGAAGCTCTCGGCACAGCAGTGGCCAGAACAGGTTCATATATTAACCACCTGGACCCAGTTCTGAGATACTTCATGGGTATTAGTGATATAAATATATAAAAATGCCAGATCTGGCCTACAGAAAGGACACTGAGCTGTGTTGTGGTAGAGGGGGTCTAGAGCCACACAGAACTATCTGTGTGTCAAGCCCAGGGGATTTATTTTGCAAGTGTTTTGATAGGGCATCTGGGTTTTGGGTTTGGCTTGGTGTGTTTTTTAAAGACAAAGTTTTGTCTGGAGAGAGGGGATATCCTAGGAACCAAGGCACTACTTTTAACATCTTCCCTATCTGACAGCTCTTCAAAGCTGTGTGCATTTCAATCACCAAGTTAATTTAGCATTTCTTTCACCAGCAAGGAAAATACGTTAGATGTGAGAGCAGGAGCAGCTGGGAGGTGAATGGCAGATCAGAAGGGAAGGATGCTTTATAGATCTGTGACAGTCCTGGTTGTCTCCTGCGACTGATCGCGTTCAGCGGAACCGTTCCTGGCACGTCCCTTTCTGTGTGAATAAACTCGAGAAGACGGGGCTTTGCTTTCTTCTGTGGCAATGCCAAGCAAAAGTAAACGAGTGATTCGACTACCTTTGTTACCAAAGGCCAAAAAAATGCTGGAATTAATTATATTTTACTTATCCACTGGTTGCTGTGGGAGAATAGGAGGTAATTATCACGCAGGCGGTGATCTATGCCTGCGTATATATCTCGCTGACAGGTATACTTAATGCTTGAGGTCTTTGACCCAAAGCCAACTGATATTGATTTAGATTTTCTGTAGATCAGATCCACTTCCTGGAAAAACCTACAGATTAAATAGTGACTTAAAAAAATTACTCAAGGTTTATACAAGTGTAAATGTGAGAGAAGAATTCATCCCCCAAAGACCCGTCGTCTTCCAGCAGGGAGAAGGAAGCGTCTGATTTCTCTATCTTTTGCTCAAAGTGAGTCAGAAACCCTGCTGTATCTTTATATTTTTTTCATTCCTTATGCTGCTATCCCTGAAATCAGCAGCATCCCCTGCAGCTTGTTTCATGGAAAATGGGTCTGTGCTGAGATGCTTCCCCTCCCACCCTACACCCTCCCAGGGCCGCGTCTGTGTTCGCGTGAACCGTTAGGAGCGGCCGATCCCTCGCTTGTACGCGGAGGGTGGCAGTGACCTTGTGTAGGAGCTGTCTTTTTCCCAGGAATGTTAAATTCCTCCATTCATCATCAAGGATCAGGACAACTAAATCCAGATAAATCCAGAGCAACTGCACTGACGCCTCTGGAGGCTTACAGGAGCTGATGTGGGAGTAGAATTTGGTCCAGAAGAGTTATTCTTGCTTAGACAAAACCAGTTTCTGCTGGAGAGTAAGCTCTGTATAAATGTTAGCTTTCTTCTGCAACAGAAACTTAATTTTATTCAGGGGAAAAAAAAATATATATATATGGGGTATGCAAATTCTGCTTGTAGATGCTTTGGTGTAAACTGGGAGTAACTCATTGACTTTCAAATCTATGCTCATTTAGAAATATTCTTAACCTTGTTTCTCTGCATTAACCACGCGATATGAACGAAATGCAAATCCAGAATAAGTCAGGGATTTTTTGCAGAAACCTAAGGAAATTAGGAACCCAAATCTCATTGACACCCAATAGAATTTAGGCATATAAACTTTCTTTGCCTGTGTAAAAATCCCAATTTAAGATTTAAAAACAAAACAAAAAGCTCTGGCAGCTCCCTTTAACTTACTGAACATCTTTTAGAGAGTGTTTTATATGATTGAGTGCTGAAGAGCTGTCATAAACCTTTTCATTTAGCAGCATCCCCAGATAGATAGCAAGAGGAGATTGCAATAGCAGAGAAGAATGAGAAATGGAGGATTTGCTGTTCTGCATCCAAACATTTCTCCCCAAATCCCATGTCCTACTCTCAGAAATGGAAAGTGTCTTAATTATTCAGGGGAAGAAGGATGCCCTCGTGTAACTTGTTGGATAATTATGCTGTGCCTGCAGCACCCTCAAGTATTCTCTAGTTTCTGGGCCTTTGAGTCAGCTGAAGTGGTCGAGTGCCCTTAGATCCAAGAGCCATTTATAGGCAGGGCCCAGAGATGGCAGAAATAACTTCCAAAATATCTAACTAAAATATAAAACTCTAACCAGGCTGACAAGGCAGGGCTGGTATTGCAAAGCAGGTGGTGAGAAGCCAGTCCCCGACGACCTCTGCTCCACGCATGTTTTCTACAGAAGGAGGAATCCCAGACCTGCCTTTGGGAGCAGCTACTTGGAAAGCATAAAAGGGATCCATGGTTTAGAAAGAGGTGAGGTTTGGACTTTCCATGGGCACAATGTTGTCTAGCAAGTCTCAAGTCATCCCAGAAGATAACAGCCAGTAGCCTGCAAGGCAGAAGGTGTTACCTTGAGATGCCTGCAAGCGCGTGTGAATCTGGAGCTCGCACGGGCTGGCTAAGTTACTTCTGCTCTAACGTGTTAAAAATACCCAAAGGGATGCAATACATGGTGATATCTGTAAGGGCCTGGTCCTGCAACGTGTCAGATGCTGTTTGCAGTCCCTCCTCAGGTCACTGGAAGAGCTGTTGGCCCAGCACCGGGCAGGATCGATCTGCCAAAGCTCCAGGCGCAGCACAACAGCGAGCGGCGGGTGAGAAGTCACACTGCGAGAAGGCTGAAGTGCTTATGAAGGATCTTTCCAACAGTGAAAACTGCCTTTTTCCCTGCTCCTGCATTTAGCTAGCACCTGTCAAAGAAGATTAGGAGAAGGAAGATGACATGGAATTAAAAAAAAAAGGTTTCTAGTGGCCAGAGACGGTGATAAAGCCCACTGTGCTACCGCCTGCGTGTCAGGCAGCTTTCTGCATCAGAGACTTATTAGCAAAGGGGAAACAACCAAACCCAGTGACAGTTGTGGATTGTGTAGCTTTGGCTGCTGGGTACCACAGGTATTTTCTTCCACAAAGAAAGTGAGTCAGTTTTGAGTGAACTGCTATCAGAAGCGACATGCCATTTTTGAGCTACCTAATTGAAGATGCTTTAAGACACCCCTGGGCGTGGATGGCGAATGCTTACTGCCTCCTCACGGGCTTCTGCAGCACCTCAAACTCAGGATGACTCTGAAGACCTGGCTGAATCCTTCACACCGTGTTTGGTGTGTTGCAGATCAGCATAAACAGAGCTCCCGAGGGTCGGCGCGGCCTTGGATCATACACTGGAGTCATATGTGCACACCCAGTGCTGTCAGTCCCTTTCGAGGACGTTCTTCTGTCACACCTCAAGCCAGGTCTGAAGTCTTTCTTTTCCAAGTCACCCTAAGTGGTTTGGAGGTAGGAATTCCCATTTTTGTCAGGAGTGCACGACCACAGATGGATCTGGAAGACCTTCCAAGGCGATTCAAGAGTCTGGACTTACTGGTGCAGATGTCTGTGCTCTGGTGACCAGGCAGAGCCCTTGTTAGCGACATTGTCTGTGGCCCCTTGGATGAGAACAGCTACAACTGGGGAGAGCTGGTTTTTAGTTTGGCAGTTCAGTTGCTGGATGACACGATTTTTCACTGTGTAACTTTTGGCAGGAAGGGAAAATAACTCCATCCCTGCCCTTGAATAATTTGGGAGGTACAGGGTGTGTTTTGAAATGCTTTACAAGAAGTCCAGGTCTTGTTTTAGACTTACTGTCATCTGAGTGTAGATCATTTGTGCTTCTGGTGACATCTTTGATGTGTTTTTAATTTTTTTTTTAACTTCCTGAGAATTTCTTCCCTTGGAAACAGTTGAAACAGCCCTCTCTTTCTTAACTGTCTCACCAGAGTACAAAAATATTTTCCATGGACTACCTTCTCTTATTTTTTTTTTCTTTATTCTTTAAGGTTTCTTAGTTTTTATGCTAGTGAAACCATGCACTTCAAATTCTTATCCCAAGGTTTTTTGAGTTGATTTTCATGGCAGATACAAGCAGTGATGCCTGCACTGATCTCAGACATGGTTTATTTTTATTCTTATATATCAGGAGCTATTTGTCACGCTACCTTGCAATGTGGGACTCACATTTATATGGTTTGGGGAGATGTAACTCATTTTCTGTTTAATCCTCTGTCTGTCAAAGGCAGAGATTTAAGATAGAATACTGTGGGCTTTCTGACATGGTTCACAATTTTTTTATATGTGTATTTATTTATTCTCTGCATGCACTGTCATCTGTTAGGTGGAGTGCAAGAGAAAGTTGGCTTTGCAATGGGTGTAATTTGAGGAGAGCTCTCAGTGCAGGATGGACTGTAGATGGGGTTCTGACAGGATTCTGGAGGATTAAAAATGTCCTAGTGAGTATGTTGCACTATCAGACCAGCTCTGCTATGAGGAAAGTCTGAGCAAGTTACTCCCCTCTTGCTTGTTCTCTGGTTAGAAATTAACAAACCCTCATGTTGGTGCTCTCCTTGGTGAAGTGCTTTGAGATCCACAGACCGGCAGTTCCTGTGAAGAACCAGAGCCGAGAGAACGCGGGTGAGGTGACATGTGGAACAGAGACAAGGGAGAATGGCAGGTGATGATCCTGGATCCATCTGAGAACCAGGTGGTGCTACTGGGTAGCAAAGAGGATCACACAGTATCCTGAGCTGGAAGGGATCCATGATGATCAGGGATCCCTGGAAACATTCAAGGCCAGGTTGGACAGGGCTCAGAGCAACCAGGTCTAGTGAAGATGTCCCTGCTCACCAAGGGTTGGCCTGGATGGCCATTAAGGTCCCTTCCAACCCAAACCATGTGTGTTTCCACACTGCCAGCCTTCTGTCCCAGGAAGAGCTGGCATTCAGAAGGCGTGCTGCCACGTAGCACCCAGCAGCTCTGTGTCTTCACCTTGTCACGTCTGGCACCCACTGAGAGGGAGAAGCGCCTGTCCTGAAAAGCTCAGGCTAAATACAGCAGGCAGACAAGAGGCAGGAGGAGGCAGGGAGCTGAGGCAGCTCACTCGCAGTTGGCATCAGTGCTCAGAGGTGGAGCTGAGAACAGGACCTGGCCTCCAGGCTGGTTCTGGCTGCCGCTCAGGCGTTCACCCAAGCTGTCACCATCCTGCACCGTGCCGGGGGAGGCATGTCAGACATACTGGGATGACTCACACCCATCCAACGTGACAAGAAGCTCAGGACAGCATCCTGCCTTGGGAGGAAAAAAATAAAAGAATCACTCCAGATCTTTCTAAAGAACCAATAACATGCTCAAGTGTAGGTGTCATCCTTTCATCGACAGACAGAGCCTTCAGAAGACAGTCAAGGGGTGTCAGCTGGGGAAGGACTAACCTGCAGCCCCAGCCATGTTAGAGGAAGCTTTGCTGTGTCTGGGAGCGCCCTGCGTTAGCTGCTGGTTATTTCAGGCAGCCTCCTTCTGTCTAATGTGCCTCTAAATAGGACTTTTGTCTTTCTGGAGTAAAGTTTGGGGGAAAAAAAAAAAAAGTCATGCTTGCTTAATATAACAACAGAGTTGTGCTTTCCTGAAAGAGAATTTGGCTTGGGAGAACAGCCTTCCATAGGGATGCTTGGTAAGGAATAAGGAATGAGCATGCTCTGTCTAGTGCAGTTGAGGGGCTTGGGCTGGTGAGCACAGGTCTGGGTGGGCTGAGAGCGGCTGAGGATGTGATGCAGGAGATGTAACACATGGCAGGAGGGAAGGAGGAAGCTGTCTTGCTCCTGAGTATTAAAATGAGAGGATGAAGTTAAGTCAGAGCATCGCTTTGGTCTGCTGGTGAGGGGCACCAGTCAGGTCCAGGCATCCTTCCTGGTTGGAATGGCTCGATTGCTGCTGATAAGCTGTGATAAATTAATCACAGACCAATCATAAAGCAATCATGGACACTATGAGAGGTTAGTGCAGGAAAATAAATACCTGGGAATTAACATCATGTTACTGCTTTTCCTTGAGGTTCTGGTTCCGCATCACCTGACAGCAGCCCATAAATTTGAAGGCTCCAAACATCACAAAAGGCAGGTTTCAGGCGAGAGAGTGTGCAGAGCATTGATGAGATGACAATAAACAAAAGAATTAGGTGGTATTGCTAGGAAGATCTGCAAGAAGTGAGGTCTGAAATAGCCTCCCATGAGATTTGGACCAGACAATGATATATAAAGAATGCTCTTGAGAGCATTCACTCATTGTCAGAAGGATAGACTATAGAAAGGCAGCTCTAAGAGATCTTCTCCATCATTTCTATGAGTCAGTATGGTTAGGTGCTGTCAAAAGTATGTTAGAGGAGCATTTCTTTTGGATTAGACACTTGTTATCAGTCTGGAGTACTGGGCAATTGATGATGTGAATTCATTGACGTGCTGGACAAGGTACATGAAGGCTAAGAACATTTGTCACTCTTGGACGAGCCTCTTCCCAGACAGAACTCCGGTACCCTTGTCACTTGAAGGGAGTTTATTACTTCCTAGTGAAAAGCAAGGGAAGAAATATAACAGGTGAAAGGAGGCTTGTGAGGCATCACAAATCCGGCTGCATGGACTGGGTGTGAAGGGAACAGATGAGCTTCAAAACCGTGGCTTGAAGCCATTTCTGCTGCACACACATAGGTGTGTAGAGAGCTTGTGGGGGTCTTAAATAGCTCCTGTGCCCCAACCAACCTCTCTCAGCTGCATGGTTGAGCTGAAACTCGATTGTAACTATTCAGTAGTGTTTGTTTACCTGGAGAACTAGTCATACATCAGCTCCTGGCAGAGGTGGTGTGCTAACACAGCACAGGGTAAGCTGCTCGGATGGACACGATGGTGGGGATGGGCAGCACAACTGTGTTGGATCCACATGGACCTTTGCAGGGTGGGGATTTCATCAGAAGTTCTGGTTCTCTGCAGCATAAACTGGTGGTGGGGCCTCATGTCTGCCATTGAACTTCACAGGTTGAGTTTGAGTCAAGAAAGATCTGGGCTTAGACGTTGGAAAAGCCAGGGAGGATGTTTAATTCTTTAGGCTGGGCTATGCCTTGGTGCTGAGGCCTTTGCAGAAGCTGTTTGTTGTCTGTGACAACAAACTCCTTGTGACAGTACACGTGGCCCTTTGGCTTTTGCACCCTCTGAAATTAATCCTGTGACTTCTTAACCCGAGGCCAGTTGGTTTGGAAGGTCAGGATGTGCCACTGTCGGAGCAGTGCAGGAGGTTACTGCCATGTCTGCGTGCATGAACCAGCCACAGATCTTATGGAACACATACATCTTATGGAACACATACATCTTATGGAACACATAATCTTATGTGTTCCATAAGATCTGTGGCTGGTTCATGCACGCAGACATGGCAGTAACCTGTTATGGAACACATAATCTGGCAGTAATCTGTTATGGAACACATAATCTTATGTGTTCCATAACAGATTTTATTTTCCACATAACTGGAAAACACCAGTGTTGAATAGATCCAGTCCGACAGCAGTACTTGACGTAGCCTGAAAGATAAAGGCTGGTATCTGTAAGGAGGGAGGATGTGGCTTTCTTGTCAAGGTGTTAACATGGGGTCTGGGGCTGTGTTTTGGTAGCTGTACAGTCCTGCGTGGTGCTGAGCTAGTGGTGAGGGTCCTGTCTCTGTGCCCCATCTGTGCTCACGAGCAACACCACAGGAATGACTTCACACGCTCTCTTTGCACGTGTGGGCGCCGCGCACAGGGACTCACTTGAGACCCCTGAATGCAGGTTCAGGGTTGAGGACAGGGCTGAGGTGCTTTGCAGACAGTGCCCACGTCTTGGACAACACATCTCCCAGCTGTAGGTCCCTACTCCACTAAGTCCCTACTACTGTAGGGACTAGTGGAGTAGGGACGTTACTGACGAACGCGTAGTTGGTGTGCTGGAGCTAGGAGCATCCTGTATGAACCCCAAAGCTGCCCCCAAAGCTGGTGACTTCTCTCACCAGCAACATTTTGAGGTTTAGGCTATGGCTTAAACACCAAAACCATGTTTAACATTTAGGCTGACACATCTGATGCTTGGAGCACGTGCAGTCATCCCTTGAGCTGTCAAACCTTACCTCTCTGCGCTGCACAAAGTCACTTCTTGTTACCCACCCAGATTCTTGTCAGTGTTTCCAAGTGGAAAGGAGACAAAAACCTGGGTGGGAGTTTGGGCAGCCTTCTCAGAACCTGACTTGGAGAACTTGACTGGCACCTTGCTAGATCTTTTGAGGGATCCAGATGAGGCACCTAAGTTAGATGCTGGAAATTGAAGGTAGTTAGGAGATGGGCCAGGAAAAAGTTCTAACACAGCCTGTGGGAAGCTCAGCAAGGCTGAGCAGCTTCTCATCTTGGACCAAACAGCTCCTTGCTGCCAGGAGGAGGAGGAGCAGCTGCAGGAACACAGCTCATTTGGTTTGGGAAGGTGCCCTGCTGCAGACTCTGAGATGGAACCAGCGAGGGGAGAGGAAGACAACAGGTTGTCAGGTTTCTAGACAGGAGATCCTGAAGGAAGAGAAACCTTAAGGGATCACTCCTAGGTAAGCAGATCTCATGTTGGTATTCATCAGGAGAAATCTAAATGAGGTTGAGGATCTGTAGCTGTGTGGCTACGATAACGTCCTACGGGTTTGAACGATGGGGAAGGTAAAGGAGAAGGATCACTGGGTAGAAGACAGATGTAATTGTTGTTGGAGATTGACCTCCCATCCTGCAGCACTGCAAGGAAATATTTGGAGGGATGGATGGGGTAGCTTAGGGCTCTAGGAATGGGGCCAGAAGCTGGGACACTGACCTGTAATCATGGCATTTCCAGTGATGATCCACAGGCTGTGAGCAAGAGAGCGATGTCCTGACCCCAGAGTGTCTACAGACCCAACAGCACGGTGGAAGGTAGGATCAGAGCTTTGCTGTGTGGGCGCTTTCTGCCATTGAAAACGGAAATAGAAGTAAATATCGCTTTGCCTCACAGACCTGTTATCAAACTTAACTCACAAACGTTTGCTGGAGGCTTTGAAGAGATGTACCAAGTCTTCTGAAAGCCCCTCTCTTATCAGTGGACGCCTGTGCTCTGTCTGGCGGGGCATCGGGACGAGCCCAAATAAATCTGATGGTTTGCAGTTGGCTTTGGCTGCAGAATCTGAAGAAAAAGTTACTCAAAGCAAAACCTGTGATTTTTTTTAGGCATGTGTGAGGCTGGTGGAGTATATTAATTAGGCTGTGAAATGAAGAAATAGGATAGATATCTCTCCAGGCTTCTCTAAGTGACTTGCATCCCTTTTTGGCGGGTACAGTGGGGGTTTTGATGATATCTGTAATGAAAATTCATTCTGCTCTTGCCCCCTGCTCTTGTTTGTTCTTTCTGATGGAGTGAGGGATTATAACTGCATATACACTGCTTGCATCTCGTTAACTGCCTAATGTGCAAGACTTGGCTCTTACCCCGCTTCTCACTGGATTTTGTTGTGGATGGAGTGGAGGTACACAGGGATTTGGGGGGACTCTGGGATTTGGGATTTCAGCCCTTGAATACTAAACTCATCAGGTGGGAAACAAAGTGTGTCTGTACAAGAGGGAGCGAGTGGGTCTGAGCAGCAGCGAGTGGCTCCGAGAGGGGCACAACGGCAAAAGCCAACCAGCTGTTTCAGTCGTTCAGATCTGCTAGAACAGAGGCATCAAGGGTACCAGAAACTTCTCAGTGGTGGCACAGCCTTCATCCCTGGCGTTAGAAGGCAACATCACTTCGCTAAAACTTTACCTGAACGTAGAGCTGGGAGGCCCTGCCCTCAGTTGTTTCATTTGAGTGATCTTCCTACTGTTCACTTAGAAGTTCCAGGCTCCTTTTCGTTGGAATTGTGTTAAAACTGCCAACTTCTAGAGTCAGGAGTGAGTTGGAGGGAACTGTGACAAGGTTTCAGTGTCACTGACGCTCGAGCGCGATGCGGTTTGGAACATATGGTTGGCGTCTTCTTTGAGCCCCTGCTTCAGTGAGTCACCCAAATGGGGAAGGACTTGGGCTTTTTTGGGGTTGGACAACAAATGTTTCTGAGGATAAATTTAGGCTATCTGATAGGAATCCCAGGGATGCTTGAAATGAGGCTAGGCAGATAGCCCTGCAGGGAGAGCTGGCTGGGTCAGCATCCTTTTTGCATTTAGAAGGAGGACAGTGATCTATGGGTGAACTCCAGCTCTTTAAATGCCAAATGCCATCCTCTCTGATGGGAAGTTTACTGGTGGTGGGCACGGCAGTTTTGCATACACACTCGGTGCCTGCTCACGAAACAGAAGCCTCGGTTTGGGAAATAAAAATTAATGTGCTACATCATCTGCTAAAGTGGTAGAATAATTTTGAGACACAGAAATATCAGACTCATTATGAGCACTGTTAGTTAACCATATAAACCTGAACACGTGAAACCCAGAAGACATCTGCCTCGTGTCTAGATTTATCTTTTCATGCTCCGTAGACAATGTGCCTGTACCCTGGACCTCCAGTCTGTCTCCAGTGCATGCTGTTACCCTCATATGAATATATGACACAACATATATCTTAAGGGTTAGCTTTGACAAGACAAGATTGCAGTAATGGTCAAAGGCAAAAGCATTAATACAATAAATAACATTCCAGCGCTGCAGCTCAGAGCGTCTCATCCACGTCAGACCCTTGTGGAAGAGCGTGCACCCCCAGGGACCTGGGGTGTTGGTTGACAGCTGCCTGAACATGAGCCAGCAGTGTGCCCAGGTGGCCAAGAGGGCCAATGGCATCCTGGCTTGGATCAGGAATGGTGTGGCCAGCAGGAGCAGGGAGGTGATAATCCCCCTGTATTCTGCACTGGTGAGGCCTCACCTCGAGTACTGTGTCCAGTTTTGGGCCCCTCACTTCAAGAAGGATGTTGAGGTTCTGGAACCTCAGAGAAGGTTGTCCAGAGAAGGAGAACGAGGATGGTGAAGGGTCTGGAGAACAGGCCCTACGAGGAGGCTGAGGGAGCTGGGGAAGGGTCTGGAGAACAGGCCCTACGAGGAGGCTGAGGGAGCTGGGGGTGTTTAGTTTGGAGAAGAGGAGACTGAGGGGAGACCTTATTGCTCTCTACAACTCCCTGAAAGGAGGTTGCAGTGAGGTGGGGGTTGGTCTCTTCTCCCCAGTAACAGGTGACAGAACTCGAGGTAATGGCCTCAAGCTGCACCAGGGAAAATTTAGGTTGGATCTTAGGAAGAACTTCTGTCCTGAGAGAGTCCTCAAGCATTGGGACAGGCTGCCCAGGGAGGGGGTTGAGTCCCCATCCCTGGAGGGGTTTAACAGACGGGGAGATGCGGTGCTTGAGGACATGGTCTAAGGGTAGACTTGGTGGCGGTGGGTTAATGGTTGGACTGGATGATCTTAGGGGTCATTTCCAGCCTTAACAATTCTGTGATTCTGTGATTCTTGGGGTGAATGAGGCATTCAGAGGGGAAGCCAATTGTCCAAAAATCTTCAGCATCGTCGTTAGCGCCGTCCTGAACTCCTGCCCCGCTCTTGATCGCCAGCAGACGTTTCCTTTCCTGGTGGACAGAGCAGTCTGTGTAAGTCTGAGGTATTAATATTCTCTCCCTCCTCTGGATGTCTCACGTGTGAATTCTTTAAAGCCAAGATCATTTCTCGACGTGGTTTTAAGCAGCGCGGAGTCACGCAGGAGAAATCCTGGCTTGGAAAGGCTGACATAACAAGTGTTTGTGACATTCCCAGACACTTTGGTAATGCAGGTCCTTTTGTTAGAGCAATTTGTGCATTTTTTTAAAGCAAGAACAAATTTACTTCTCAGATGTTTCTGTGCTTCTCTCGGTGATTTCAGGGCCCCTCCGGGACCGGGTGAAGCTCAAAGTGATTCCCCAAGAGCAGTGCATGCATCTACTGCTATAGCAAGTTGGGATTCCAAATCTGAGACCCCTACTTGAGATTATCCTTGAGAGACAAGGGAGGCAGCAGCCTTGGTGTAGTATTTGGCTGAAGCAGCCTGTGGTGGCTCACTTTGAAGTGCCCAGCGTGAGCCCAGCGCTCCTCAGGTGGGCACAGCCGGCAGCCTGGGCAGTAAGTCACCCGGGTCAGGGCTCAGTCTCTGGTTCTATCCCTCATTTATCTTCATCAGGAACACATCTCTGCTCCTCCTTATGTCCCTGTTTCCCTGCCTGTGAGGTGACACCCAAATCCATTATGGTGCTTTTTATAAAAGCCCAGTGATCATCAAATCCAGAATTAGGGATGACTGGGAGTGACACCGGGCAGTGATGGTTTTACTGAGGCAGATAGGCATTATTTACAGATTTCTGTCTTCCCCTACACAGCACTTCTCGATTTGCACATGTCAGAGCTCAGCCTGTCTCTGGATGTTGTTAAGTTTTTCCACTCCTTCCCCTGAAGAGCCTTGATCCAAATCTGAGAAAGCATCCGCTGCCTTGCAAACAGAGGCGCAGCATCATCATCATCTGTACCCCACAGCGGGAGTGGCAGAGCCCCAGACTGACCCCAAGTCCCTTCTGCCCTGAGTTCCCTGTGCCTCAGCCATGAGAGGACTCTTCTGCTCGTTTGTAGAGCTGTTTATGTCCCGTGAGTGCTGCCACACATCCTTCACGCAGGCTCCGCTTGCCTCCGCAGCAACTGCATCCAGTCCTGTCTTAAAGCAAGCCCAGAGGGCTCGAGAGTTCTTGCTAGCACATCATCCATCAGAGGTCTTTCTACCCAAGTAAATTACCCCCAGAGCACACCAAAGGAAGGATCAAACTAATTGACTTCTCCTTGGAACAAGACATTTTCGGAATGGGGCGTCACCATGACCACCTGACAGAAATCATCTCTCTCCTTGCCCTTTCCCTGCCTCCCACCCTTCTTGTGGAGGGAAGAGCACAAGGATGGTGGTGACAGCACCGTTGTCCCCAGTGCAGTTGTGACATTCCATCAGAGAGCAACACCTCCTGCCTTTCCAATTACATGACATTTTCAAGATGTCTCAGAGTCAGCCCAGAGCAAACCAGATCAGATGGGTGCCTGGCTGCAAATATTTCCAGCCCCTCCCCCCATTTAAAGAACTGTGACAAATTGAGGTGTCTCTAGCCCAAACAGAGGTGGCCAATACATTTATTAAAACATCTGTGTGCCAGTGAAGTCCCAGGGACCAGACTGGAACAGAGGAGAGGCAGATGGAGGTGAAGTGGTGATGAAATGCAGCCGTCCATAGGTCAGCTCTGGATGAAAACACTCAAGGTTTGATTACACCATGAAAACTCCCCCTTTCACCTGAAAATAGGTCTGTAAAAGTCCAGATCAAGAATGTCCCATCTCAGTTTTCTTCTCCCCAAACATTTGTGCCACTTCTCTGTGTCCCCTCCTGTTTGGCTTTTCCATTGATGTGGAAAACCGTTTAGTCCAGCCACCTTTTGGGAGAGAGCGCTGGGTCCTGCTCGCGTCCCGGTGGGGGAGCAGAGCATCCGTCTGTGCCTGGGGAACCAGACACCTCCAGCAAGGTGCTGCTGGAGCAAGTGCTGGGAGGGATTTCAGACAGAAAGCATTGGACCCAAAAGGAGCTTTGGGGTCTGTGTCCCAGCTCAGCCTCTTGAGCTTGTTTTCTGACTCATCCTGCGATGCACAGGGCAGGAGGGAGCAGAGTCTCTGCCAGTCGTGAGTATTTGGACACAACAGATAAGGTTTGTCACAGATCTGGTCTTGGCAGTGTATGATGCTTCAGAGGCATTTTGAATTTGAACTTCAAACCCTAGTGTAAACCTCCAGTCAGACCCTCCAACCCCCTTCCCAAACTGTTCTCACTCATCTTGCATTTAATGGCTTTTACTAACAACACAAGGCTGGGAATGGTGATATTAAAAATGTTTATTGGACAAATTCATTTAGAAAGATAAACCTGCTTGAGGACTCGGGGCTCTCCCGGCCTAGGCTCTCCCAGATGGAATTATTATTACAAAAACCTTGAGTGAGTTTGGATCTATTTCATTCTAATATTAAGCAATCGCTTTTCTTCTAATCTCTTAATGTTTTCCCGGGGCGTTTTGGAGGTGGTAGGGAAAATCCTGAGTAATAAAGCACAAATCTAATGTGCTAGCAGGAATGGGAAGTATCTGTGCAATGTCAACATCACTTTGTGTCAGATGTTTAACAATAACATGACACATAGAAGCTTTCTTTTGACTAACAGTCGGCTGCTGCTCATCGACGTGAGAGAGCAGATGATCTGCTCTGGACTCCAGTTCTGTCCCCTGTGTTGCTGTCTGTGACACACCTTTGTGGTTCCCTCTCCTCCACAAACCACCCCCAAAACACTAATTAGTGCATGTGATTTTTTTATTATTATTATTTTTTATTTTTCTTTCTGGTAGAAAAACTGGTGACTTGTAACATACAGTTTATTTCTGCCTTGGCCTCTGGGAGGGACAGGCTTTTCGAGCACATTTTAGAGTCTTCCCAATTAGGATTAATTACAATTGCCTTGCCACAGCCATCTGAATGGGCAGGGGAAGGCTTATATCAGCCTGTTTTCAGGTCCAGAGCTGTTCAGGTGTGTGGATCAGAGCTCCTGGGCTGCCCAGCACCAGGCACCCGTAGCTCAGCCACATCGGTGCCGTATGTGCATACGGGGCTTCTGCAGAGGGGTATCTTCCTTCATGGAAGGATGCTCTAAAGCAGCTCAAACCTGGGGAAGCAGCTGGTTTGGTGTCTGAATGGCCAGGTAGTGTAGGGACAGGATCTCCTTGACTTGCTTGGGGTGTATTTCACAGCGTCCTGGGCTGCTGTCAGCTATTTGCAGGTAGATCTTCGTCTCCGTGGCTCCGGCGCTGTGAACATCAGTGATTCAGGGAAAGGACACACTGGCAATCAGATCTGCCTGGCAGGAGAATAGGTTTGTGTTTGCAGAGCCCAGCTCATGGCAAAGCAAAGGAGCAGCTGTCCCTTCGGCTGCTCAGTCGTGGCCAAGGGTAAGCCAGGTGTCCTCTGCAACAGGGTGGATCCAGGACCTGCATCTAAAATCTTAGTCCAGGGCTCACCTAGTGATCAGAAAGGGTTAGTGTGTGTTTTAGATGAAAACTGTGAGGTTTTCCTCGTGTCCTTCTGAAACAAGGTGACTTGTGGAACAGCAAAATAACTTTGCAGAGGGAGATTGAGGAGGACAGTCTGTCTCCCAAGAGTTGGGGAGGGGTGATGTTGCTTCAGACCCAAGGGAAACCTGTTTTATCACCGTTGAATGCTTTGCTCAGGGGAGATTTTTGCCTACCCGTTTATTCCCTATTTCTGCCTACCTGAGGGAAAAAAAAAAAACCCAAACCAAAAACCATTTTAAGCTGAAAGTGTTTTCCCCCAAAGGGCAGAGCCATGGGACTCTCTCAGGTATCCTCTGAGGACTTTGCTGTCGCTGTTGGTTTCATGTGGAAAACATTCAAAAACTACAGCAAAGAGGCAGATTAAAACCCCAAGGTCAATATTCATAGTTCCTGTGTGGGAAGGTTTGGAGTTATTGGTCCTTCTGGAATCAGGCAGAGTCAGAGGCAATTTTGAGTGGAAATTTTGGAAATTAGTTAAGGAAAACTTGCTTGTAATCTGAATTTATAGGTGCTTAATGATGTCTCAGCAGAGGTATTGGTCTTGGAGGAAAACACATGCAGGGAAGCAGCCCAGGAGTAAGTGCCCTGAGGATGTCTGCTGAGGAGATGGTGCTGGGAAACAGGGTTTGGAAAGGCGAAAGATGAAGTGGAGGAAGAGGATGCAACAGGAGCTCTGCTCTGTTGGGTCCTAACTGGGAAGAGCAATAAGGGCCACTGGGGTTAAGTAGTGTTGTAAAAGCAGAGAGTTTGGGGTAATTTTGGTGTATGTAGGAACTCAAGCATCCCTGTGGGGAGACAAGGTGGGAGGTATATGTCTGTAGTAGCTCTCTGCAGCTAGAGGTGAGGAAGGAAGACCAAGTGTAGAGTCACGCAGAGATGTCAGCTCCCCTGGAATGGCTTTTTACACCTCTGGTCTCTGGGGAGAAAGAAAGAGAAATGAGAAAGGAGGAAGGGGAAATATAGCAAGGAAAGATTGATCTCACCTGCTCTCGTTCTTTACTTTCTACCAGAGAAAACAGAGGTGGGACAAATGCAAAGGCAAAGCTCGGGTGACTCGGCGCTGGTGAGAGAGACCGTAAGCACAGGCAGCAGGACGTGGTGTTGTATTCAAGTTCTGCAGCTCTGAAGGGAGAGTAAATCAGGTATTTCTCATGGGGAGGACCTGGATGTTGTAGAGGGGTCAGGCTGCAGTGGGATAAACCTCAGAGCATGTTTTTGAAGAGCTTCTCTCCAAAACTAAGGTCAGGAATTGGGGGGGAAATTGAAAGCAATCAAAGGTTTTTCAGCATTTTTAGATCAGAATTAAAAGAAGTAGTGTCAGTGCTTTGTTGAGGTGTTTTACTGGTTTTGTGGCTGTGGTGGTGGTCAGCAGAACACAATGTTCTTAATGAAAATAAGCAAGACTTAATGGCCAGAAATCCAGAGCGACAGGTTTTGTGTTCCGCTGCCTGGGGTAGCACGGCCCATTCGACCTTTTTGTTCCTATTCTCACTCTGGTGAGTTGATAAGTGAATTATATCTTTAATATATTTTTTCCAGTGCTTTACACTGGAACAGCAGAAGAAGCAAAGCTCTGTGTGTGTGTTAGAAGGGAACTTGTGAACTGAGCTCTTAATGGCTGTACCGCTGGCTCCAACCACCACAATCTCCTTCCTGAATGGGAACAGAAAGCAGAAAATCTCTCTCCAAAACTCTTGCCTCTTACATATCTTAGGATGTCTTAATTAAAAGAAGTGATGGAGTACTATGGGAAACTGACAGGGTGGAACTGGAATTAAAGTTTGTCACTGCCACGGTTGTATGCATCGTTTAAAACTGTTAATTGGATGTCTTTTAATAATGATCTGGACTTCTTTGGAAACAAATGCCTTGAAAGATGAACTACCCTGCGTGCTGCTCCTGACACAGTTGTCCAGTGCATATTAGTATGGGCAGGCTGTAAAATTATTTGCTTTCAGAGAAAGGTTCAATATTGTGTTATTCTTATTATTATTTTTTTTTGCCTCAGGCGCTGAATCTCCCACAATGCACTGTGGATGACAAAAAGTGACCCCTTTTTTCCCCTTAGATTTATCACTTTCCTGAAGTCTGATGTTCACAGTGAATTACCATTCCTGGAGCTCCCTATTCCTCAGGAGTGGCAGAGGAGCTAATTGCACAGCCAGGGAGCCCCACATTAAACAACACCTGGTGATTTGTTTGGAGGGTTGTTGGCCATTAGGACTCAGATCAAACACTGCTGTGCTCCCTTCTGTGCTGTTTCAGCTTCTCCTCCACTTACTAAAGATCGTGGATAACCAGCCAATGAGCAGTAGTGTCAAGGGATTCTGGTTTTCCCCCCAAGAGCTAGTTTATGTAAAGAAATATTGTTTCTTAATTAATCATTTATCCACTCCATTAGGTATTGTCAGCAACTGAATAAGAAACAGGGCTGCTGAGATGATGCACATCTGTATTTATTTTGTTTTCTGGGGAGCTGGTTGAAACAAGTCGACGTGTTTGGGATGCTCTCCACAGAGCTGTCTGACAGGGAGGACATGGCTGGGGGTCAGGGCTGTCCATCCACTGCCACATCACCAGCTCAGCCCTCTGCAGTATGTCCAGATGATGCCCTGTGCCTTCAGCCTGGCCCTGAGGCACCCTCTGCAAAGAGCCTTCCTCTTGCCTCTCCCCACTGCTTCTGGGCATCTCTCAGAGAGAGATCTCATCCCTATGGCCTGAGCCCAGCAGGTCGAAGCTTCAACCTAGTTGAGGGCTCTGCTCTGGGAATCGTAGTGAGGATAACAGTGATGTGGAGGTGACATCTCTAACCTAAAAGACACACAGCTGGGTGTCAGGAGGTGCTGGGCTCCCAAGATGCAGCTGTCAGGAGGTGCTGGGCTCCCCAGCTGCAGCTGACTGTAAGGGGATGTTGTCTCCATATCAAGGGGCATTAGGAGGCTGGTCAGAGCCATGCAGCTTTCTTTTCATTTGTAATTACTTAATACATGATTAAGAAGTGTGAGGAGCTCACTGCAGGCATGAATAATCTGGGAAAGACATGTAAGTACCCTCTTGAGCTACTGGAATACTGTTAAGGTGGGTTTGCTGTGTATTAACTCCTTATAATCGGGAGATTGTCGATACTTTTATCCCAGGTTTCCTTTAGAACAAGCTAAACCTGAGTTCTGCAGTTGCTGCAGGATCTCAGGGTTTAAGTGAAATGGGAGATACTCAGCTCAAACCAGGTTCTGCCTATGGTAGGGGAGGGTTGGGACTGTGTAAGATAGAAGCTGCAACATGCAGGTTTCCTTCTCAGAGGGAAAAGGTGAAATAACCAGAGAAGGGGAGAGACCTTTCACATCTCTGCTTAGTGCCACACATCAAGCCATCAGTGTGGGAATGGCCCAACAGGGAGTTTTATTTCTCCTGCTCAGGGTTTATCCCATATAAACTCTCAACCTACTAAAATACCATTTTAAATACCATTTGAATGGGTTCACCAACCAGTTGTCACATCTGGAACCCAACTTGCTGATGGAACGTTGGCTGCTCGGAGACGGGACAGATGAGCAGCAGATAGGGCTGGCACAGAGACTTGGCTGGGCACAAGATGCAGAGCAGGCAGGACCTCAAATGCTCGTCCCAGTGAGCACTGCTGGCTCGTGAGTCACTGTTGCTTGATGGTCTTCATCTCCCTTGGAGAGGCTAAACAGCTGCTCCCCCTCCCCTCCTCCTCCTCCTGCCTATGGGTCATAGTCAGTGTTGATTCCTTCACTCCCTCTTTTCCTGTTCCCTTGGATCAAAGGTCTAGTGGGCTTTGGGTGGAAAACCACCCAGGAGTAGGCACAGATATTAGCAGTGGCCATTCCAGCTCTTTCCTGGCTACTGGTCACCTGTTGTGTCTCAGAATGGGGCTGTTGCAGCTCTGGAGCCCCAGGTGGCAGCCAGTCCAGTCCAACAAACCTTTTGACCCCGACAGTGACCTCTCCCCTGCTAAATAAATCAACATCTCTTCTTGTTATTAATTCATCCCTTTTTTAATTATTATTTTCTGCTGCTGCCAGTCTGTTCCGTGGCAGAGAGACATGAAATCCATTTGACTAAGTAGAAACGCAGAGGTAAGATGGCCCAAAGGACAATCTCTGGGCAAATGCAGGGAGAAATATAAGAAAATGAACTTCTAATGCAGAGAGTCCATTCAGTAATTTTTATATTTCTTTAATGATTGTCTAGTTTCATAATGTTTCATGCAAATAAAGGACGTGGTACAAATGAAACATGGACAACCTCCGTACGCATTCATCATCGGCAATTACTCTTTGCTCCAGATATCCCAGACTTACATCTAATGACAATAGCTGAACACACTGAATTGATTATCATCAATTAGGAAACCTTTTTACCTAAATAGAGCTTTCTTATTCATGATGAATTTTTATAATCTCAAAAGTCCTTATTTAAAATTCAAAACCAAGAAACTTTGACCCAGAAGAATGTGGAATGTATTATTTAAAACAATCCAAACCAGAAAACCCAGGAAGATGACTTAAAGCAAACCAAATAATCGAGCAATTTAATCATCCTGCTGCCCATCAATCTCTGCTCTTACAGTTGCACTTCTCGGCCGTACCGAGGACGTGGGGTTCAGGGAAGAGTTTCTGTTGAAAAGAAAGCCATGGTGCCAGCGATGTTCTTGGCAGGGCCTTGACAGAACCCATCAGGCCCTGTACCAGCTGCCTCAGGTTCAGGATGTAGACCTTGGCAATGGCCATCTACATTCCCCAAGAGACCAGCCTTGGTTGCTATCTCCAGTCCAAACCAGTGTGATGTAGACATGCATTTGAGTCACCCTGGAAAGATTCTTTGAGAGGATTTTGACGTGGAATCTGTTGGCCATCTTTAAAAACCCAACCTGCATCTTCCCTGGCTCTGTTCCCATACCCTGAAGCATGAAAGCATCATCACCAGTGACAAGGAAACTCTTTCAGCAACCAGCTTTGAAACGGACACCCGAAGGGTTTAATTATTTCCCCGGGTCCTGTGCTTGACAAATTTCCAGTGCACCTCTGGCTGCTCACGTAATAGTTTCAGTTGAGACTGCTGGTGTGCAGCCAGAGTGAGAAAGTATATGGATTAATTATAGGCCTGGTGACCTGCTTCACCTAGCCCAGGCTCCCTGGGTTTGCAGCTAATTTCACGTTGGCAGGCTCTATCCTTGCAGCGATGGAAGCGGCAGTGGGCTCGGACAAGGCTGCTTTCACCAGCCTAATAAATTCTGAATGCTCCGCTCGATATTCTGCAAAATAGATTGGAAGCTCAAAAGTAGGTTTTGCTCATTAAATCTGTGTACATTTCTGGCATGGAAGAGGGAAGAAGTGATTAGATCCCACTCAGCCTCTTCTAGCTCCCTTTCCCATGGGCTGTGATGACTTATGGAAGTCATGGTTTGAAATTTCTCCCATTGAGCTTTCCAGAAAGCTTTTGGAGACTGTCTGTCTTAGACCTAAATTTCTATTTCTTGGAGCCCTATTTGTGATGGAACTCAAGTGAAACTTGTGTAAATCCTTGGTTTTGCATTAGGGTTGTGAGTAATTTCAAAATTGCAGCCGTTGGGGGTAAGAGGTGAGAGCTATAAAAGCACAACGGGCTTTCCTCAGCGGAAAAATCTGTCGACGTGGCACTTCGGGACATGGGTTAGTTGACGTGGTGGCGTCGGGTTGACGGTTGGACTTGATGATTGTAGAGGTCTTTTCCAACCTTAAAGATTTGGTGATTCTGTGGAATTGCAGTGAGTTCTGTGGATGTGGTTCCCTAGTGAATGGAGGGGCAATTCGGTTTATTATTGATGTTATTGTGTGTGTCGCAGATCAAGATACTGTTGTGCAGGTGCTCCAGTGGCTCAGGGACAGTCATTCAGAGAGACTCTCATCTAAATTCTCATAATTCAGAGATTCTCATCTAAACTGAGAAGAAAAAGGGAATAATATTCTCAGTTTGTAGCTGGGCACGAGCACCCTGAGTGCTTTGCTAAGGGGGTGCTGTGGCAGACTAAGAATTTTACCTTCCAGCATCCCAGCCAAGGGCAGGATTATCCCGGCGCTTGTTCTCAGCAGGTACCACGATTAGATTTCAGTTCTGACCTCGTACTTGTAGGCACTGCTGCTTTAAAAGCAAAGGGACTAAAAAAGCTTCATTGTACTGGGTTGTTTTGATCTGACACGGAGAGGACTAGAAGAAAAAAATCATTCCAGGTGATGTTTTTGTGTAAATTATCGAGGAGATGGTGAAGGATGGCGGGATATAGCTCCTATATGCTGAGACTGAGACCTTGGCTCATTAGCGAGTCAGAGTGATTACCCAACCCAAAGAAAATGTGCAGAATTTCTTTGGGAATCCATTTTCTGCTAACACATGTGAAGTGAGATGGGCTTGGCCTTGGCTGAAAATTTGTCCTTCCCCTCCGACACTCCTGGCACTCTGAAAGCCAGCACGTGCCTTGCCACCCTTCCTCCCCTCGCCCTCTTACTCTTGTCCTTGCTGAAGAGTCTGTAAATTCTGGGAACCTAAAGACTGGTTGAAGTGTTCAGCATCCTTGAAGAGTCCTTGTTCAGTCTTTTCACGTGACCAGAGCAGGTCCCTCGGGATGTTTGGAGCAAGTGCTGCTGACTCTAGTCTTCTACTGGTGTTTGACACCGGTGACACCCAAGTTTCTCATTTTCTTTTTACCTTTTTTTCTGCTGAACCAGCATTGCCTGACTCTCCAGCCCAGCCCCCTTTCATTGTCGCTGGTCAGAAGCTTAGAGCCATCATCTGCATCTCCCAGCCCATCAATTAGTTTCTGTTTTAATCAAGGGATCGTATCTTTCTCCTCAGGCCCATCAATCATCTCTGACTCTGTGAAGCTGCAGCCATCCATCCTTCACCTGCCTCATTACTCAGAGGAAGGTTGTGCTGCGATGGTGGGCAGGGAGGTTGCTGTGCCAGCACTCCCTGAGAGATTGCAGCCTGGAGGCATTCCTCTCCAGCAGATAGGACTTCAATATTTCTTCCTTCCTTCTCTTTCTTCAGGGGACTGAGACCACTGGGGATGAGCTGGTGGGGGGAGGTGGTTTTGCTGATGTAGGTTGTTCCCACTCTGGGCAGGGAGCCCCATGAACCGGGATGTCACACAGCACCGTCCAGGCTTTGGCAGCAGCTCCGCCTCTGCAACAGGCAGCAGCACACACGAAAAAAAGGCAGCAGCATCCATCAGATCTCAGCTGGTGTGTCTCTAATTAAGCATGTAGTAGACCTAATTAAATGAGAAACAAGAGTTTACACGCACGTAAATCCCTTTCTCTAGGATTAAGGAGAGTATGGCTAGACGCTGCCAGATGTCTCATTCTCCGGGCTGGCACTCCTGGTATCACAACCGGCCGTGGGATTTAGGAAGAAAACTGTTCTCACTGCAGAGAGGTGTCCCCACACCCCACGTTTTGAGCAGGGGTCACACTGCCTTGGGAGCTTTCTTTGCCATACCCCATTTCTGGCTGCAGCAGAGGGGGTTAACCACCAGATCTCTACCTTCAGCACGGACCTGCAAGCTGAGCGAAAGGAGCAAATAAGACAAGTGTAGCGAGGCGTGTTTCTCATTAAATACAGCAACTGGAAATCCAGCTACTGGAAAAGGGAGCTCATTCATCATATCTCATGGGTGACACCGTGTTTTATTACCTCTGGGGCTGTAGGTAAACTTCTGTCTTACCGGGTAACACGAGGAAGCAGAGCGCTGGAGCTGCAAGGGCTCCGGCTCCTGGTGTGATATTTCCCATCTACTCCATTGCAGCTCTTGTTAATTGTGTGGTGTAACTTTGGGCAGTGTCATCCGAGCCAGTTAGGCCAAAACCCTCTGCACACACTACAGTGCCTCTGGTCCCAGGTGCAGAGACATCTGTAGTCTTCATGGATATCATGTTTGGATCGTGAAACGTTGCACCCTGGAATCGCTGCTCTCCCCCACCTCTCTCGTTCTCTTGCATTCGCCCCTCCCTACCAAAAGTGATTTTTCAGGGCTGTAATATCAGGTCATAGCTGACATGTGCTAGACAGTGATGATTGCTGCTGCATCGTGTAGTTATCTCATTTACAGACAGCAGCAGCTACAAATTCAGGCCCTTCCAGTGAAGTTCCTGACAGTAATTGTCCTATTAAATTTGTGTGCAAATTTTATAGGGAGATGTTGTTATTTGATGACTAAACGTTCCAATGTGCAGTTGCTCAGCCTGTGAAAATATGTGAAAACTGGCTGAATAAACTGCTGCTAAACTATCTGAACAGCTGCTAAACCACCTAAACTGCTGCTAAACCACCTAAACTGCTGCTAAACCATCTAAACTGCTGCTAAACCATCTAAACTTCTGGTTTGACCTTTGCCATGGTTCACAGCACTGTGCATCCTTCAGCTGCAGGAAGATACAGCTGCTAAAACAAGAGTTTACCACACTCCTCAGCTGTAGAGGCTCCAGCTGCCTCCAAAGCATCTCCACAGCCCAGAAACATGGGAGTCATTTGGGGTTCAGCCTCAACTCCTGTCCCATCGTGTCATTCGATTTTGCTTGATAAGAGGACAGAGGTGCAGTGGTGCTCTGTTACAAGGCAGAGTGGGAAGCCTACACCCATGGTGGTCCCTGCTCCAGTTTTGAGGTGAGTTTGAGGTCTGTGATGGAGGGTTACATCACTGCAGCTTTGCTGTATGGACCCGAGGGGCTCTGCCGGGCAGGAGGGCTGGTTTGCAAGCAAGGGACTCGGAGGTGGCTTATGTAGCAAGACCTGGCTGCTCTGAAACATCCCAGGAAAATCTGAGTGGGGACACCCAAATGGCAGGACATGAAACATACAGAGTACATTTTAAAACTTGTATTTGCTTAACTTAATTTGCTGTGTTTGTGTTCCANTACAGAGTGCATTTTAAAACTTGTATAGGAACATATATTTCAGCTTATAAGATGCATAGGGCTGAAAGAAACGTTTGTTCAAGAGAAGGCGGCTTCTCTGCATGTGAATGCCAATTGGGGCATTAATTTGCTGTGTTTGTGTTCCAAAAGGGTGTGTTGGAAAATGGATCATTTTGGGGGGACTGATGGGAAAATCAATGCTCCTTGATTTGTGTATCAGATGTATATCTGGTGTTTGTGCCCTGCTTCAGTCATCTTGCAGCGCTGGAATGAAGCACCTGATCCCTTCATTCTTCATTTGTGGTGGGATTAATCGCTCTGGTTTGCCCTTGCCCAGGACCAGCATGGGCTGAGTGGTTCCTCCTTCAGGCTGGCCTGAGCTTTGTCATTCTCATTGCTCCTTGAACATTCCCACTGCAGGAATTGCAGTCTGAGTGATGGCCACCTCAGAGTGCTACCAGATAAGGGTGACTGGTTATAAACCCATCAGAGCTTCACTGGCTGCTTCCTCTCTAAAGCCCAACTCTTTCTCAGGGCTCAAGATGATGATTCTTTGTAGAGTGTAACTCACTTGTGATACTTTCCCTTCCATTTCTCCACCATCGTGGTGCTGTGGGTACCTCGCACCGGCCCTGGTGGGATGGGCATCCCAGTGGCTGGAGATGCTTCTCCATGGCTCAGTTCCCCTGGTTTTTCAGTTTCCCAGTGAGGAAGAATTAGAAAGGCAAAACAGATCTTGATGCATCAGCGGCAGCCCACTCACAAGTGGAAAATTGTAGGTGACGATGATAAATCTTACGAGGAAAAATGTCAAACACTAGCGAGCTTTTTCGTTAAAACATTGCTACTCATAAGTGTCATATGGAAGGGAATCACTCTCTGCTTGTGGTACAAAAACCCCTCACAGCTCTGGAAAAGCTGCACAGACCAGGCAGAAAAATCCAGTTTTGCATTTTGTGTGGTTAAGGCCAAGGCAGTTGTGCCGATCCGGGGTGCCTGCCCGGGAGAGTTCTGCCAGCCAGGTGATAATAGGAGATGAATTCTAAACCACTGGGACATCGTGGATGAGTAGTGGGTGGACTGTTCATAAGCCATGGCTTTATTGCAGGGACAGAACTTGTCTGTGTGTTTGATAGGAGAAGAGAAAACATGCTGGAATGGATAACAGAGTAATTACCCATATTGTTGCTCACCATTATTACCACAGGTCACGAGGAGGACAGAGCAGAGCGGGTACCGTGAAGCTCATGTTTCTAATTCTAATGGCTTGGATTTGCTCTCTGGACTGAGGTCAAAGATGGCTGTTAATCTTTGTAAACAGTTTTGAGGTATAAACTCGTTTCATCTGCCTTTCCAGAAGAAAACCTGTGCTCTAGATTGGGTATAAAAATAAACAAGTTTTTTGCTCTTTATTATCACGTCTCGGAAGCAAATGCCCAAGTTATTGGTTGCGGTTACAAAAAGCTGCATTTCTTCCTCGACTGGCTCAAGCTATATTCAGTGTTGAGACTCAAACAGAGCTTATATAATTTAAAAATATTATATGAATAAAATGTAAAAGTGGCTTTCTCCCTAAGCTCTCAGTTTGCCAGTCTCAGTTGGAGAGCGGGTAAATGATTTTTACAGATTATGTGCCTTTATAGTGTAACAAAAGACATAGGGTAGAGCCTGAAGAGGAATTTTTTGGTTGTCTCTTTCTGCCCTTGAAGGTTTCAATGAATCCACCCAGGAGTTAAGAAAGGGGCACTAGAGCAGAGGGGGGACCTCAAACTGTCGCTCTCGAAATCCCTCACCCACCACCTCGACTGTCCAGTGGTTTTGGGGGGTGGTTTGTGCCGTTGTGCACAAGTCAGGATCATTTTCCCTCCTGTGGATACTTTGCTCAGCTTTGTCACATCTGATGTGGCTTTGTGGCCTCTTCCCATCACTGGGGCTGTGTCTCCTTCCATGAACCTTTCTCCACCATCATATTTCCCCTTTCAGCGTCTCTGAAAGAGCCTGAAGTCTCTTAGTGACTGGCCAATGGACGGAGCTGGGTGGCAGAAATTGCTTGTGGCTGGTGGCCTGGTGGCTAATGGGTAGGGTCCAGGAGCCCATGGACATGTACATTGTTCTTCACTTGACTCAGAACATGCCAGGAGGCAGAAAAATTCCTCAGCCACAGCCTCAGGTTTCAATAACTGGAAATGAGAAACAATGATCATTTATGTCCACTGAGTTTCTCCAGTAGAAAAATAGATGTTTAATGGCTGAGCCACGACCTGAAAAGCCCATGAACCAAGGTGACCTGGGCCTGGGGCATGGAAAAGGCACAACAGCCAGCACCATCCATGTTCTCCAGGTAGTCCAGGGATGCTGCAGTGGTGGCTGTTGTGATTTACCAAGCGCACAGAGGGAAATATGTTGTCAGCGAGTTCCCTCTTAATTTGCATTCTTCCAATCTAATCAAACCTTTGTAAACACCAGCTCTCTGAAAATAATAATCAACAGCCAGAGCCACATTGGCAGGCTAAGGGAAGGTGAATTAAGATGCTTTTCTTTCTCCTATGCTAATCTTTTCCTAATTATGTTTTATTAATATTATGATGCAGACGCTCCCGTTCTTGTTTTCACTCATCTTGTCCGTAGTTAAAATTAAATTGCAAATGAATGAGCTATATATTTGACTTAATCACTTAAGCCTCTGACTTTCATCATTTTCATAAGCAACCCCTACAGTCATACCAGAATTGGGTACATCTTTTCTTTTCTTTTTTTCCCCCTCTTTTTGAAGTATTCTTGCATGATTATTCTGTGGGTGACATTGACATTTTGTTATGATAAATTGGCAGAGTCATTATCATCAGGAGATGGGTTGGAGTTTCTTACATTTCTAACAAGGTGCTTTTCATTCCAGAGTTGGGGGGAGAGAGGGAAAAAAAAAATAAGCAGCAACCCCTTTTTGTTTTAAACAGTCTAATATTGCAGCTTTTATGTCAGAATTGCCGTAGAATAATGTTGCATTCTTCTCTTTTTATTCTTCAGGGATGCTTTGAAAGGCCTAATCAAAAAGAAATCGGAGTCTTGAGCTTGGTTGTTCTCTGTAGATGAGCCAGTCTTTGAAGTCGAGCAGTTGGCAATCCAGACTCTTCCAGATGTGCAGAGTCCACAGTACCCTAACACAGGTCAGTGGTTTTGTGGGAATGTATGGCAGGACCCTGCATCTCCAGATACCATGAGGTCATCATAGAATCATAGAATTTTAAGGCTGGAAATGACCCCTAAGATCATCCAGTCCAACCATTAACCCACCGCCACCAAGTCTCCCCTTAGACCATGTCCTCAAGCACC
>VXBZ01006458.1:179367-207586 GCA_013399135.1 Heliornis fulica
CCCCAGCTCCCTCAGCCTCCTCGTAGGGCCTGTTCTCCAGACCCTTCCCCAGCTCCCTCAGCCTCCTCGTAGGGCCTGTTCTCCAGACCCTTCCCCAGCTCCCTCAGCCTCCTCGTAGGGCCTGTTCTCCAGGTCCTATGATATTTAGTGTATGAGCTGTTGGCTTGGTTTTGGGTGGGCTGAGAGGTGCCTGTCGCTTTGCAGGGTACCTCAAAGGGGCCAGGACAATAGGTTTGGGGTTTGTCGATTGTTCAGGTGCAGCAGTAGAGTGAAAAGAATTGTGAAAGAAATGTAAATGTCTGTCACACTGAATTTAGAAGCCTTTGCTCAAGATCTGTTTTGATAGAAGTGCCAAATTCCATCAGTTTATTTTATTTCAGGTGGCTCTTGCAAATCTTCCCGCTGGCTCGTCCATCTGTTGAGGCTGGTGGGTTTTATTTTCTGGGTTTGTTTGGCTTTTTTTTTTTATATATGGAGAGATAAGGATACCCTTCACCACTATGGACAATTTAGAAAATACTGGCAATGTTCTGTAGCTTGTCAAAGAAATGTCAGCCCATGAGTTTGTTTTTTTCCCAGAGGAAACAAAATAATGCCTTGAGTGAGAAAATATTTCTTGGTTGACAGAAACTATTTAAATACATAATTATCACTGGGAGGGAGTCATTAAGATGATACTTTTTTTTGTTGTTTTGACTCTGATGAATGTATTGGATTATTAGTTGCATCAGAACCATTTATAGATGTAGCTTAAAGACAGATATGCAAATAAGATGTGACGGCACTCACTGAGCAACGTACCCTGACTGCAGTTGCCTGATGATCAAAGGGCTCGGTCCTGATCCCACAGAAATGGGACAGAAACTCATTATAGCCCAGACAGCCATCCCAGATTGTCCCAGGGATTTGTGAGGAGAGTCACTGGACCTCTGTTATCTGGGGGGTGAAATCCAGTTTTGCGTGGAGGATCGGTTCAAGCCGCCTGCATGCTTAAACACCACTTGGTGTTTGAGAAGAGGTGCAAGGTCTGTTGGAAAGCATAGTTTTAAGGGCTTAAGTGGAGCTGAAGAGGCTCCTGCAAAGGACTCTGTTTTCACCCTGAAGGTGAGGAGGAGAGTATCTTCATCACCGAGTGCTCCTCGGTGCTTTTTCCTGCTCTCTCTTCCACTCCACAAACGTGGCATTTGCTGAAGAGTCAAGGAGATGAGCAGGCTGCTAAGAATGGAGCCACTCTTGAAGATTTATTCATGGCTAAGGAGCAAATATTCACATCAGCACAGCAGGGAAGGGACTGGCATTAAGAAAATCCCACAGCAGTAGAGGTGGAGTGAAACTGGGGCGTGTGGAACCCATTTCTCTCCTGGCACTGGCTGATGCGGTCGTCAGGTCACACGAGTTGACCTGGAGTATTTTCGTGCCAACAGGCTGCTTTATTCATCCTCTCTTGCTGTGCCTTTCCCTCTCCCTTACCCAGATTCTCTTTCTGTCGGTCAGATCCAGCTTTTATCTAATTGCAGAGCTCCATTCTCTCGCTGCACTAGGCTGGGGCCACAAAAAGAGAACAGTCTCCAGCACAGAGAGGCAGAGGCTCATATTTAATGGTGTATATTGCAATAAATGGCCGGCACTCTTGATTAAATTGCCTCCATTGATGGAATGAAGCGTGTGTGTCTTGCCAGAAAACGTGATTTTTCTCCCACTGTGCACGATCTATTTGCTTTCAAAGATGCAAATACTTTCAGGAGGAGCAATTGCATATGCAGCCTGTCACAGCGATCCAGGGACATTCTCAGGCTGAACACTGTGATCTATAGCATAACATGTTGGAACGGGGAACCTCTTCCTGTTACTCATTAATCTTGAAGCGCCGGGAAGAGGTGCCCTACGTAGTGTGACAAAGCGCATCAGACACGTAAAGTTAAAGAGCAGTAATTAGAGTCACCCCCAGCTTTCCAGCTATTCCCACAGCACTTCTCCACACACACCAGCTCTCCACAGATGTTTTCCCCATGGTCCTGTAGCTGACAGACCAAGTCACCGGGTCAATGGGATCAGATACATCTCTGATAACTTCTTAAAGCAAACCGTGCGTGCTGTTCCCCTTGGTCTCTGTGACGAGTGTGCGTAGAAAAGGAGTTTCTTTGAGAAAAAGAGGCAGTCCACGGGCTTGGAGTGTGCATTTTTCAGCCAAACATTAAGTGGGCAGGTTTCAATATTGTTGTCACTCATCCTAATTGCAGTTATCCTTAATTGTGGAATTCTTCTTTGGTTCATAGCTAGTACGAGCGAGTTGCTCCTTGGCCAGAGTTGAGGACCAGCTGTAAAACAATTGATGGATGTTCAGGGCCAGCATAAGATGATTTGGTCTCAGTCCAGCTCCCAGTAGACATGTTGCCTCCATTACACAGAGAGGACAGTGCTAAATGGCCATTGGGCTGATGGAGTTGGAACAAAGACTCAGCAGGCCGCTTATACTGGGTCAGGACGCTGGATGAGTAGGGTGCAACCTCCCTGCTCGTGAAGCACGGTGCTATGGGCACCCATTTGTGACCCTGACTGGGTCCCTTCACCATAAAAATGCAGTTTGCTGCCCTTTGGGGAGAACATCAACTAAGGGCTGTGATGCACACTGCTCACAGAGGAAGCTGTCTGAACAATTAGTTCCTTATTTCTCATTCCCGTGCTCATTAGCGCTTTCGATCGCTGAATGGGCACGTGCCCAGTGTGGGCCAGGTTGTGGTTTTAGTGTACACTAAGAGACCCAAAGGAACATCTTCCCTGAGAGACACGAGGTGTTTCCTTACCTTCTGGCCGTGCTTGTGGGTGTCAGAGCTGGGCTGAAGAAGGTGGATGTTGGCATTCTTTATTTTTTTAACTCAGTTCCAAATTTTGTAATGTATCAAACACAGATGAGCACTAAAAGATCAGGCAGCTCCAGCAGTGGAGAAGAAACTCTACAGAGGAGATTTCCCAGAAACCTTAAATGCATTGGTTGGACACTCTGACACTGGGCGATATCGAGCACATCTTTTCACAGCACACTGAAGCCCGAACAGGGACGATCCATCATGCCAGTAGCAGCCATCTCCCACTGCTGTGGCGTGAACATCCACTCTGTAAATTAAAGAAGAAAATCCATTACTGAACAGCCAAACAGGGCTCATGTCCTCTTCTTGAAGACTCATGTTCTTCTCTGCAGAAACCATGGGGTAAGTACCTGGTTTCAGCCCGTTTGGTTCCAGCTGATGCTGCACGGTTCGGGCACTGGAAACCTGGTTGCTCACTTATTGCAGCTGAACAGGTTCTCCTTCATCTTTAGCAAAGGCTCAGAAGGAAAGCAGAGATAAAAACCTGGTGAGAATAAAGGTCACCGTGTGAGATGGGCATTCAGGATGAAAAGCCTCCAGAGAAAACAATGGGTAACAGCTCTCCAGGTGTCAGAGAGGAGAGGAGGGAGGTTGGTGCCCATAATCTCGACTAATAAGCTGCCTGAACCAAGAAGTGGGGGCGGCGAGGAGGGTTTGGTCTTTTGCTTTGGGTTCAAGAGATGAGCAGCAGCAGCAGCAGAGTGGGCTGCTGGTTACGGGATGGTGTAGCCACAGGGGAGGGGACACAAGGGAAACATCTGTTTGTGCAGGAAAGGGGTAGAGAAAGGTGAATGTTTGGATTTAGTTTGGTTGCAATGGTGGGGATTCTCCATTGTCTCAGAAAGTGCCAGATTGTTCTGCTTTTCATTTCCTTTTTATCTGATTTAGATAATGAAAAGTCTTTGAAGGATGGGAGGAGTGAGAATTACCCATCCAGATCATACTGGGGGGTCTTGTCTCTTGGGTTCTGGCCGCTGCCAGGCATTGAAGTGGAAGGTGGGTTGGGACTATGGTGTCAGAGCTCACCCAGGTGGTTCTGTGCTCCACATCTGCAGGGTGCTGAGCCCCAAAACACCCACAGCTCCTTTGGGACACACCTCTCGGCCGTGTGACTCCAATCAAGACCCACAGGAGCCCTGGGTGGCCTTGGACAGGTCCCACTCATGCCAAGCACAAGCCTTCCCAAGGGGGAACATCCCTCCCTGAGTCCTACATCTCTGTCACCCACAATTGCCCAGATCCTCCCCGTGGGTCTCCGGGCAATAGCTGCCAGCCGCTGTTTTGTTGTCTGTTTACTCTTTTCTCATCTCTTATGTTCATGTATATTTATGTGACGCTCCAAAATAGCCAAGAGCACTTTAATCAGAGGACTATCTGCAACCTAATCAGGGATAATACTAATCAGGAAGTTCAGAGCACGCTTTAACACTTACTGCAGGAGGGGAAAGTTTGCTCCCAACTCCACAACAGTTTGGGGATGCGTCTCCTGCATTTGCCCCAGTTACCGGAAGAGAAAACAAAGATTTACCGTTTACATCTGGTGTCTTAAAGCTTCTCAGCAGGAGCAAAGAACTCTGGATATGTCTTAGGAGCTGGTGTTGTCAGGAGGAAATTATGCAAGCAGAGCCATGCTAATTTAGATCCAATGTCTCTTGTGTTTCCAGCCATAGGGATCTCACTTTCCAAGCCAGTCTCTCAAAATCCCACTTTTATTTTCTATTTCTTTCTGTCACGTGGCTTGAGCTCGCAGGAGGAGGCTGTTAATGCAGAGAAGCTGGTCCGCCCCTCCTGTGGAAGTTTGGGTTGGTTTGGGTTGGGTTTGGGGTTTTTTTTTTCAATCATTGATTTTGCAATCTTGATAACTAGGATTTTCCAGCAGAGAATGCATTCAAAAGGGAGGAAAAAAGCTCCACTATAAATAAAGGTAAAACTTTTTAACATTTAGCAAACTTAAAATCAGAGCTCGACGAGGGTTTTAGACCTGCCAGGCAGTACTGTACATCTGTTTAACATGATGCCCTTTCTGGAGTTGAGATATTTTTTCTATTCTCACTCAGACACAGAGTTCTGCAGAAAATCCTTTTACATGATTCACATGAAAGTCTTTGCTTCCTGAAGTCTTCTCGGATATGAATGACAAAAGCTCGCATTATCTGCCCCATTTTTCAACTGCAACTTTATGGGATGAGGAGCCACAATGCTACTGGATTATATCTTTAATGCAGATTTTCCACTAAGGTTTTATTTTTTAAAGCATTCATCTGTAGAAATGTGTGGATTTAAAAATAAAGAAATCATCTCTTAGGTCACCATCCTGCTTCAACCGAAGTGGAAGGCAGCAGCGTCAGGCAATAATTTCTGTCTCGTTAGCGCGCATCTCTGCTGGCTGGATGTCTTTCTTCCCTTTCCCTTGGATAATAAGAAGCCATGAGCCCGATTCCCCGCGGTGTCGGTCACAGGGGTGGAGCTCCGACGCAAGATGCGCCTCCGGGTGCGCACACTGTCCCCGTCGGCTCCGGTTCAGAGCACGAAGCCGGTTGGGCGTAGGCGTAGCGAGCTCTGTGGCACGGCCATCGTATCATCAGGCTCAACACCAGGTATCACATTGCCATGGAGGAAGGATTTTTCCCACAGCTTCTCAGGTGCCGTCACCACGTCCCTGCAGTCTGTCTTCCATTCCCTGGGGTCACACGTGACGCGTGGCAAGATGGCTCCCGCTGTGGTCTGGCCAAAATCAACCTACCTGCACTTTTTGCTCTGGCTAAACCAGCCCATGAGATGATTGTCCTCCATCAGCCAAGATAAATGTTATGCCACAGCCAACTGGGGGGGTGAATTTACAAGGTCAGGCTGTATAAAACCAAAAACCTGAGCTGGCCACAACCGCCGACCTCTCAGGTAATCATCCCATTTGCTTTGCCACTGATGGAGCCATATGAACAAATTCAAAGCAGGTTGGGGTGGATTTAAAGCCCTCACAGTCCTGATGAGCTGATAGTTTACAGCCCTCACCAAAGGATTTTTTTTCCTGTTGTTTTAATCACTAGCACAAAATAATTACATCCCTTTCTTTCCTCCTGCGAAGCAACCAAATGACAAAGTGGCAAAATAAAAATTTTGCGTGGTCTTCTTCACAGAGAGAGCAGAATTGGGTTTGCAAAATAAAATAAAGGAATCAATCACTTTCCATACACAAGGACCAGTTTTAAGTTGTTCTTGAAGCGGGAGACGTTTTAGGATCAGAGAAGTGGCTGTAATCAGAATGCTGGAAAAAAACGGGATTCGTTCAGAAAACTAAGGACCTCATTAAAAATTAATCCCTTTTCTCCTCATTCAGATGGTGTATTGATTAGAATACATTAGCAGATCTCTCTATAGTTACATTTGCTTGAGCAGGGGGGGAAATTCGTGGGTTGTCTCCAATTCTGTTTTTATCCCCTAGGGATGCGGTCTGACAGCGGAGGTTTTCTGAGGGAAGCCAGGTACCCGCCGCCACGGCTGCACGGAGAGGGGCTGTTATCCAAGGATCTCTGCTGGTCAGTTCCTGATCCTCACCCTGACCCTCTGGGATGAGTTTCTGGCTACCTCACTGCTGAGGTCACTCCACAACATCTGGGCTGTTCTCAGAAGTGCAGCATCCTCTGTCCTTGCGAGGTGTGTTGGTAAAGATTTGCAAGTGAAAACAGGGGGAAAGGGGTTGAGGGGAGAAAGGTTTGTTATTCAAATTCCAACTCTCTTAGTTTACACACCAGCAGCTCCCTCGGGTCTCGGTGCTCATCAGTAATTATTTTCCTTCTTCGCTCAGCAAAGCTAAGGCAGACGCTATGAGCTGGGCTTCACAGTTCACAGCAAAGTTCTGGTGGTTCTCCTTTCACTTTGAAACAGCCTCTGCCTGTAAGCTTGGTGTGGTTTGAGACTGTGGTCTGTACCTGCACCCAAGTTAGACTTTAAATGAATAAGAGTGAGTCTAAATATGAACCTCACCTCGTCATCCAGGTGGCAATGTCCCCTCCTGCACTGGATCCCAGCAGGTTGGGATATGTGCTGTGATTGCACTTCTGCTCTGTGACACGGACACCTGCTTGCATTTACCTGTTCAGTCCTCAATAATTACAGGTGATGGCACCTTCCAGTGACACTCAGAACCCACTCCTGACTGCTAGAGACTGGAAAATCCGATGGAACCAACAGCATAATCCGCTATGGATCTGCGCTCAGAGATCTCATCAGGAATAACCTCGAGCTTCCTGAAGTGCCAGTAAGTGTGTTACTCAGTTGCCTCACTGAAAACCACACTGTTGAAGTCACTCTTGTGTTGTCTGGGACATGGGCTTTGCTGTCACTGGAGGTTCAGCCCAGGAACTTCAGCCAACAGCATCACTGGGAGCATTCAGGAGAAAAAGGCAAAGGTGACAGAGCTTCCCACTTCCCTTGTCTGCATGTTACCAAAATAGACTTTTTTATTAATCCTACACGAGGAGCCAGGAGCCCTGGCCAGGAGCAGGGATTTTCCTGTTAGGAACTATAGTGGGGAGGACAAATTCTGTATCTGCTCAGGACACAGAGGTTAGAAAGAGCAAAACCAACAGCCAGCCAGTATTTTGGTCTCTCAGCTCTGAAAATACTACCTGGGTGTACCCACCATAAAGCTGCGAGCTGCCTGGGGCGGGGACTGCTCCGCGAGTGGCGTGTGGGCAGCACGTAACAAGAAAGGACATTCCATGGGGAATTTCAGTCATGGACACGAGTCATCTCCAGGCTTCTAGATGTTGGTATTTTAAAAAATGCAAACAGTTAAAAAAAGTTACTTTCTAGCTCTTGTTCCCCAACGTTGCTCCCCACAAGATAGTTTGGAAGGTTCTTGATTTCACTGCAGTGCAACGAGGGCTTGATGGAAACGGTGATGGATGAAACTTGCTATGAAGATGCACACTGATGTAAAGAACCTTATTTTAAGCCAGAGGTAGGGTCAGGGTCACCTCTGATGATCCAAGCTGTGTTACATCTTCCTACTCAGACGTAGACCCTCGGGACAGCTATGGAGGAGCTGGATGCCAGAGCTGCTGTTGGAGGGGCAGTACCTTTTCCACCACCCAGCACTTCAGGGGACACTTCATCATCACTGAACTTCTCTACAGCTTCCTCCAGGCAGAAAAATGATATCCTTAGGAAACTCCTCCAGAGTTTCCACCATTGCCTTGGCAGTTATCTTTCTGCTCTTACAGTCCTTACACCACCCACCTGCTTCCCCAGCCCGAGGCCTTTCTGCCCAGGGCAGCCTGTGATCCACAGCACCTTATGGCCCAAACGGGTGAGCCATGGCCCTCAGCTCGGCCCCTCATCGTGCCATTGATTTCAGGGGGCTTTGGATTGGACCTTATGTTGTGTTTTACTTCCAGCTTCCCATCTCCTGGCTTTTTTTTCCCTTGGTTTAACGTAGGCCATTCCGCTTTACTTTAACAAAGTTTTATGTGTTTTAATTTTCTTTTATTACTTTGTAGCCAATTTCCAACTGCTTCACTAGACAAGTCAGTGAGACAGAGCTCCTAATAAACCTGCATTCATCAACGCCTTGTTTTACTCTCTTTCATCTCTAACTACTACCCAATCACTTGGACAACTGATGCTTCTGAGCTTGCAATTAGACCCATGCTTTCTGCTCCTGATGAAGTAAGATTAATTAAATCAGTGCTTTTCAAGACCACAACAAATGCAGGAACATTTTTTGGCAATTTTCTTCTCTCCTTTAAACCTGCAGCCTGTTAATTTAAGACACCTGGCACAGAAGTAACATTTTGCCCTGATAGAAAACAATAAACGGAGATTTATACACTGGAGCCTTATGGAAAGGCTTCTTTTTCCTTCCCAAAATGCAAATTACGGAATAAAACGACATGAGATCGGGGGAGAAAGTTTATAACCCTTCATCCAAAGAATAAGACAGGCTTCTACAATGAACCTCTCCTCTTTTAACCACACCAGAGAGAGAGAGGGGATAACACAGTGATACAGCAGCATCGTTTTTATCCCACAGAGCGTTCACGCTGCTCCATGACCAGGGTGACTTATGTTGGGCTCTTGCAGTCACTGCAGGTAATGCCAAAGGCTTCCCCCTGTGATCCTGAAGAAGAATTCTCCAGCTTTGTTTGTGCTCTGGTGATGGTGGGCTTGAGGTGACCTTGGGGATTACAAGAGGGTAATTCCCTTGGCCGAGGCTGGGAGCAGCTTGTGCTTCCCCCGTGACAGGCTTTTCTCGAAGAAGAAGGAGCTCAATTGATCGCTTTTACAGTCTGTTTGTGTGAAGAAACATCAGAGATAACAAAAGACTAATTATTTTCCTGTATTGGCAGTTGTTAAGAGGAAACTTCCAGACAGGGCAATTAGCTTGTGACAGGTATTCTCCATTTACTAATTACTATATATTTAACGCCCTTTGTTCAGGGTTGGTCGTCTGTGTCCCTGCTGCTATCAATATCATGTTGACTTCTTTGTTTTGTGATCACTCTTAGGGCTTCAGACAGTCTCTGCTGAAGCCAAAAAGAAAAACATGACTTAAAACTTGGATAGGAGTCACCACATCGAGTGGGATTCACCTGAAATTCATCCAAAAAAACTGAATCGATGTTTTTCCTGTGGATCATTAAGTTTCTTAGTTGTGAAAGCCCTAAATCCTCATTATCTGCTTGTGTTTTGTGTTAACTGGAGCTTAGGAGTCATCCAGAGCCAGATGTTCAGTGACACAGTTGTGGCTGTTGGGTTGGGGTGGCAAATTCCAGGATCTTATAAACAGGAGAAAAAATCACACACACTGCCCAGCCCTTGGGAGATAATCCCTCTCTTGCTTCCCAAGGTGATGGTTGTTGTTGTGCTCGTTCAGCACTAGCCACCTCTTCTTCATCAGTCTTGTGGTTGGTGTTTTTCCATCCCTTGCCTGTCCCCTCGATGGCTTTCCCATGTTGATATCATCCAAGGATGCATTTCAGGAGCTTGGGAGCGGTTTTGGGTGCTGCTTTATCAGTCTTCCAATGTGAAGAGTCTTGTTGGCCTCAGTTGCCCACCCAGAACCTGCACATTGCTGTGGTTGGCTCCAAACTCTGCCTGATGGTGCCTTGTGTGCCGTGTTTGCTGGACGAGGCCATCTCCGCGTGGCAGAAGCTCTTGGCATCATGTCCTCTCCTTTTGGGCAGGCAAGATGACAAGTGAGCTGGACCCCTGCAACTTCAGAAGGTTTGTTGAAGCCTTCCCAACTTGTCCACACTGCAGGAACAGTTTGTATAAGATTTAGGGCTCCTTCCTTCACAGAGGTAGCTACAAGAAGGGAAAAAAAACCACAAGCCAAGCATTACACTGCGTGTGTCGGCTCCAAGGCAACGTGCTCTTTTATTACCATCAGCAAATTTCCCTGGGTCTCTGTTCCAGCTCCCTGCTACAGTTGTGAGATCTGGCAGTGCTGAAATTGCAGCAGAGCACAAAGATACCCGTGTTTTCAGCGTGATTTGGGGGGGTGGTTCTTTATTTATTTATTTGTGGCTGTTTCAAGGCATGGAGAGGGCTGGTACAACACCACGCGCATCTGTGTCCTTTTGCTGAGGTGCTTTGAGGTGTTTGGGTTCCTCACAGCGCTCTTTGATGAGCTTGAAGCATAAGAGTTCCCCAGATCTTAGTTAATTGAAACACACCTCAAGTAACTGCGTTCATAAATGAGTCATTTATAAGTAAGACAGCGAGGAGAGGAGCTTGGCGGGAGTAACGGTGAGAAGTGCTGATACGTACCTGGGCTCCTCCAAGTGTGCAACGTGCGTGGGCACCCACCAGAGAGCTCTGGTGCCACGAAAATCAGAGCAGATTGGTGAATGCAGCCACTACAATGTAATCCAGTGTTCAGTTTGGAGACCCTCTTGGAAAATTCAGTAGTGTCTCAGAGGTCTCCACTGATTGATACCAGCTCGTTTGGCGCAGGCGTTGATGCCTGAAGGCACCTGGCTAAAGGTGCTGAAAGCAAGAGCCCCTATGGAGAGGAAGGCTTGAGTAGGATGCTGCCCAATCCAGATCATTTCTGCCTCTCAGCATTCAGATATTAATTTCAGTCTCTGATTCTTTGCCCCTTTCGTATCATTTGTAATCTTTCCAAGGTCAGAAAGTGCCTCTTGCTCTGTGCACACAATGTTTATCATCAGAAGACCTGCACTTTGAAGTCTGCTTTAGCATTGCTGCAGTCTAAATATAGACATAACAAGGTGTGTCAGTGTTGTAAACCATCATTATCTGTAAGTAAAATGTTTTCCAACCCACAGATGAAAGAGCTTTTCGGTGCAAAGCATTGCTATTGCTGCAACTTACTTCTTGTTGGGTTTTATTGGATTTTTTAAAAATAATTTTGAGTATCTCCTCCGGTTTCCTGGCTAATGTCTCACAGTGTGTGCCTAGACACGTGGATAACAGACTCACTAAGGCAGCCACAGTTTGTGATTTATCAAAAAGCGTGCTACTATTCAATATTTTCCTTAAAAAAACCCTTCCCTCTGGAGTCTTGCACTGTATGAAATCCTGGGTTTTCTTTTAAAACTAAACCAATGAAAAAACAAAATGTGTTAATCAAAGGTGAGCACCAGTTCATGTCTGAGGTTCTCAGGAGCTTTTGGAAAGACTTTTGGGAGACTGAGGCACAAGGGGACAAAACTATTTGCTTGTGAACGCTGCTAATGTACATGAGCAAATACTTCGGTCTTCCCTTCTTGGGACCAGAATTGTTGGTCCTGTTGGTTGTGTCCTTGGTGTCTCCTCCTGTTTTCCTATCGAAGGAGCCTTATGTGGCCCTGAGCAGGAGAGCCAACATCTCTAGCTGGAGTAGGACTGCAGGACTTTTCCCAGTTCAGCACCGTATTCCCACTGCCAGCAGCCAAACCTTTGAGTGTGCCATTTAGGGGTGCAAGCACCCTAAATATGGTCATCTGCTTTGAAGCACACTCAGTGGGCATCTATAAATATTAAGTCCTATTTGCATGTTGAGTAGGAAAGGAGGCTTGGTTATTGTCATAGGAACCAACGAGTGAGATTGTCCCTTGTGAAGGTTGCTTTGACTTAAATCCAGCGTTTACTTGTGATGGGGGTGAATGGGAACCAAGGGGTGTGTTGTGTCACAGGGTCCATCTCTGCTTGTGTCCCTTTACTCCCTCCAGATGAAGACACCCTACCTCTGATGATCCCTCTGCAGCTGGCTCTGCTCATTGAGGAGGTGTTTATGAAAGCAAATAAAAGGGACTTGCATTGGAATCGATCGAAGTTGGACGCGATGGAATCAACCAGGTACCTGTGAGCGTCATGGCTTTGGTGAGTAAGGTCTCCCAGCCCAAAGAACTGGGTCTGTGTCCCAGTAAAGGACTGTGTTGCCCTGGTGTGCACAGGCATGGGTTATCCAAGTAGGGATTGTTGGCAGTAATCCATGAATGTACCAAGATGAGAAGGGCTTTGACTCCAGCTGCCCTTGTTCCATCCCCTCCGTGGTCCGTAGGGAAGGTCAGGCTCCAGAGCTGCCCATCCAGTGTGAAATTCCCATTGCAACACAGAGTTCACAGCTCCCAGAGCTGGGAGGTGATTGGCCCTATGACAGGGCGGGTTAGGCTCACTCTGGAGTTTAATGGCATTAAACTAGAGTTTAACAGCAGCTTAAACCTCTCCCTCATGCTTTGATCCAGGGTTCTCAGCCTTTCAGCTCTGTGATTATCAAACAGATGCAGAGCTGATCCTCTCATAATGAACCAGGGGACCCAAGTGTTTAAGACATCAAAACTAGGCAAATTTCTGGTTCCTTTTGTTTTACACCCTCCAGTCTGCTGCTCAAACCTGCCCTTCTCATGCTTCTTCACTGTCATTGTCATGAATGAGTAAAGCAATTAGGGATAATGTGTTTGTAAGGCTAATAATAATTAACAGATTGATTAAAAATAAGAAATGCAACTGGAGCAAAGAAGAAACCCAAACCCTTTTCTACTGGAGACCATTCCCTAGGAGGTTTCCTTCTGTTACAGAAATATTTACTTGCAATCAGAAAAGCATTTCTTTCTAGTGGAAGAATAAAAAACCTTTTTCTCCCCAGCCTAATTGGCTGAGGCGTATGTTTTTAATAAACATACAGAAGGATATTTTTTTCCATGTCAGGAATTAGTATTCAGGAGCTTTACAGTGCTTATAAATCTCCATGCCTCTTCTTTCCTTTTATTTAATTAAGGCAATTTCCAATCTGTGTCCTCTGAAGTCCTACCCGTTTCACCGAGTCGTCCCATGATCTCTTTGGCTGTGCGAGTGTTTTTGGCATCTGAGCTGTCATTGTGACAGGGTTCCCCCACTCACTTGAATTTTACTTCCTCCTGTCATGGCTGGTTTTTCATTTGCAGTTGTTTTGGATGTGGCCTTCGGTGGAGGAAACCTTCCATGATGTCCCAAACTCAGCTGTCCTCGCACGATGTCCTTGCCCCGCTGTGGAGCCCCATCATGAAAAGAGAACACACACCCCCTGACGCTGGTTCCAACCTCAGGATCCAACTCTTCCATGGCACAGGTGGTTTTCCAGAGATGGTGGGGGTGTTGTAGGATCTGATCCTAAGCTGATGGCTCTGTAGAGTGGTTTGCTTCAGTTTGTAAGTCAGGTCACAGCATCAGGGGCAAAGATAATACTTGTTTTACTAACACAGGGCAAGTGTTAGTAAAGGGCTGAGCAGCCTGCACATCTCCTGGCAACCCCTGCCAGGCCACCACAGCTTGGGGAGATGCTGGGACAGGTGGGTGGGAGCCTGCTGTACCTTCCCCTCCTCATTCCTTTTTCTTCAGAGCACAGTGTGGTTATTAGCAATGAAGTTTTTATACTTTACAGTGAGCCCAGCCAGGTCATGATGTGTTATAAATCCTCGACAAGTCAAGCACTGCGTTTTTCTGGGTACAGTGTATGCTTGGCCCTATTAAGAATAATAGCATGAATAACCATAAGCCATTAATTTTGACAAGATCAGGCCCATATCACCTTAAAAAGAGTGCCCTGATACCATGGGAGACGTTTGGCTGTTTCCACTGTTCACTCCCTTAATGAATAAAAATCGGGAAGTGGCTGCAGTTTCCCTGACAGACAAGTGCCCAGAGCCCACGAGGAAGTTGATCCTGTCACCACATGTGGGGGACAAAACACTGAGAAATTACTGCTGGCTCTGCAAGAAGTTGCAGCTGTGGAAAGAGGCACTAAGCACCCCCCTGCACAGACAGCCCCGGGGTCTGCAGAGTCCTTTGGAGGGGAGAGGAGATTTATTGCCTGTGATAAAGGGATAAAAAGCCCCATTTTCTGATTTGAGATGGGTCAGAGAGAAATGCATCGAGATTCCCAGGTTTTGGGGGTACCACTTTATGGAGAGACAGCCAGAATGACCGTCCAACAGCGAGGTGTTAGAAGCATCTCCCTCATTAGCACATCCTCGTTAGCTCAGTGTGCCGTTTCCTGGCACCTTACTCGTACCTGTCAGGGGGTTTGGGTGCTGGTAGCTATTTTCAAATTTCCCTTAGAGAAAAGAGCTCTCTGCTATTTTTTTCTTTCCCTCTTAAAAAGCTGGGACAGTTTGTTCCCTTGTCTTTCAAATGCTCGGAGTAGGGGAAAAAAAAAAGGAAAATAAAAGGTGGAGAGAGGGCAGGAGGAGAGCTGCTGCCAGTCCCACACATTCTTTGTAAGGCTGCAGGTGTCGTAGCTGCTGCTGTCACTTAAAGCAAGGCATTGTTTTGTTAAAAAGCAGCATCTTGCCTCGTTATTTTAAGTAACTCTCTGCAAGGCTGTTGCCCATTCGCTGGATACACCGAGCTCCTCATCAAAGTAAACGCCGTTGCACCGGCATCGAGGGAAACGATGTGCAATTATCAGCTTTTTCTCATCCCAGCTCTTCTTTTTTTTTCCAGAGCTCCTCTGGGATCCGTGGTGGAAATGAGGAGGGCAGGGATGGCAGGAATATGTGTCCTGTGTGATGGGAATGGAGCCTTTCTGCTTGATTTAGAGGTTGAGGGATGTCACCGTAGCAGGCGTGTGGATGCCACTTTCTATTAACCAGGTGAGCCAAGGACGCATAAACCTCATTCCTGGGGGGGTCTGGGAGTTTTTGGAGGGGTTCTGCTTCTGCCTGTGTGCAAACCTCTGTGCTGTAACACATTGGGGGCACAGCAGAAGCCCTCAGTACCTTCCTTTGGAGAGAGCCACATCTGCATGAAGCCTTCGAACCAGAACCTGCGTGTCCACCTTGATGGAAAGGCCAACGAGGTGTGTGAGCCAGGCACCTGCCTCTTCTCTCCTTGTTTTAGCTTCTGTGCAAGGTAAAGGCATAAATGTCTAAATATTTGGGGTATGACTCATTCCTTGGATGTTTTCCCATGAGTGGTGTTTCCTGTGACTGCAGAGCCAGGCTTACAGCAAAGGAAAGAGGATAGAGAGATTTTACCCCGTGTGATTATTTCATAACAAACCTCCAGTTCTGGGGCTTGGGGGTCATTTATTCCTCAATTATGTATGAAATCAGCAGCACTGACTTTGTCATGGTGTCCACTGCTCGTTTCTTGGGCCGTGCCAGAAGCATGTTGGGTTCCCAGTAGTTTTCCATCCAAGTGGCTGATGGGCCATGAGCAGCCAACCCCACGTCAGACAAATGTTGTCGCTTTCCCTCTGGCATGGCCGTTGTCCAAGCATTTCAGTGTGTCATTCCCATTTGCACCATGGCTCCCAGCTGCCCTCGGAGACCAGGTGCTATTTAACCATGGGTGGATGGGTTGAGGCCACCAAGTCACTCTGAGTCATAGAATCATAGAATTTTTAAGGCTGGAAATGACCCCTAAGATCATCCAGTCCAACCATTAACCTACCGCCACCAAGTCTACCCTTAGACCATGAGTCACAGAGACATGGTCCATCAGAGATGGTCCCTCCACCCTGGCAGGGTTCAAGGCCAGGTTGGATGGAGCTTTGACACCCTGGGTTAGTGAAGGTGGCCCTACCCATGGCAGGAGATTAGATTGAAGTCTTTGAGGTCTCTTCCAACCCAAAGCAGTCTGGGGTTGTGTGAAAAGCAAATCTCTTTTTCCTGGGAGACAGGGGCTCTGTAGACCACCACTAAACACCTCCTGCATCTCACTGTAGCCTCAGCCCTCCTTTCCTTTTTCCCTTCTGTCCTCCTCTTCATTTACCAGAGGGAAAGCCAAAGACAAGCACCAGCCCTGTATACCCATTGTTTTGGGAACTCTTGGTCCCATCTTGAACTTTTTCTGTTGAACTAACTCAGCTTTGATCAGAGCATCCTTACAGGACAAGGACCCCTGTATTCCACCTTGTGTGTAAGAGATCCCCTACAGCCCTGCACGGACAGAGGAGCTGGGGCAGCTACAAGCACAGTGTGGATATTTTCTGCCCAGAACTGGGCTTAAGAATTTATGGAAAGAGCAAATCTTCCTCCTGTCTTGTGCTTGGCAACAAAGAATTGTAGCCAGTTTCCTCACCAGCACTAGGCAATGACCAACAACTCACCATTCAATGGGAAGAAGCTGCAGGAAAATCTCCCAGCTCTCTGTGAGAGCCCTGGGAGGAGAGGGCTGCTGGCACGGGCAGCGGCACCCATTCAGCTCCTCCCTTCGGTGCCCAGGCTGTCACCGGTGCAATTTCAGTAATTGCTTGGCATCATGTCTACCAGGTGAAGAGTAGGAAGATGGTTGTGCTTCATCAGAAGGACAGGTATTCATCATGAGAGCTGCCTGACACCGGGACACAGTCCAACCCGTTCCCCCTGCCAACACGCTCCTCTCTAGGCAGCGCAAGAGAGACGGCAGAGGACAGGAACAAAATTCAGTTACTTGGTAATTTCTGACCCTTTTTTATGTCATTTATTACTGAATAAGGTGCACTTAGAGATGGTAACCATGATGAACACACCTGGCCAGTGTGGTTTATCCCTATGGAAGAGCAGCAGGCACACCGGCCTAGACCCGGTTGGTTCAATGCGAATGCTTCAGCGTTGGGTTGTGTTACTGGTTTCAAACGGAAGAGCACAAAGAACTTCTTTACTGAGAGAGTCCTCAAGCATTGGGACAGGCTGCCCAGGGAGGGGGTTGAGTCCCCATCCCTGGAGGGGTTTAACAGACGGGGAGATGCGGTGCTGGAGGACATGGTCTAAGGGTAGACTTGGTGGCGGTAGGTTAATGGTTGGACTGGATGATCTTAGGGGTCATTTCCAGCCTTAACAATTCTATGATTCTATGAACTCAACCAAGGCCAGGCATAGGCAGATGCCAAAAATGAGGTGAAAGCCAATGTGGGCTCAGCAATAACCTGACACACATCCTTGCTCCAAGTTGAGAAAACACGGCAGCGATCAGCACGCGGGTCGGGATTTCACCGAGCAGTCCAAGGAGGATTTACTCAAGCTTCTTCCTGATGAGAGACAAAGGTATAAAAAACAATGTGGTGACTTCTGTTCAAGCAATAGCCATATAAAATATTGTTCACCAGGTTACCTTGGTAGAGAAATAACCTCTGCAGCTTTTGGCTTCCTATTCCTTTGGGCAATGAGTTTGTGTGAAGGCCAAGAGAAAGCGCTGGCGACGGGCAGTGCACCACCCGTGGTCCTCAGCTGAGCATCGGCGTTTCCCCAGCCATGAGTCAGGTCTGGTTGGTACAGGTTTGTAAACCACCTGGAAACCATCCAGTGATACTTTTTCCAGGGCTGTATCCTGCTGACAGCGCTTCTCCTGGGCACAGAAGAACCACACAGCAGCCTGGAGATGCAGGTAAGTGTCGATGCTTTGCACTGGATGAGCAAGGGGGAGGATGAAGAGCGGGTAATCACGAGATCTGATGATCCTACATCTCACTGTCACGCCTGGAAGAGTTTGCTGTGGAATAACTTGATGATTTCACAGATTTCTCTGTTGTTCCTATATAGGAGGCCAGGAAATCTTGTCACAGACCTGATCCCTGTGTGTATTCAAGCTGTGAATCTTATCTTGTATTTATAGGCTGCACAAATGGCTGGAAGCTCCAGGAGTCACAAGGATGCCCAATCTTCTCTTCTGATCACCCACTTCCACCTCTTTGGATAAACCAGTTCCATCCCGATAATCCAGGCGAGCACCAGGGAAGGAGATTGGTGAATAATTGACATAACAAACACGATTTTTATTTAGTTTGGAGCTTGTTAGGTTACATTTGCATAGCTGCAATGTCAGATTCATTATTCATGAGCATAAACTGCAGTGACCCCCGCCTCCCCCAGTTGCACAGACGTTTGCGAACGCCGGCTCCCAGAGCCCCAGGATGAGGCATCTTTCTTGCTGCTTTAAGCAATTTCTCTTTAAAAGGAGCAGGGCAGAGCGACAGCCTGATTTTTTATTCATGTGTGGGTCTTTTCAAGGCATCACATTTACCACAGTACATAAAAATCAAGCTTGCAGGTCGGGGGCTTAAGCAAATTGTGTTTCAGAGGAGGTTTCAGCGGTTGGTGGTGGTAGGACACGTCCCTTCCATGGTTCTGTCCTTTTCATGGGTCAGGCAGAGCATCTCCCAACACAGAGCAGCTCCTCGCCCGGTGGAGGGGGGACACAGTGTAGCCCAGGTGACATAGGAAAAGAGGGTCCCCAAATCACCAAGACTGAGTTGTGGCTGTGTCTTCTAAACAGGGGGACTGGAGAACCTGTCCATGGCTGACGTGGTGTTGGAGGACAGACGGATGGTGCAGAAGGATCCTGGTCACCAAGAGAAGGGTCTGGAGTCGAGAGGATCAAGACAGGTGGGTGCAGGAATAGTAAATGGGGAAGTATCTGGCTCTGTTAGCATAGAAACAGCTGCTCTAGGAAAACCCTCCTGAGAAAAGATGCTGAAGCCATTTCACAGGACCCTTCAGCAAACACCTCTCAAGGATGGCTGGGGCAGAGTCTTCCTCAGCACTGGAGGAAGAGTAAAATGACCTTGGGGTCCAACCATAAACACCTGGTGGATGGAGTGTCAGAACAGCTCCCTCTATCCATACATGGGCTGCCAGAGAGAAGTGGCAGGAGGTGCTTTGGAGGAGCCTTGCATTGTTTTGGGCCCCCATTAGCACGTTCAGCACCAGGAGGGGGTGAGCAGAAGCCGTTCTGGAAAGCGCTGCCAATCAAAGGGTGATTTGTGCTCGGTGTGAGACACTCTTCTGCTCTTACCCGGAGAAAAAAAACGTAATCAACAGAAATGACGCTAAGAAAAGTAATTAAGCATCTCAGAAATGCTAGAGATTGGGTTTTGCATGTGACAGGCACAAAAGAAAGGTGACAAAAGGGAGCATTTCCAGGAAGCAAAGGCGAGACCTTGATAGGACACTGATTGTTGGGAATCTTGACCTTTCCTTACTGCTGGGCAGCAAACGGAGAGGAACACACCAGTCCCTCTTCTCCCCATGCCCCATGTCCCTCCACCACCCACAGAGCAGGGACCTGGTGGGGTAAAAGGCAGCAGCAGAGCCTTCACCCTATCCTCATCCCAGGACTCGCTCTCGGCGACGTCGCTCCCTGAGAAGCTCCACAGAATCGGGCGAATGGGAGCCTGAACTCGAGATGAGCAGAGGCTTCAGGCTGAGTTCCTTCTCCAGGCTTGGGTTTGCTCTGCAGGTTGGTGGCTCCAAGCTCCCCCACCCCATCATAACACTGTTGGATGGAGGTAGGGGGCAAACACGGAGTCTTTGGTGCCTGACAGCCAAACCACTGCCCTGCACCAAAACCCTCTTTGATTTTCATTTTAATCAAAACATCCTGGAGAGATGCACCCTCCCTTGTTAGGAACAGGAACTTACCTTGCAGCACCTTTCCACTCCAGAAGCAGAAACAATTCCAGCACCAAGCTCTTGCCTTGGCTGGGGCAGTGCCGGCGGGGGGGTGGTTCGCCCGCACCCAGGGCCTGGCTGTCCCCCGCTGACCCCCCCTTTCCCACCCAGCTCGCCCGGTCTGTACCTGCCATCTGGTGGCAAATTGGAGGAAATCAAATATGTTTTAAATCAGTTTTGCTGAAGGGCTCTGATACAGAAAAGGGGCTGGAGGAGAGGCCGGGTGATGTCTGGCCGCTTCCAGAAGGACCAAACACAACCCTTGGTCATCCTCCGTCGCGGGCGTTGGGTCATTGCCACTGGGCTTGCTGGTAAACATTTGGCCAGAAGGTTGGGTTTAGCTAACAGCACTAATTTGTCTTTCTCAGAGGTGTTCTGACTTCTTGTTGTAAGAGTTAGAGATGAAAAGTCACCAGTCTGGCTTTTCAAATTGCCCCTTTTCTTCATGGTCATTTGTGATTTCCCCCCCCCTCCACACACACACACCTTTACCTGGACTTTTCCTCCTCCTCATACTTTTCCCTTTGCCATCCCCTCAGTGGATAAATGAACTAAAGAGAGAGGAGAAACGCTCAAAAACTGGACACCAAAGTCAACAGCCAGAAAACTTCCTTTTCTACATCAGAAAGAAAATAAAAATCAGAGCCATTTCTCAAACACCGATAGTAACACTGATGTAACCCCCCATGGCAGGGCTCTGGCAGCGATCACCTTCACGGTCCTTTCCAACCCCAGCCAGTCTGGGGTGCTTTGATACTTAAGCTCAGAGTAAGGTATGTAGATTTAAGAGGTTTATTTAATGTAAATTTGATTGCCAGCACCCAAACTGCATTTCTGAAAAATACAGCATCAGAAGAGAGAGAAATAAAGGCAGTGGGGTTGTTACCTGCCTGGTGTTCACCAGGGTTACAGGCAGAAGGGACACACCGAGACAAAGATTTTGTGAGGCTGCACTTCACCCCCATGTAAAGGAGCAGTGCAAGGCCATGCATCACTTATGCTGTATTTATAGGTATTAAATAAGCCTTCACTAGAACACAGCTCATGTCTGACCCTCTGCAGATGGGTGAATTGCACCCTAAAGCAACTATAGGAAACTTGTATTATTCATCAGCCTCTGTTAATAGGGTTATTGCAGGCTGAGACGTTGCCTGTCTTGACTGAAGAGCAGGCGCTGGCCTCCGTCACTTACGTTTGCATAATTACACTGTAAACCCTGTCCCGCTGTGTCCCTCTAATTACAGCTTTGTATAAGGAAAAAAACATTAGAGGAGAGCTTTCTTCCAAAGCTTTCCAGGCCAGGTTTTCAAGTGTTCAGGTGTAGGGGTGGTGGCAAAACCACAGAACTTCAAGAAAGTTCTGATTGACATTTGTCTTATTTGATAGCAGAGGGAAACCGGCTTCTCCTGCCTGTCCAGAACAGACCTGTGGGGGTTTAGGATGCTGCAGGAGCCAGGATGAACAGGCTCCTTCCCTCCTGAGAAGAGGTTCCTAGGCGACCTTCAAAGACCAGCTTGGCTTTACACTTCTGTTGATGACTAAGGTCTGAAATGGTAACAAGGGTCCAGATGAAGTTTTCTGAGAATAAAAGCAAAGCTCAGGAGAAGCCACAAGCCCAGAGGAGTGGCCCTACGAACCTGGGAGCGATGAAGAGGGGTCAAAGGGTCAGTCTCAGTCTCACATGGCCCTTTCTAGACCAGTCTCCCTATTCTGACTTGATACCTCAGGTTTTCTAGGCATCATTTTCTCTTTTAATGACCACAGAGTGTTACCCTTTAGCATAGTCACCTCGTGATCAAACCATCGCTGTCACCACCAGAGCTGGGCTCTTCTCGGGGGCGTTCGCTGGAAGGAGGAGAGGCAGTAGGGACAAATGGAAATACAGGGATTCTGTTTACACACAAGAAAGAGCTTGGTTTGACTTTTTTCTTTTTGTCATAGGAGCCATCAAACTCTGGAATGGGCTGTCCACAGAGGTTGGGGTGTCTCTGTCCTCGGCGCTACCCCAAACAGCCCACAAGCCCCGAAGATGCAACTCCCAGCAGAGCAGTTGGGCTGGGTACAACCCTGACCCAACCTGAGATCTCAGAGCAGAACCTCCCGTCTCATTTCCCATCCCAGGTGTCACTTGGCAACTCCAAACCCCGATGTCCCGTTTCCAGGTAAGGAAAATCAACCCATCGCATCCCCGCATCCTTTTCTCTGCCTGTTTTCCCTTGGGCAGCGGAGCAGCCGAGGGCTGGAGCCTGCTGCAGAAACAAGGTCTCTGCAGCCCTCTAGTGCTTGTGGAACACATCCAGGGTGCAGAATGGCCGGAGCTCAGCATCCTCCACCTCCCGCAGCCGGGGTTCGCCCGACCACCGACCACCGAACCCCGGCAGCTCAGCCCACCGCAGGGGGAGGGGGGCTCAAAGCCTCAGCCCCGAGCAGGAGGGGACGCAGGCAGCTGCCAGTGCTGCATCTTCACCCCTGCCCATGCTGCTGTGCAGCCCCATAAAGACATTTTTCTGCCGTAATCCCACTTGTCCTGCTGCCCCTCGTCCCCGCTGAGCCGCGGTGCTGATCTCCACGGACTCCAGCAGCGCTCCCCCAGGAGTTCACGGTACCGTTTGTGTTGAAGTTATTTATTTTCCAGGCGAAGACAATGTAACTACTTAAACATTGTTCTTCCCTGCAACGCTAATTTAAAACAGAGGCTTTTATTTGCTAACAGGACAGAGCGCCAGCTGGTATTTACCTAAACAGTTTGAATGTTTAGACAGGCTCTGGCTCCACAGAGTACATCCCCACCAGAGAAGCTGTGCTAGTGTACCAAACACAGAAAAACACATTGGCCACACGAGGGGTAGATGGGTTTCAGAGCACCGACATCTGGTGTGGAAGTGATGTAATAACTTCATCCTATGGAGCATCACTGTGGGGGTCATTATAGCCACCCTCTACGTGCCCTGTTCAGCTCCCTGGATCCTTTTTCCAAACCTTCCTTTCCTGGAGCACACCCTCTGGTTCTCCACATCCCATAAAATCAGGGTCAGACACCAATTTTGGGAGGCCCTGCGAAGGGAACTTCACAGGGCCTCCCAAAATTGGTGTCTGACCGGATTAGGAGTAGGGTACAAGTTACTTGTCCCTTCCCTGACAGCTTTTGCCTTGTTTGTGTTAGGGTCCTGCTGCATCATCTCAGTGACTAAAACACACACGGACCCAAGTCAGAATTTTTCTGCATTTGTTTCACTTCTGTCTAAAAACTTTCCTCCAATTTTCATTAAAAATCAACCCTTTTGCCAAACAGCAGCCACAAAAAATTTTTTTAAAAAGTTAATTAAATAGAGTACTGTTGCTTCCCAGGCTCTTTCTGATAAAATCCTGAAAAGCTCCTTCACAACTGCCTTCCTCCCACAACTCTCCACTTTGACAAAAGAAGTCACCTGCATGCAAAATGCTTTGAAAGATGAATTTTCTGGAGCTCCAGAGACAGATGTACCCATACCAGCTGCACAGAAACAGGTCAGCTCTGTCTGACAGCTGGAGGGACCCAGCTCTTCCCTGTCCTCCAGACTCTCCCACACAGCACAGGAAGCATGGGATCCCCCCTCCAGCCCAATGGGTTGGGATTTCTTCACAGCAAGTCGCATGTTCTTCAGCTTCGTGCTTTTGCCATTAAGGATCTGAAAAGCTTCAGTGTGAAGGTTTTATCCCTGGCAAAGTTCAGAGGCTCAGGCAGGAAGGAGCTGCTGGAACCAGGAATCTGGGATACACCGGCTTCACCAGCACTTGAGACCTGTGTTTCTGTGCAAGGAGCAGGAAAGGTCCCTGAGGCACCACTTCCCACCCCAGGTGACAGCGGTGGCTTTACAAGTGCCAAGTCCCTGCAAGGACTTGGAGGGAGAAGTAAAAAAGAAACCAAGGTAAAAGGCAACTAGCAGGGGTACACCCAGGAGAACTTAGGATTTGGTCTGTAGATTCAAAAGTGCTCTGGGGTTTAAGGAGAAAACGTCATATAAACCCTCCTCAGTAGAAGAGGAATCTCAACTACTCTCCTGTACCACATCTCCAGGCTGAAGCTGCCTTCAAAACACCAACCTGAATAACCTTGTCATTTCAATTTTTCACACACTTTCCCATGCTGTGTGTTCTCAAGATCTAGGAAGTTTAATTTTCCCAGCACGACTGCTAGAGGCTGCTAGTTCCTATCAGGGCTCGCTCAGCCACATCAAAGGGAACAGGACACATCAGAGGGGAGCGGGAGGGCCGCGGTGCCGTCCCCAGGGGATGCTGCGGGCTCTGAAGCATCCCTTGGCTTCTGTGAGCAGTGTTGGATCAGCAAAGTGTGTTACCAGCACTGTTGCAGTTGCCTAAGCTGAAACAGCTGAAATGCCACCAGGTCTCCTGGGCTGTACCTGAGAGTCCCAGCGGGGCCCTCGTCGAGGTGGTAGTTTTTCAAGACTCCCTCTTCTTCCAAGATGACCACGTGGTGACAGTCTCTGCAGTCATTGCCTCATTGTCACCAAGGAAGCAAGGCAAGAAAGGCTGAAAAGGCTGAAAGACTCCTTTTTCCTGATTTTTCTGGTGCTGGTCCCCAGGCCAGCCCCAGTGCTAAACCTTGGAAGATGAGCTTTCACGTACCTCCAGCAGAAGCCAAAGCTGGAAATGAACCTCTTGATTCCTGTTGATGTTCACACCGAGGTGGAGGTGGGGCTTGTAGCTTGTTTTTAATCATTTTTTTCCCCCAAATATATATAGCTCAGTTAGTTCAGATCCTTCACACTCCTGTGACGTGATAATACTGAGCGGTGCAGGGAAGGAGCAGCACCACCGTGTCCCCATCTGGAGGTTTCAGAGCTGCTCTGCCTAAGGCAGATGCTCTGAAGGATGATGGGGTCCTGGGATTGAGCCTCTCTGGGCACTACAGAACAGCCCTTCCCAGCCCATGCTGGGTTGGGGATGTCTCACTTCGTGTGAGGGTGGGTGTTGGAGCTCTCTGAGCAGTCCCAGCTCCGGAGTGGACTCATGCAGCTGGAAATGCAAATTCTTCCCCTGATCCATTCAGCAACCCCCAACCTGCACTTTTCCACCTGAGGTCTGGGCTTCACTTAACCCCCTGACTCGCTCCTCAGGGTCATTATTAGTGCCATAACTACCTCTAGCACAGACATGTCCCCACCAGCTGCCAGCAGTGAAGTGTTGGTTATCAGCCAGTCCTCAGGCTGGGGACTGACGCTCCTCAGGTTGGTTGGACCCTTCTGCAGTTACTCCAAGGCTACAACAGGTAGTTGTCCTTGAGCAAGTGTCCCTTCCCCGTATCTTTGCCGTGACTACGGAGCGGCACCGACTCCACAAACAGCTTTTTACCCTGTGGCCGCTTCGTGTCGCAGCAGCAAAGTCCTTTGCCCCCGTCCTGATTTATATTCGCGGTGCCGAGCCGGGAGGTGTCCTTAGGGATGAATAGGGTGATTTATTGTCCTGCATTGCTGCTGAAGGCTCTGCCCAGCAGGGGAGGGTTCGTGTGTGCCGCTGCCTGCGTTCGGCACAGCCTGAGACTCGCTGGCAGCAGACTTTGCCCTTGCTGCGGCTGGAGACGCCTGTGGCTGCAGTGCCCTTTGGCGTGAAGGCTGTTCCTTGGGGACCCCGTGCTGCATTTCGTAAGAGGGATGTCCCAGGCGGGGACATCCAGCGCTTGATGTGCCTCAGTCTGAGGCCTGGAGCTCCCTGGATTTCTTTGTTCTTTATTTTACCATTAGAAAAGCCAAAGCCACCGGTGTGTGTGAGTGTCAGGGGGAGGGGGGGCGTGGAAATCTTTGCCTGCCGTGGCCAAGCAGGCTGTGGACTGCATGGAAACAGAAGTGGTGGTGGAGGGGGAGCAGTGAAGACACACGTGGGAATGAAAGAGTGTGGGTAACTCCTCCGGACCAGGAGCGTGGCGCAGGCGTGGCACCGCGTGTCGGATCGATTAAGGAGAAATATGTGTACTGGGTCGGGATCTTCTGGGCCTGTCAGCAATGAGAGTTTTATGCTGGGGCTGGGGTTGATGTGGGAGTACAATGGGTGGCAGTGGAACAGGATGAGGCTGTTACTGGGAAGCTCGTGTCTAGATGAAGGCGAATCTTTCTGAGGCTGCAACGGGAATATTCTGGGGGGGAGTTTGGTCTGGCTAAAGGGGCTGTGTCTGCTTTTCCTCCCCAGGATGTGCCTGCAAGGGAGTTCAGAAGTTTCCCCCTTTTTTGCTGAAGAACTTTGACAATCTCACGTCTCTCCCCAAAAAGTCAGCTCCATCCCACGGGATAACGTATTGGGCATCTGCACAGTCAGCATCTGAGGAACACTGGCACAGCTGGCTGTGACAGGAGAGGGAACTCTTGGTCATCCCACAGTGACTGGCACGGCAGAGGTGGGACCCCCGCAGGTCAGTCTGCACTGGCAGTGACCTCCATGACGAATCCAGAGGAAGGTATCACTTAGGGGTGTTGCTTCCAGTGGCCACGCTGCCCAGGGAAACTTTTCAATCTAATCTAAATAGGAAATACTGGAGTCCTGTGGACTCCTGCCAGCTCCTCTGAACTTTCAAGTAAGTTTCAGGAGCAAATTAGAAAAAAAAAAATATATATATATATAGTAGTGCATTATTCATGCATGAAAACAATTCCTTACAAGTGTTCCCCAGGGACCTATCCTGCCTCCGAGCCCTCTTACATCCCTGGTGATTTATAGGTATCACAAGAGTGCTAAAGGGACAGATTCTCTTGTTGAGAATCAGGGCACAGATGAATTGTTTGCCTCCATGCTGTAAGTAATTATTCCCTTTCTACACAGTGTACATGCCACAAAAAAGGGACCAAAACTTTTTGTGAAGCTGGATTTAAATCCACAAATCATCTTGGCCAAAGTGGGGGAGGGGAGAAGTACTTGCAAATGTCAAAACATTCCAATCTGACAATTAAAACTATGCATTTTGGAAATGCTCCAGGGCTTTGGTCAGAGATTCAGAGCGGAGCCCTTTGGAGAGCAGCGGGTTCCACTTGGAAACAGCCCCGAGGCAAAACCGGGGGAGTTGAACGGGGGACAGAACCTGAGCGTGACGTCCAGGGGGAGCATCCTTGCCAGGATGACCCGTGGCTCTGTGTGGGGTTTGTCCCTTCCCTGAAAACCCAGCAGCTGCCTCTTTGGTTTTAACCTGACATGAACCTTTGATCCCTCTGCAGGGCTTGTTGCGGGGCGGACGCTGAACTGTGAGTCCCCCCCGCTACACACGTGTGGATATGAGAAAAAAGTTCTTGGATATGAGAAAAAAGTTCTTTCCTGTGAGAGTTGTGGAGCACTGGAACAGGTTGCCCAGGGAGGTGGTGGGTGCCACATCCCTGGAGACATTCAAGGCCAGGTTGGATGAGGCCTTGAGCAACCTGATGTAGTTGGGGGTGTCCCTGCTTCTTGCAGGGGGGTTGGACTAGATGACCTCTGGGAGTCCCTTCCAACTCTAATCATTCTATGATTCTATGTGTGTGCAGTTGTGCTTTAGGAGGATGAGGATTTCTTCCCTGATGTGGATGTAAATGGGAGCATTTACACGTGGGTGGGGAGATGGTCTCATTCTTGGTCTCTTTGCTCGGGGTCAGCACCAGGAGGGTCCCCAGGTACGTGCTGCCAGTGCCTGTGGGCCCTCTGTGCCTCCTGGATTTCCTCCTGTACACGTTTCCCCACGTGTACAGAAGGAAATCCATTCCAGCCCTTTGTGGGGATGAGCATCCTTGTTCCCCTCTACTCCGGGGTGTGACAGTGGGGTGGGAAGAGCCTGGTGATGCCAGGAGATGGCACCATCCACCCGGCTCCAGGAGAGCCGGGGGTCGGGGTGCCCTGCTCCCCGCAGAGAGGCGAGGGCTGGCAACGCTTCACCCTGGCATTTCTCCATCACTGCTGTCCCTTGGTACCACAGCACAGCCTCCACACTGCCCCTGCCCACGCACACCCCATAAAAGCCCACACAAACCCCCCCACCGACCCACACCCCATCCTGNCAGAGTGTAACAGTCTTTTGGGGAACCAGTGTGAGAGGCAGAAAAGGAGGAACTGTGAAAGCTGGAGTTGCTGGGAGGGCATCTCGGTGCCGCTCGGCCCCGCTTGCCCAGCAGAGGCACCTCCGCGCTGGCAGCGTGCAAAGCACACGGGGCCCGGGGCAGCTCGGGAGGCAGAAATCCCGTTTGGGGAAGGGTTTGGGCTCCACCCCGCTGGGATGTGCTGCACAGCATCTTCCCAGACACCCATCTTCAGTGTCTTACTCGGAGTGAGGGGTGCTTTAAGAGGCGTTTGTTGTTTGTGGGGGTGTTGGNGAGCTGCCAGGTCACCTCCCATCAGCACTCGTGTCACCGGTCCCCAAACAAGAGGCTGCACCGTGCCCACTTTGCCGTCACCGACACCCCCGTGGTGGGCAGCATCCCCATCCCCATCCCGCGACACCTGCCAGGGACGCTGGCAAAGCGGGTGCAGCCTCCCTGGCGAAGG
>VXBZ01006458.1:234557-248531 GCA_013399135.1 Heliornis fulica
GGGGGTGGTCCCCGGCTGCCCCCCCCGGCCCGGGGCTCTCTCCCGGGCCTCTCCAGCCCACACGTGGAGGGAAGGGGGCCGTAGCCCCCGCTCGGAACTCGCTCCATGTCAATTTTCGCGAGCAACTGTCTGAATTTTAGCAATTCTGGGTTATTGCAGCACGGCCAGCTCACGGGAAAGGGGGAGGCGAGGGGGCTGCCTTGGCCCGGCAGTCGCTGCCCCGCTGTGATGTTCAGTAGCGTGTTGGAAATAAACGGGGGGCGCCCATGAAATCGTCGCTTGTCCAAGTGTTCAAAGCACACCGGGAGCGTGTTATTTCCCAAAGAATTAATTGTAGCTGTAGGGCAGCTCCTCCTCGCCTTGTGAAAATCCTAAGCCGGGTTCCTTAATTACAAGCAACTTTTCTGGCGGCGTGAGGCAGCTCACACCCGCTACTGTCAAGAGGGATTTGGACTTCAATTCGGTTCTTGCTCTCGGCTGTGTGTGAAAGGCAGGGGAGAGCTCTGCGTGTCTTACGTGTGCGTTTCTCCCCCTTTCCTCTGGCAGGCGTTACCCGGAGCGGTTTCTCTCTTTGAGACGGGGGAACTCTCACGCCCCAGTCTTTCTGTTCCACTTCTGCATAAAGTTTAAATCTCTTCTTCAAGATGCGGGAGTCGAGGGGAGGAAAGTCAGGAGGGAGAGGGAGTCTTTCCAGGGTGAGGGGGAAGTTTTGCCCTGGGCCGACACACCTACCCCAGGGGTTGGTAAAGGACTTGAAAGAGGGATGGCAGGAAAACAACTCGTGTGCCTTAGGCCAGCTCCTTCGGTCCAGGCTTCCCTTAGTGGTAAACACTGTCTGCCTCCCCGTGTGTACGATCCCGTTGTCTTTCTAGCGCGTGCGTTTGTGGAACTATTCTTGGTGTCTGCAAACATGGGTCAGACCTGTTGGCGTATTTACGTATTTATTTAGACAAATGTTTTCACCTTCTCCCCGTCCCAATGAAATTGTTGTCTGGAGTCTGGTGGTCTTGGCCATACGCGCCGTACGCTCGAGGGAATGAATTACCTGTCCTCGAGCACGTGCGGCTCGTTGCACAAACACGGTCGGGTTTCTGGGCTGCAGAGTATTGAGCAGGGGTTTCTCTGAATCGCTCACGAGTGACTTGTCGAGCCACAGGGAGGGCTGTTGTCACGAGCTGAATTTCACAGATGCGGTTTAGAACGAGCAGAGCGAAGGAAGAAAGCGCAGCTAAAAGCAGTCTCTTTGCAGCCCGGGCCTGAAGCGTGTGTTAAATGTTTGAACCCATCTGATCGTGGGTTGTGGTGCGATGCCTTGCTTGGGTGGTGAAGGGCCACCAGAGAGGTCTGCAATGTGCCTGACTTTTTCTTTGGTTCCCCTAGTGTGTTCGGGTCATTTTTCTGGAAAGGTTTCCAGACGATGTTGGAAGTAACTCCTTGTTTCTCGCTACTTCCACATAACCCGTTTCTTTGGGGCGGAGGGTTAGAGCCTTGGAGTTTGGAAGCACGTTAGGAGCCCGTATTAGTTATGTAAATCATTTCCTGGAGAGGCAGCTCGTTTTCACGTGGCCAGTTGCCTCGCTTGAAAGCCACTCTTCAGCGGCAGAGAGGCTGGATTTGAAGAGCAGGTACAAGGCAGGCAGTGTTTTTGAACTCTACAAAGACCTCTTGTTTGTGTTTTTTCACAAAAAACGTAGGTGCCTGATGAACACGTGTACCTCTGGTTTACTTGGTGCGTCAGAAAAGATGCAGAAGTGCTAACAACCAGTCGGCATTGCTTTTTGAGGAGCCTTACAGTGATCAGTGCGTACTGAATAAATGGAGTTGTCTGCATAGTTTGCCTTATATAGTATAATCCTTCATCAGCAACGAAATATTGACCGACTCATTAATGAGAGTCCAGCTATCAGGGTGGAGAGGGAAGGGCAAGGTGCAGGAGGTGACAGAACTGTCACCGTACCCTGCCCTTCTGCCAGCACACGGAAACAGAGCTGCAGGAAGCTGTGTGGAAAGGTTTGGGTGGTCAGGCAGCTCGAGTGTAGCGCAGGGGGGAATAAGTCAGAGACGATTGTTGCCAGGGGAATGTTTTTCCCGTCCGTCTTGGCACGGTTGGTCGTAACGCCAGGACTCTGTTGCAGTTTGTCAGCTTTGTGGATCGGAGAAACTTCTCAGGGTTTGCTGGCTGCGGGGAGCGGGCAGCACGTGCGGGCAGCTCCGGGTGGCGAGGTGACCGTGAGAAAAAGGCTGCTGAGTTTGTACAGGGTTAAGCTGCACGCTTGAGTGACTGTTGTGCTGTATGGTTCCCCCTCCATTCTTTAGCATCTTGCAGAACGCTGGTGTTTGGCGCCCATGAGGGGATGTCTTGGGATGTCTTGACCACCGTGTGTGGGCACGAGGAGCTGAGATTTGGTTTTACCTATGGGTGGACGCAAGTAGGTCAATGTCTAGTATGTGATTACACGTGCTCCCTCTCCACGTGTACGTCCATGTATGTGTTGCTGCCCTCAATCATTTGAGGATGCGTTTGGAGAACTTTGGGCATTCACAGGGCTGTCGGAGATGGCTTACCTAAATCCTGCCTTTCCCAGCTAAATCCAGCCTCAAGGCTCCAGGGAATGCCTGTCTGATAATCGGGGTGAAACTCCACCAGGAGTGCAAAGGTCAGATTGTGGACACCACCTCTAGGAAACTTCTGGTTATCAGGAAACTGGTGACTGCCTCGACTGAAGTGCACCAAACCCTCCTCTGTTTAAAGAAGCATCCCCAGAAGTGCAGGAATCGCTCAGTTGAGCGGGAGAGAGGATGCTTCCGACGATCCCGTTCTGGTGTTCGCTTTAGAAAGGCGTACAATTCTCAGCCTGACCTAAAATAGCCGTTCACATTGTTAATGCAGAGCTTGCTGGGTTGTTTCTGACAGAAAAACAGAGGCTGTGTGTCTTGTTCCCCACCTCGCTCCTCTGCTAAGCCAAATTTTGGAGTGCATCCACCTCTTGAAGAAGGCTGTTCATAGCCTTGTGTCAACAGAAGGGGCTCGAGAAGGCGCTGGTTTCGTTGCCTTGTTTTCTTACAACATCTTTGCAACTCTTGCACCCAGACGTGGAGGATGGCCGATCTATCGACGTGGTTGCAGCAGCGTGATTTGGCTGGGGTTCTCCTTGCAGAGGCTGTGGTTAGCCACATAACGTTCCTTTGCGGAAAGGTGGTGCTGCACCTTTGGAGCTGAGGTTTCTCTGTGTGCTTTTTTTAAAAATCCCGTGATTTGGGCTTCACAACAACATCAACAACAAGTAAAACAACACCCGTGTGTCAAGGGCGATCTTTGTCACTGAGGCGGCCAGAACCGTGACTTGGAGCAGGGGTTCGGGTTGTGTTTGTGCTGGAGGAGCCTGAACCTTTCAGATGGAGACAGACAGGGGAACACCCGTGCTGAAACACGTTTGCCCTCGGTTGTTTCGGGCAGATGTAATGCTTGCAGACAGCAAGTCCTTTCTCCAAAGGAACCGACTAAATATTGTGCCGTGTGCTCGCTAAACACCAGATTGAGCTACTCGGGCAGCCGGGGAGACAGCGCTTGGGGAACGATGCCTGCGTACGGGTATCATAAGTGCCGTTTCTGAGCCTGGAAATCGGTGTGGCAGGTTGAATTATCCACATCTGTCGTTCTGTTCAGCTTTGAACCGGTGTGAGGCTTTAGAAATTGAGACCTTTGGTGGGACCGAGGACAGGCGCTGCCGCTCCCTGCTGTCACTGAGTAGTTTCTGCCCTGTTGCTCTGTGAGTTGGGGTATAATCCTGCTGTGCTGTCCTGGTGTTCAGCCGGAGTGGAGTTAATTTTCCTGAGAAGCTGGGAGGGGACCCGGAATAGCCAAGGGCTATTCTATACCCTATAATATATATAAAGGGGGTTGGCTTGCGAGGACAGATTCCTCTTCGAGGGCCAGCTGGGCATTGGGTTCAGGGCGTGAGCACACTACATTGCCTGTCGCTGGCTTTGTATACTCTGCTAGCCATAAAGAAGAGCTTTACCACCTTCTTCCATTGTCCTCCCTGTCACACCGTAAAGGAGCGGCCATGTGGAGCTTAGCTGCCGGCTGACATGACTGGTCATCAGGTTAAGATGGGGGTTGTGTGGGGCATTGCCATCATGCCCATACCTTAGACGACATCTCTTGGAATTTATTAATAATTGCATCTAATCAACAGGGAAGACTCGTGGGAGGGATACTGCCTCCCGCTCTGTCACCTCCCCTTTTCCCTTAGGGGAGAGAGTTTTGAATACCCTTGGGATGGTCAAGCCAGCATGCTCCTAGCGCTGCGTCTGTCAGTTTGTTCTGAATCTTGCCTAGGGTTATGAAAACTGGTTTCAGGAATGCTCCCCAGAGATCTGGCCTGAGGCTGGATAGTCTGGGGTAGCACAACACGCGGGAGAGTGTGGACAGGTACCTGAGGATCTTCTTATCCCCAGTGGTTGGGAACTTCACTCCCAGGTATCTGAGGATCTTCTTATCCCCAGTGGTTGGGAACTTCACTCCCGTGCAGCTACGAGATCCCTCGGGGATCCACCTCGGGGAGGCTCAGCTGCTGGCTGAGCTTTCTTTCAGCATCCTTTCAGTGGGGGGGTTGGGTGTTCGGGGAACAGCTTTGTGCCGTGTTTGTCCAGTGACCGGTGAGCTGGACCGTCGGGATGGCTTCTAACTTTGTCTTTGATCCTATAGATACGTGGGGAACCTGTCACGAGACGTGACTGAAGCTCTGATCCTCCAGCTGTTCAGCCAGATCGGCCCGTGTAAAAACTGCAAAATGATAATGGATGTAAGAGCCTTCACGTAATGATTTCCACGTTTCTCATCGCTATTGGCTTGGGGCGGTAGTTGCGTGTTTCAGAATTCCACTGGAAATGCGGCGTGGCCACATGAAAGGGACATAAGGAGGCTGGAGATGACGGTTGTGTACTTGGGGTGTCAGTTCTGCCTCGTCTCCAGTGCTAAATTAAAGGGACTGGATAGATTAATGTATGTGGGTGTTGCAGGCAAGACTCAAAAGGTGTTTCTTTGCCATACTTTTACCTTCCTCAAGCAGAACCGAGACCTCCTGGAGTGTCGTTCTGAGTCTCTGTGTAAAAAAATTCTGCCTCTTTTGAGGATGTAAGGAATAAAGAGCCCAGTATAGTAGCAAGGGAGCAGCTCGAAGAGGTGTGTGTCGGTAATCTCTCGCTTGTTTCTTTTCTCAGACAGCTGGAAATGATCCCTACTGTTTTGTGGAGTTCTATGAGCACCGGCATGCGGCTGCAGCACTGGCTGCCATGAATGGCCGGAAGATAATGGGTAAGGTAAGCTGTCATGTCTACAGGGTGAGTTGGAGTGGAAAATGAGGCTGGCTCAGATGGGGCGGGGGAAATGCCTCTTGAAGTGGTGGATACGCTGCTGAGGCTAGAGGCTGGGTTGGATGGTGGTGTTAGGGTGGTGCGAGTAGCTACAAGAGGTGTTTGGACAGTTGTAGGAAGCGTGCGGTGGGAGGCGGGTGTGTAGAACCCAAGAGGGCTCGGCCAGAGCCCAGTATTTTGAATCTATTGCCCTTATCCGAGTGAGGTCCTGCTCCGCCTCCACGCCCCCCACCCCTACCAAAGAAATGCCAATCTGGCCCAACCATCCAGAACTCCCAGACCAGGCCTGTTTCCCGATTTTGCCCTTAACCAGTGGGACTCGGTTTGGATGAACAAACCCTCTCCTGAGAAACGTGTCTTAAACTTGGGCTTTCCCCCTGAACTTCCACGCCCGGTGCCCCTGAGGCATCAGAATGAAGTGCCAGAGGAGGAGGCTGAGCTTAGTTGGGTTTGTCTTGATCTAATGTGCGCGACTAACGTTTGCAGGAGGTCAAAGTGAATTGGGCGACGACCCCCAGCAGCCAGAAGAAAGACACCAGCAGTAAGTGTCACTTAAAGTGTCTTTGGTAAACACAAACCGTAAGCGTCCTTCGGGTCTGTGCTGTAATGTTTTGTTCGTAATCCTGTGATAGTATTTAACGTGTTTGCGTTACTACACTTAAGAACAAATCTAATCTTTGCCATCAGGTAGTATCTCATGGTCAACCCACAGCATTCGCAAGGTAATTGTATCTTCTTAACTGTACAGTGAAATTTCTGGCTGAAATCTCAAGGGTGGTCACTAACCACCCAAAGCTATGCCTGGGCTTTCATTTATTTTTCACAAAGGACTTCCCTGTCCTTTCCCTGCGGCATCAGAAAGGGCTCTAGCAGCCACTGCGTGGTTCTGGTGAGAATCTCCAGCTATTTCTCAGGAGCACAACTGCCACCAAAAAACCAGCTACCAAACCCAAAGCTCCTTGTCCCTTGCCGACAGGCAGAATCGTTGGCTCCCCGCGAGAGATGGGCTCCTCGGGAGTCCCTGGACTGTTTCTGCAATGAGGCTTCTTCATCGCTCCCCGGGAGCCTCCGAATTGCTGCTTTCCTGAGCAGGCTTTGAGGTTCTCCAGTCTGGTGGAGCCAAGCTGCATCGGTGTCCGAGCAGCCTTGAGAGTTTCATGCCCGCTGTAGTAGTACAGATAAGCCCATGTATCGCTGGGATGATATGTGACGTATCATTGGATTGTTGCACAGAACTCCTGCGGTACAGAACTTCCTTTTCCCTTCGCTGCGTGTTTTTAGGGCTCAGCTGTAAATCGAGGGCATCGCTGTTTCCATTCTATGGCCTTCAGCCCTACATGTGCATTCACACACACTGAATCCGCGTGGATCCACACGGTGGATTGGCCGGGCAACCAGAAGCGTTGGCTTTTGCGAGCTCACAATCCTTCACAGCAGACTGTTGTGGTGCGGGGTAGTTTTTGTCCATTGGCTGCTCGTGACCTGTGGCATTAACCTAGATGTGGTGGCTGGGTCGACGGTACGTCCTGCTCTAGAAGGTTATCCTGCCTTTCTGGAAACCACTAGTCATTTCAGCTGGTCAGGTTTTGAGTAGGTGTTGAAGCTTTCGGTAAATAGCTGTTGAAGCTTTCGGTAAATAGCTTCACATTTTGGGCAGTGCTGAGTAAAAAGCAGATCGTAGAGAAGAACCTAACTTCTGTTCGTCACCATGGTATGCTTAAAATCACTGATGCTGTAGCGCTGCCAAGCAAAGGATCTGTTGTGAGCAGCGGTGTGGTCTGTTCTGTAGTAAACTCTAGACTTCGGGTAGATTGGCGTAGGAGCCGGAAAGTCGTGCTCTGCGAGGTTGCTGTGCTGCGCGTGCATTCAGGGGTCGCCCTCAAGCATTAAGATCCCTTTTTTTTCCTCTTTTTTTTCCCAAAAAGATCATTTCCACGTCTTTGTCGGAGACCTCAGTCCAGAAATTACAACTGAAGACATAAAAGCAGCTTTTGCACCGTTTGGAAGAATATCGTAAGTAATTTCTTAAGGCAAATAAACTACAAGTTTTCTCCTAAGTGGAGAGGAGTGGAGTGAAAAGAAAGAGGAGAGTTGCTGAAGCGCAGGAATTCGCATTCATCCGTTCATACAGTGACTTGAGCCTGAGCGGTCGGGCACGAAGCGGCGATGTGTGACCAGGTCCCTTGGGAGTAGTTTGTTCTGCTTTCCTAGAAAGGTTTGCTTCCCCCTGGCTTTGTTTTGGCAAAGCAGCGCTGGAAAAGAAGCGATTCCTCGGCCTGGGGTTGCACCAGTCCTCTTGGCGATCAGATCATGGTCGCACCGTGCAGTTTGGGGCCGATACAGCATTCACCTTCATGTCTTGAGAGGCTTTAGGGTTTTTTGTGTGCTGTGCTGGCCGCCACGGTAGCCAGTGTTTTGGATTTGGATTGATTTTTTTGCTTTTCTTCGGTTAAATTCCCATATCCCACAAAACAAACTCCTTTTTTAGCACAAGACCTGTTGAGGCAACCCGGAGGCTGCAGCTAGAGCTGCCTTGAAGCGTTTGGTGCTGGGTCAGCGTCAGCCCCTGACCCGAAAGGGTTTGGCCAGAACCATGGGGCTCACCCTTGTCCCATCGCTGCAGAGCAACAAGCAGCTGTGACTGCAAGCAGGGAAGGGCGCTAGCGGCTCTCTCTGTGCCAGTGTGTTGTATCCAGGGTGTAGCAGAGTAAGGAGGGGTCCGTTCCTTCCATCATCCGAACGTAAACCCTTAATTTTCCTTGTAGCGTTGTCTGTACTGGACATTGAAGTTTCTTGATGGTGATATAAGAGAACATAGAATGCTTTGGAGTGTTGTGTAGTGAAGCATTTAATTGAAGTAAGTTTGTTTCTTGTTTGGTTTTTTTATTCCCTTCCCCCCTCAGGGTCCAGAGTATCACTCTCTTAATGCCAGCTTGATTCGGGCGGCCGAAACCCACAGCCGTGTTGCTGAGGCTGTGAGGGAGCCGTGCCGGAGTGTTTCCCCTAAGCCAGTCAGTGGTGGGTTTATGAGGTGACAGTCCAGTGGAGAGTTGCCATTTCCCCTCAAAACTCCAAACCCTTCCTCTTGAAGCCAAAAACAACACCCAGATGTCAGCTGGGGGGCACCAGTATAAAAGCACAGGGGCCGTGGGGCCGCAGGCCGTAGATCTGAGACCATTCCCATCGTCCCACCTTTTCTAGAAGGGCTTGTTGGAGGCAGAGCGGTTGCTGCGTGCTGGTGGTGACGGGGGAGAAAGGGGGAGGTGACGCTCTGGGTTTTGGGTCACTCAGCACAAGAGTGGAGGAGAGCTCATGGTTCGCCCTGGCCCGGAGTTCCTGCCAGCACGAAACTTGGTCCTTGCCTTCCACGAAAGGACAAGACCTGTCCCCATAATGATTCTCTTGTGCCAAAACAGAGGGGTGAAACGAAGCCGAAGGGACCTCGGTTGCGTTCTTGGTTAAATTGAACCGGAAGACAAACACCGCTCCCGTCTCGGCAGCGGTCGAATGAAGCCCCTTGCCTTGACCTGTTTTTCGTCAGTGACTGGTTTCTGAGAGCGGAGCGCTAACAGAGCGTTTAATGATGAATCTCTAGTAATATTTTTGGGTGTAAACACCATCTTTGTCGGTGTTGAACTGGGCTTTTCTGTTTTTAACGACACCGAGGTTGAACCGCCGCGCGAGTAGAGCTTAAGACATTGGGTGATTCTGTGCATCTGGGTTTTTGTAATTGCTGCACAAAGCACACTTGCCTGTGGTTTCCTTTTATGCTCACTGTACGCATGTTTTCACTTGTTCTCAAGTCTTTATTTTCAAAGTTTTCAGTTGAGGGTAAGTAGAGACGAGTATTTTCCCCCGCCTCCCTCCGTAGGCTCTTGAGAGCAAACCCGCCCGAGCTGACCGGAGTGGCTTTTCTCAGGCAATTTGTCGACCCAAATTCCGAGGGGTGAAGGGGTGGGTGTGTGAGTGTGTGTGTAGGGAGGGGCTCTTCCGAAGAGGAAAGAAACCACGCTGCTGCTGTAGCTTTGGGAGAGGGGTTTCCCTGGGACCTTGGGCGAGGGTGTCAGCGCTTGGGCTAACGGACGCCAGGCTGAGGTTTACGATGCGGCACTTGACGTTTCTCTAAGGCTTAAACCCCCCCCAACACCCCACCCCTGCCCCAAGAGTAACAAACCTTCCATTCGCCGCGACTTCTCCCGCCAGCCTCGGAATGCCACATGTTGTGTCCCCGTCAGCACCGGCCTCTCTGAACCCTCTTGTTATATCCAGCCGCGAGTTCCATCGCATGACTTCCTGATCTGTTTTCCATCATCGTTTCCATCCTCTTCGGGCCTGTATGTGTGTGTTGGGAGGGGAACGACAGAGGAGGGGAGGAGGGTGGCCTGCAGGCGAGAGAGCGTCTCGACCCTGGGCCAAGTCGCGCACAAATTGCCTGAGAAGCGCTGTCAGGCGGCGTTCCACGAGTGGGCTTTAGCTCTTGTAGAGGGGTTCTCTTTTTTTAACTCCATCTCAAATAATAGGGCTCTGGTTATTTTGCAGAGTGTCTCTGAAGAATGGACAGAATTGCCATGGCAAACCACAAGCTACAGTTCACAGTGGAGAAACGTTGTAGTTTTCTTATTTACTTTTTCAAATTTTTTTTATTCTTTGTGTGTGTATATATATATATAAAACATATATATCTCTTTCTATATATAAGATTTTTTTCTCTTTTTTAATATCTCATAGTTTCCAATCAGTCCTGTATGATTGCTGTTGTACGAATGCCATTGAAATGATGTGTAATACGTAGATTAAGACATGAATGTTTCGGTGTTTTCTTTTCTTCCATGATTTCTGAAAATGTCAATCTCTCAAAATTTACAGCTGCCCACAGTCCAAAAAGGGGGTAACGAATTGACCCGAGAAAATTAAAGAATTCAGTTAACAGGCGACGTATGCCTTTTAATTCCTATCTTTTTTTTTTTCACGTTTTCTATTCTCTTTAATAGTTTGAGTAGGTAGAATGTGTTGGCCAATAGCGCGTTTAAAAATTGCATGGTTGAAGAGAGCCCTTCAGCTAACGTTAGCCAGCTACCTGCCTTAAGCGATTCTTTGGATTAGCTGCTTTGACCATGCTTTGTGTCTTAACAGTCCGTGAAAGCGTTTCGAGGCGGGAGAGAAGCTATCCAATTGCATGTTTACACGATTTAAGTTTAATGTTGCTACTCCCTGGCAAAGCCGTAGTAAAGTTCCGTGTAGACAAGAAGCCTTTTGCTTTGACTGTGTGTTGCCGGTGCAGTAAAGAGTTGAGGGTAGCGCAGGGGAGACGTGAAGATAAGCTGTCCGCGGGACTCGAGTTGTCGTTTCGGTGCGGTCGTCTCTCGAAGGCGCTGACCTGCCTCTCGTTTCTGCTTTGTAGAGACGCGCGTGTGGTTAAGGACATGGCGACGGGAAAATCCAAAGGATACGGCTTCGTTTCCTTCTTCAATAAATGGGTAAGCCGACGCACGGTCCCCAGCGCCCCGCAGGTCCCCAGGGTTTGATGCCCTTGGCGATGATTTCCAGCGCCCGCCCGAGGGCAAGGGGCGCTCCAGGTCACCGCCTCCGTCTGGCTTCGCTCTCCCCGTTCTGCCGAGGGGGTGGCTGTTCCCTCTGCGTGTTGCCACGCTCCGCTCTTGCCGTAGCGTTCATGAAGCGCGTGGCGAGTGACATCGGAGCGAGCGGCATACGGACGTGACGGAGTGTGCGGCCGACATGTATCGAGAGGGTCTTGCACACATGTCCTGCTTAAACACCTCCCTCCTTTCGAAACACGATTTCTCTGGGCACGACGCGACTGTCGGACGGGGCAGGGTGGCGCGGCGTTCTGTTGGCTCCGTGGCTGAAGGAAGAGACGCCGACAGCGGCTTTTTCTTCTCTCCCTCTCACGGGCAGGACGCAGAGAACGCCATTCAGCAGATGGGCGGTCAGTGGCTCGGCGGAAGGCAAATCAGAACGAACTGGGCAACGAGAAAACCTCCGGCTCCAAAGAGTACATATGAATGTAAGTTCTCTGTTTGCATCTTTGCCGACCTCCCGCCGCGCCGCGAGCCGGCGGGAGGATGGAAAGGATCACGGCGGCAGCTGCGTGTAGCAGATCCACTGAAAGACTCTGTGAAATCTCTTTTAAGCAAACGCCAAACAACTGTCTTATGACGACGTGGTCAATCAGTCCAGCCCGAGCAACTGCACCGTGTACTGCGGGGGTGTGACTTCAGGACTCACAGGTACCGTGGCTTCCAGCCGCCGTCGCGTTGAACGGCTCTGGGAAGGGCGGCAATCGCCTCACATCGCTGCTCTCTTTCTTCCTGCTTCAGAGCAGCTAATGCGCCAGACCTTTTCTCCCTTCGGGCAGATAATGGAAATCCGAGTCTTCCCGGATAAAGGCTACTCCTTTGTACGGTAGGCTGTCGCGCGCGCTGCGTGTCGGTGAGTTGAGTAAGAAGCGCGGCTTTGCACGCTCACGCGGTTGGCGGAGCAGGGAGCAGAGAGGATGCTCTATGGCAGCTTCCTCTGACCGCAGATGGGTCTGAGGAGCGAGTCAGGGCTCGGGGTGGGAAAGACCCGTCAGCCCGGCCTACCCTGGGGCTGTGCCCTGTGGCGTGAGAGACCTCGGTTTGATGCCCTTGTCCCGTTGCCCTGCTCGGTTCCTGGGGCAGACGGTCGGCTTGTCCGGCCTTTTCCGGAACTCTCCTCATCTCTTTGTTGACGAGGCTCCAAGTTCTTGGGTTTGGTTAGAGCTTGGGCACCAAGGGTGTGGAGAGCGGCCGCCATCCTGACTCTCCCGCCCCACCTGCTGCGCTGAGCTAGCGGGGGCTCTCCCCTTCAGGGCCGCTCCCCCTTCCTATCCTCACAGCTCATCTTTCCACAGGTTTAATTCCCACGAGAGCGCCGCTCATGCCATCGTTTCTGTCAACGGCACAACCATCGAGGGACACGTCGTGAAGTGCTACTGGGGCAAGGAGACGCCAGACATGATCAACCCGGTGCAGCAGGTCAGAACTTCTTCCCCTCCTCTAAAGACGAGGGCTTTGCTCGTTAGTCGTCGCGAAAGAACCCCTGCGGGGCGGCTGCTGCGAAGCCTTCGTGCACGTGCAGGGTAGAGACTGGGAGGGGGTGGGTGTGTGGTTGATGTAAATCGCCGCTTTCTCGTCCGCCGCTTAACTCCGGGGTGCTTTCTGTCCTTGCAGAACCAGATCAGTTACCCGCCGGCGTACGGGCAGTGGGGCCAGTGGTACGGCAACGCCCAGATCGGTCAGTACGTGCCCAACGGCTGGCAGGTCCCCGCCTACGGCATGTACGGCCAAGCGTGGAATCAGCAGGGCTTTAAGTGAGTATTCAGAATCTTAACGGGAGCGTTCGGGCTCATAGGCGAGCGCTGGAGCTGGTTTTAGCCCCACGAGAAGGTGCTGGTCCGAACTGGGTGGCAGCCCAGTAAAAGCTCCTGAGATGTCCTGGTCCTTCAGGAAGGATTGCCGATGGAATGATCTCCGGGAGGTTGAGGGGAGGATGATCTCCCTCGTTACCGACGTGTTTTCCTAACACCCGTTTCCTTTCCCCTGACAGCCAGACGCAGTCTTCAGCACCGTGGATGGGCGCCAACTACAGCGTGCAGCCGCCGCAGGGGCAGAACGGGAGCGTGATCACCAACCAAACGGGCTATCGCGTGGCAGGCTTCGAAACGCCCTGAGCGGGAGAGGAGGACTCTGAAACCGGCGGGCCCGGCGGGAGGAAGGCTGCCGGGCAACATCGCGGAGCGTTTGTGCGCCGTCAGGATTTATCGAAAAAGCGTCAGATAACGATGTATTTATTTAAGAGAGAGAAAACAAGAAATGGGGAGTGGGGGGGGAGGGGAGGGGAAGGGGTGAGAAAAAAACCCTCACACACACACACACACACAAAAAAAAAAGCATTTTTAGTCATGAAATTGTCATCCGCCTTGTTTTAAAGCAAAGAAACGAAAGGAAAAAAAAATCACACGGAACGAGATGCTGGATGTCTGCCAACTTTTGCCTTCTTTTTTTCCTCCTTTACGTGTTTCTTAAGATCCACGTTTCTGAAACACAGCAAATGCAGGGACTACAGCCGCTGAAAATCGCGGCAGCGAATTGCACAACGGCGACCTTTTTGTCGTCGGGCTTCGGGTTTTTTTTTTGTTGGGTTGGTGTTTGCTTTGGGTTTTATGTTTTAACTAGTTGCCCTCGGGAGTAACGCGCCGTTCTCGGCGGCGTCCGGAACGATACGAAACGTGTTCTTAACAAAAGCGCGTGAATCCCGAGGCCGCGTGAATCCCGAGGCCGCCGCGTCCTCAGCCTTCGCACCGTCTGTTTTGGAAGAGCCTCTTGTAGAAAGCGCCTCTGTCTCTACACCTTTGTTACACCAGGTTGTTTTTGGTTTATTTTCCGACGATAAATTATTCGTTTACATCGGGGTTTTTGGGGGAGGGGGCGGGGTTTTGTGTGTATCTCAACGTGGTTTTCAGGGTGGTCTTTGCCGTACGCCAGCGAGGATTTCCACCCTGGGACAGCGAAAATCCTGTTACTAAAACGTGACAAATTCCTACGAACCGGCCGG
>VXBZ01006458.1:259954-286332 GCA_013399135.1 Heliornis fulica
CCACATTACCCCCAGTACTCCCCAGTACCACCATTACCCCCCCACACCCCCATGCTCCCAATATCTCAACAGCATTACCCAAATCACCACGTTTAACCCCGGTGTTCCCAGCACCCTCGACAACCCCCATTACACCCCCTCCCATCACCCCAGTATCCTCAACAGCCCCCAGCAACACCCAGTACCTCTCATCACCCCTCCCCAGCGATCCCAGTAACACCGGTAGGAATTTTCACAACAAATCACCAGCTGATCCCCAGGTGCCTCTGCCTAGAAGGCCCCTCCTGGTGCCCCTGGTATCTCCCCATCACCACTGCACGGTGGACATCACCTTGGGTATTTAATGCATCATCTCTTTATCATCACCCACCCATTAGTTCGGTTGGGAGCCTGTTGTCAGGGGCTGCAGCGTGGGGGGGGGTGGGAGGGTTGTGTGTTTTTTTTTTTCCCAAAGGAAAATGTTTTCTAAATTGTTTTTGCCATATTTTGGAGGCTGGTTCCTTCCAAAGCAGGAAAGCTCAGCTGGAGATGGGGAGATGGATGTTCAGCTGGTGAGAGGACAGCAATGGCTCTCACGGGAGTTCAGCACCTGCTCGTCTCTGTCACCTGTCATTATTTCTCACATAATGACAATGACAGAAAGAAAAATCCAATCACAGAATCACTGAATTGATGGGGTTGGAAGGGACCTCCAGAGCCCATCGAGTCCAACCCCCTGCCAGAGCAGGGTCCCTAGAGCAGGTCACACAGGTCGGTGTCCAGATGGGTCTGGAATGTCTCCAGAGAAGGAGACTCCACAACCCCNATAAACAGGGATGAGATCCCCTCTCAGTCTTCTCCAGGCTGAACAGCCCCAGCTCACTCAGCCTTTCCTCACAGGGGAGATGCTCCAGGCCCTTCCTCACCTTTGTGGCCATCAAGACCTTAGAACAGACACACTCAAGGCAAAACTAAACACGACTCCAATCACTAACACGAACCCACCCACCCCGATACCTGACCGCTCGCTCTGTGGCTCCGGCTCATCCCCGTTGGCGCAGCGCTCGGGTACAAAACCCTTGTGTACCTCTCTCTCCTCACAGCGACTCCTGTTTCTGCGTGACCCCTTCGGAGCCTACAGCCCTGAGGCAGGAGTGCACAGTGACATAGTGATGTCACCTCACGATGTCACGGCAGTGCCGGGGCTGCTGTTTCGTGCGTTAAACACTAGATGCCACCAAGAGATCGAAGAGGAGAGGATGAGCGAGGAAAACCCGGCCCCGGGGAGGATTGGTTTGGTTTGGATCAGCTGAAACTGTGTTGAGATTTACTCCTCTTCGTCATGAGGAGCTTCCTCCCCCAGCACAGGGACATTCGGTTCTGCAGCGCTGAGCGAGAACCAGCCCACGCGCGTCACGGTGCGTCTCAGGACTCGCCGTCCACGTTGAACGTCAGCTCAAACCCTCTTCGCTTTCCAGAGCCCTAAGAGGGGGTCACCACTTCGGGAGGGATTAAGTGGCCACTGGACTTTTAAAATCCAGAGGCCATAAACTGCCCAGCAAGGCAGCTCAGACCCTCTCAGGTGCCCTCGGTGTCCTGCGGCGACGCCGTTTCCTTTGGACGACACCGTACGGATTTATTATTTATTTCCTCAGTACAACTTCGTATCCTTCTGGAACTGAGGGGCCCACACTGGACACAACATCCCAGGTGGGGTCTCCCCAGGGCAGAGCAGAGGGGGACAAGGACTTCTCTTGACCTACTGGCCACCCCCCTTCTGATACACCCCAGGGTGCCATTGGCCTTCCTGGCCACAAGGACACACTGTTGGCTCATGGTCACCCTGCTGTCCCCCAGGTCCCTCTCCCCTCCACTGCTCTCCAACAGGCCAGTCCCCAGCCTATCCTGGTCCCTGGGGTTGTTCCTCCCAGATCCAACACCCTACACTTGTCCTCATTAATGTCATTACATTTCTCCCTGCCCAGCTCTCCAGCCTGTCTAAATCCCGTTGAACAGCAGAACACAAGGTCCTTTCCAGCTCTTCCCTTTCCAGCAGAGCCCAGCCCAGCACCTTCACCGCGGCGTCCTGGCCACTCCTTCACAATTCCACGGAGAAATCTGCGGAGTCCCTGGCTTGTGAGGAAAAGGACATGGCTGTGGACACGGCTTTTGTAGTTCTCTGGTCTGAGCTGTGCTGCAGGGTCTCTGTCTGGAACACCAACCCCCCCTCGTTGTTTCCAGCTCTCCACTCAACACATTTAGGCTGAGAATGCGGGTGAGTTGTTATCGATACCGTAAGTCGTGATAAGGTTTAAGGCTTTGGAAGAATTCACGGTGCAAATCCCAACCTCAGGCTTAAATGTTGCCAGGTTTCAGAGATTGGTTTGGGTCTGGTCCCACCTGCCGCAGGTCACTCACTGCATCCCGGCGAAAGCTGCTGGTGGTGTCTGGTTCCGTGCTGTGGACTCTCACTTGGTGGCACCAGAGATCAGTGAGTGAGAGCAAAGCGCCGCATGAATCAGCAGCGTCCCCCGGGCGGGACGGCCGAGGCGCTGCGTGCACCTCGTATCACAGAACCGGAGAACCACAGGAGCATCGGGTTGGAAGAGACCTTGAAGCTCATGGAGTCCAACCCCAGGCTGACCCTGCCCAGGCCCCCTCTAGCCCATGTCCTGCAGCACTTCATCTCTTGGCCTTTCCAATCCCTCCAGGGATGGGGACTCCACCACTGCCCTGGGCAGCCTGTTCCAACACCTGACAACCCTTTCAGGGGGAAATTCTCCTGATGTCCAACCTCAATCTCCCCTGGGGCAGTTTGGGACCATTTCCTCTGTCCTGTCACTTGTTTCCCGAGAGAAGAGACCGACCCCATCTCTCTGCACCCTCCTTGCAGGGACTTGGAGAGAGCAAGAAGGTCGCCCCTCAGCCTCCTCTTCTCCAGACTCAACAGCCCCAGAGCTCCCTCAGCTGCTCCTCGCAGGACTTGTGCTCCAGACCCTTCCACAGCTCCATCACCCTTCTGCTGAAGGCTCTGGAGCACACGTGCTCCGTGCCATCGCCCAGCGAGCTCTGAGGCCTGGCCCTGCCGTGGAGGTCTCGGTGAGGTGTTACCAGCTTACGGTTCTCATCCATCTTCTCTGAAGCCTCCACAGGGTTTAGAATTGTAACTTCTCACAACATCAGGGGACACTGAACGACAGCTCTGGCTGCCAGGGCCAGAAGCACAGCGAGCACTTCGCAGACAAGCAGAAATCCCGTCTGCTGTGTTCTAATTACGAGGCCGATCTCGCAGTCGGTCCTTCGCGTTAGCAGGAAGCCTGACGGGTGTTATCTGGGTTCCACATATTCATCAGCAGCCTGTGAGTTAACACAACTCAGGTAACACATGAGTCAGCAGCCTGGGCCTGAAGGACCCTGCAAGTGGCTACCAACAGGTATCCTAACTTAGGCCTTGGTTTTGCCTTTTGCCCTTAGTTTTGGGTCTGTGTTAATGACACATCTGCCCCTGCTTCTGTTTCTCAGGAGAAAGAGCGAGTCTTGGGTGTGTGTTGTGATCAAAAGCTCAATTAAAACAGGATGAGAGCATGAAACAGCAAGTGCATTTGGTGACACTGGAGCTCTTCTCCTGGCAGCTCTTTGTGTCAGAGCAGCACTAAATGACAAAGCAGACAAGGGTCTCCTTTGGACATCAAAATAGCTGCAAACAGCCTCTACCGAGGATTACACAGGGTGTTTCTGAGGCTGGGGAGGGTGGGGTGTAACCACCCCGATTTGCCATCGGGGACCGACCGTGAGAGCCGAGCACACCACCTCCAAACCACGTGTGCCCTCTCACCCTCCGAACCCGGCTCCCGGGTACTTCTAGAGGGCAGCCGCGGTCGTGCCGACACGGGTCGGTTAAACACCTCCGGTCGTGAAGTGGTAACAGGGGACACGCTACCGAGGGCTGAAATCTCCGGCCACCTCCCGTCCCACACACCAGAACCCTTTCCCTCACCCGGAGCACGGGATCAGGGAGAAAGTTTTTAGGGAGCAAGGGAAGCCGGGGGTGATGGAGGTGGGATGCATGAGGTGTGCCATCCTTGAGGGGGCTCTGGCGCTGTCACTACGCTGGTGGCCTTGAACAGGCTCCCCGTCCATCTCCCACTGTCACGGAGCGGGGAGGGTTAACGGGAGCTCCAGCCAGAGCCCAGTTTCAGCCTCACTGCAGCAGAGACTGCAGCAAGTGGGTCGGACACACCCCATTAAAGATGCAGTACATCATTTCTGCCCTTCGGGCTCGCTTCAGCCCCTTTGCTGCAATGCTGTCGACAAACGCAACGCTTAACCCTTTGTGGAGCAAAGCTGAGTGCCCTGGATAGAAAACTTGGGATGTGCGAGATCTGGAGACACCCTCAAAGTGAGATTTCCACCATGCAGCTGTCTGTGTGTAAAGAATCCTTTGGTTGGCTCTTTTTCACGTGGGAAGTGCTTGCCCAGGGGATGGATGAGGTTTGGAAATGCCAACCTGAGACCCCCCCCAGCGCCCACCAAGGTCCAGTCCCGGGACTGGACCTTGGCGGGCGCTGGGGGGATGGTGGAATTGGTCCCTACCTGCCGGGGTTTTGGGGGTGGGAAACTGAGGCACAGGCTCCACATCAGTCCTCTGAGGGGCTTTGATTAAACTTGTGATGGAAATCGAGCTATCTGCACGTCCAGGCTAACTTGGGAGAACAGTTTCAGTCGGGAGAATGAAGGAAAGTCGGAACTTTGCGGGAGCTGAAGCAGAGACGCCTCCAACTCTCCATTTCCCATCTGGCCTGAACCCCTTCCCAAACCACAGTCTGGCCTGCATCAGATGACCAAACAAATCAATCTGCTACACACTAACTTCTACCTCAGGCTGCTGTTCTTCCTTGCCACCGACCAAACCTGCCGTGCAAAGATCCGAGGAAACCCAGACAAAACGCTCCGCAGTTCACCTGCTCCAGGCTGGCAGCAGAGCTGCTGCAGGCAATAAATTAGAGCAGTCCCAGAGGTCAGACCTACTTGAGCACGGGAAGAGCCAAACCAGCACCATCCCTGCTCCCCTGTGAAGGGCAGCCCAGATTCTGAGCCCGAGAGCACGTGCTGAGAAACCTACGGGGCTTTATTGAGTCTGCGGTACGGGCGAGAGGGACGCGCTGCGGAATCGTACGGCTCGCTGGTCTCTCCCAGAGCCTACATGTCTGCCTTCCTCCCATCCCTCATCACAAGTCTCATCACAAGTCAGTACAGCGGTTGCCCGAGGCTGCAGGAAGGAGGAGAAAATCGAGAGAGAGAGAGCAGTACAGCGGGGAGGAAAGCGGGGACGTGTTCCTTTGAGAAAGTCTCTGGTCACAGAGGGAAGAAGGACACCAGGCACCCCGTGGAAAGGCCTTGGTCAAGGAATGACCTTGAGCCCTTATGCATAAGCCAGGCACACGTATCCAACAGGGAAAATGATGTTCTTTGGCATTCACATCAATGCCCAAACCTCCCATTAGCTGAGAGAAAAGAGCTGTCAGTAGCTTTTCGGTGCTCTCGCTCGTCTGCAGCTCCGAAGGGGATAGCTGCTGTCCCGCTGCTGTCCCGCTGCTGTCCCGCTGCTGATGGCTGAGGCACCGAATCCTCCTCGCTTCGGTCTGAGTGACAGCACAGTGCAGTGGTTCCTGTAAGCTGGTGGGTCTGGTTCTTCTCCTGCACTCGGGTCATTTAGCAGCAATTCGGTCACACCGATGGAATCACCTGTGGGGGTAAAGACATGGATATATAGAATCATAGAATGATTAGAGTTGGGAGGGACTCCCAGAGGTCATCTAGTCCAACCCCCTGCAAGAAGCAGGGACACCCCCAACTAGATCACGTTGCTCAGGGCCTCATCCAACCTGGCCTTGAACGTCTCCAGGGATCCAGGGGCATCCACCACCTCCCTGGGCAACCTGTTCCAGTGCTCCACCACTCTCACAGGAAAGAACTTTTTCCTAATCTCCAATCTAAATCTCCCTCCCTCTATTTTAAACCATCACCCCCTGTCCTGTCACAACAGGCCCTACTGAACAGCCTCTCCCCATCTTTCTCTGGACATGCTCCAGCACCTCAATGTCCTTCTTGAAGTGAGGGGCCCAAAACTGGACACAAAATTAGATTAGCTGCTCTGCAAGATGATGCTCTGCAAGATGATGTGTAGGTGTCCTTTCCAGACCAGTGAAGCTCAGGTACCAACTCGTTCAAGGCACTGTAAATCACACCAACACGAAGCACAAAGGCACCAGCATCAAAGAGAGTCCAGATACTCCTGATCCTACTCACGAGGTATGTGTCTGATGAGTATCTTCTGAGTGGTGTAGACACCATTCAAATCTCAGCTCTGAAGTCTCCAGTACACAGGCTCTCACAAGTTTTGGCCTTTTCCTTACTCATCCTGGTCCCAAAAAGGCAAATCCCAAAGAATCCACGTGACATTGTAGAATTCAGTTTCAAATGGGAACCGTCCACGACGCGGCCGGCTGGTGTACTGGGAGGACTGGTGGGGAAAGGAATATATCATGAGACAGAGTGTGGTAGAGAAAGCATCAATCTGCATTGCACAGAATAAATCCTCTTCTGTAAATGAAGAAAGGGCACCTAAAGATACTGCTCTGAGATACTCCGTGGTGAGGTGATGCACTACACTACTACCAGACTGTTGGTCTTAGGACCTGCTTCTTGTCTTTGGAATAAGCACTTAATGCTGGAAGATCCAGTATGGGAAGACTGGAGGAAGGAAGGAAGGAAGGAAGGAAGGAAGGAAGGGGCAGTGATTGTCAGAAGAGGAGAGCTGCTTGGTTTATTGACACGTGTGGCACGTAAGGTCAATTTGTCTGCTGTCATCTGCCAAGGCACAAGTGTCATGTTCTGCTGTCACTGTTGATCTCTAGACAGCTCGCTGACACTTCTGCCATCATGCTCCAGCAAAAGGGATCTTGTGAAAGGCACGAGGCCAAATCCCCCCTGGACCTACCCTTGCAAAACACGCTGGCTAAAGCAGAAGCAAGCAGGGCTCATCGAGGGGTGACTTGCTACTAAATGTTTTAATCCTGTAGGATGATTCCTGATTTTCTATGTTATCTTTTATAAACTGCAGTGGTCCTGCTGACTGTGGCCAGCTACCCCCTCCCTTTGAAAACCACAGGATCTGGTAAAGGTTCAGGCTGAAATGCAATGCATACTGACAGGTAATGGTTCAAAGCAGTTGTGGCTGTGAATGAGAACATTGGCAGACTAGTAAGAGACTCACCTCTCTCCCTCCCTCAAGCTTTTCCTTTCATGTTTGTTAACCCAACTGTTATTGAAGTAGAGATTTGTTGTGGCTACTGGCTCGCTCAGAGCTCTCTCCAGCTTCTGCCACTGTTCTGCATTTCACAGAATCACANGCCCAGTGATCTGTCACCCTCATGCTGAAAAAGTTCCTCCTTGTATTCAGATGGAACTTTCTATGTTCCAGCTTGGACCCACTACCCCTTGTCCTGTCCCTGGCCATCCCCGAGAAGAGCCTGGCTCCATCCTCCTGACACTCACCTTTACATATTTATTAATGGGGTCACCCCTCAGTCTCCTCTTCTCCAAGCTGAAGAGCCCCAGCTCCCTCAGCCTGTCCTCAGCAGAAGAAAGGTGTTCCACTCCATCACCTTGGTGTCCCTGCACTGGGCTCTCTCGAGGAGTCCTGTGTCCTTCTGGAACTGAGGGGCCCAGAACCGGACACAATTTCAACAGAAAGTGTGTTATATCTGGAAAAGAGAAAACATGGGAAGTTCTCCCTGTGGAGAAGCAAGTACAGACAGACATCTCCATGTGCAGAAACAGGCATCACTGAGCACTCAGGCCCAGCACTGAACAAGCAGATGGGAACAACCTGCTTCGGCAACCGGGGAGCCGAGACGCAGGGCGACACCGTGTTATTTTTAAATCGCATTTGCATGTAAAATCACAGCTTGCAGCCACATCTGCTGACCCTGCAATAGCTGCTGCCCTTGTAATGTGATCTGTGGACTTGTAAGAAGAGGCCCATTGATTAGCTGCAGGACTGCAGGATGCTGTCTACCTATCTACTTATCCATTGTGCCTGGAGCAGCAAGCACACTTAATCAATGAGTGCTGGCAAAAAACTGAGGGGAGTGGGAGTGGGGGGAAGGGGCAATAACCTAATACCAAAGTTGCCTCCTGTGCTCAAACACTACTAATCAGATATTGGCCTTCACCACCAGCCAGAAAGAAATGTAACCAGAAATATGAGCCCAAGTTACTAGAAAGACTGCAAATAATGATGTTTGGTGTGGCTTCCTTCTGGACATCATAGAATATTTTGTCTAGCCCTAAGCAGGGAGACCATAATGTGAGACACCCAATACCTCTTCACATCCAAGCGCGACAAGGTGCTCTGAAAAGAAGTCTCTAAACCGGCCCCAAACACTCCAATAACAAGCTTTGGGAGGGAGCAAAGTCAAATAGCTAGAAGAGGGGTCTGCTGGTAAAAAAAGTCTGGCTTTTATTCCCAGATTTTTGACAGTAAGGACTACTTGGAGCAGTCTCAGAACCTTCCAGTTACCTTTTACTCTCCAGGCAGGAAGGTGGACTAGTAATTAGGCTGCTGTGTTGGAGAAGTGAAACTGAAAGTCATGATGCCTGAGGGGTATTTCTCAAGGCATAACTGTACAACAGTCGTTTCAGAGCAGAGGATAAAATGTTGTAGCCCTAACTTACCCTTCTGTGAAGCAGTGACAAGAGCACGTACAAGTGTTGCTGCTGGTCGCTTTCTCTCCCCGAAAAAGACCAGCGGCAAACCTGTGCAGGGTTGATGTTACCTGATGGCTGCTAGCGGGCCTTCTCCTGCTGTCTTACCAAGTGATGGCAAAACTCCTGCTGGAGGCAAAGGTGACAGATTGGGCTTGTTACATTTGGAGTAAATTCCCAGCAGCACACCCACTGGGAGCCTCCCTCCTCAGCTATTGTTCACGCTGTAATCGGGCATATCCATCACGGAGCTTCGCATCTGTCCGTGTCCTCCTTCCCTCGCCCAAACCTCATCCCTTAGCCCACAGGAACAACGGGTGTGATGACCCTGTAGGGTTCTCTTTCCTCTGAGGTAACTGCAAATGGGAACGTGCCTTTGTTCCTAACGGACATTGCATGTGGACAGGGCTGAGGTCGGCATATGGCACTTGCTAACGGCCCCTCCTATCCTGCACTTCTCATAGGCAGGTAATTTAACAGAGACAATGTCTATATCCCTTAACAATTTGAATTAACAGTGTTGCAGCAGCTGTATATGCAATAGATTCTACAGGCTCTTTGGCAACCTACTTTATTGCAGGCTATTCCTTTAGGCAGCAATAGAAGGTGCATAAGCAAAGACTCAGAGATTTTGGGGCAGCAGACAAGGCAACACCCGCCTTCCACTGCGATACCAACTAAACACACTCACCTTGTCTCTGCAATGCATGTAGCTACTCACCCCTCTGGCTACTCTTGTTTTTATTAGAGCCATTAGCTGGGTACGACAAGAACGGGGGAATTTCTGGGGTAACAACGTAAATACATTCGGGTTCCTGCTCTCCCATGGACATCCTCGGAAAAACAAATCAGAGAAAGACCTTTAGGGGCACAAAACTGCAAGAAGAGGCACTGGGGGACTCACAGAAATGCATAGAAGTGTCTTATATTTTACATTTAAGTCCATAACGATGTGTGCTGTTCCCAAACACTAAACAGGGCATAGTGGCCATTACAGCGACGTGCGCAGAGGACACAGGCACTAAAGTTCTGTGACACTCAGATACTACAGAAACAGGAATCAGCTGCTTCATGCTCTGATCAAAAGTGTCCCATTAGCCATTTTATTTTCTGGCCAGGCTTGTGCTTGCATATGTCTTTCAGCTGGGATGTGTGTGAGAGTTTTTCCAAGCCACACAGTTGTACAGCTATACTGCTGTATACTACCGGTGTGTAACACCAGATTCACCGAGATATATGAGAGAAAAATATACTTGTTACACCCAGGTAATAACAGATCCTCCCTGACAGGATCCTGCAAATTTCCTCTTGCTACAATTTCGACTAGTATGTGATACTTATACCTTACTCATAGCCAACTCTACTACCTGCTCACGCATTTTACCGTGGTCTGCGAGTGAAGCTGCACCCTGGTGCATTTTTATCCTTTCATCAAAGCCTCCAGGACAGCAGGGAGTTGGCATAAATAATTCACAGCATGTTACCAAGAAAAGCAGCGAAGCTGCAGCACTTGCCTTCCTAGATGCAGCATCAGTCCAGTGATGTGGCTTGTTAGAGCTGGATCTTGAAAAACACTGAGGTCAGAATGGCATCTTCACAGAAGGCAACGTTTGATGAACTGGAAGACAACCTGCTGGAACAAAAACCATCACTCAGTCTCTGTATTTATGTAGTGTTATGACAACAGTAAAATGGAAGGTTTGACCAGAGCCCCACATGAACGCCCTGCATCCATGAGGACCAGTGTACAAGCGTATCATAAATAACACTACTCCTACTCCAAATTGTGCTTGGATTTTCTGAAGAGGACGGGTGAAGATCTGGTCTCACTACCCACACTTGTAAAGCTGCCTGCTCAGCGAGTGCCTGGCCCACAGAAATAAATCTTTGGCAGCGCCAGCCTTGGGACCGAGTGATCACCTTGAACTACCTGCTTGTCCCTCTTTGGCTCTGAGCCTTGCAGATTTCAGTTTTAGCCCTGAGCAAGGCAGCAGGTAATGACAGATGATTCATATTCATAACATAGAGACTCCCTTAGCTGTCAGTAAAGGAATACCACTTAACCTGCTGATAGACAGACCCCTAACTTCCTACCAGTAATTCCTCCTCCCTTTCCAGTGAAGTGATTACCTTCAATCACCACTGATAACCGGCCTCCTGCTTTTATACACAAAGCTCCTGGGGTCCAAGCTGATCCTAGCACTGTTCTGACTCTTCCCAACTGCTCTTCTGTATTATCCCATGCAGATGGAGCGCTGTAATTAAACCTGTCAGATCCAAACACATGCAGTGAATCATTTGGAAATACAGTTCCTAGAGAGTGTGTCCCTGGTGCATGGGTCACGTTGGTGGAGGATAGGAGATGAGTGTTGTGTGGGGTAAAGTAACCCATAAGAAATCCAGGCAGAGGTCAGATGTTATGTAGGTCTGAGTGCTAAACTGAATTTTATATTAAGGTGCCATTATCCTCTGAAAGAGGCAGGGTAGGACCCAGCCATTCCTCGGCTTCAGTTCATATTCTCCTTCCTTCCTGGCCATTTATGATTTATGGAAAAGTGTATTATTGACACTGAATATTCCTGTAACGAGAAGTTATCACTTCTACATTCTCATCCCATTTCCAGATTTCTGATCCCCCAAAGGTACATATATCCCCCATCCCCACGAGGTCGATCAGATACATACGGCACCACAACAAAGGGCACTACGAGCACAGAACCCCTGGACCTCAGTGGAACTTAAAGCTTTTGATGTGGTGGGCTGACAGAGCTGCAATAAACGTGGCCTGTTGAACCTCCTGCTCACCTCCCCATCCACATCTGCCCATTTGGCCATACAAGCACTCCAGGCACGTTCAAGGATTTTGCTCAGACCCATCTGTAGTTCCCCAGCCCACAAGGTGGTTTAGTCCCTGCGTGAGCACTTCTAACACACAGGGTGGCCAAACCTTCCAATCTCCAATCTGCATTAGCAGTGCAGCAAGGGCTCAGGTGGCAGATATTCATTCCTATTATTCACAGGATGGAAAACCAATTTGGTGCCTTGTTAAGTAAATTACTCCTTTAGTAAGTCGGATGGGTTTACATCTCTGGTGTCCTAGCCTGGGGAAAGAAGAGTTTCTGGTTTGCACCTAATCATTCCAAAGGTTGTCAGACTGTGAGGAAGACACAGCTAGTGTTTTCCATTTGGAAAGACACCGATGGGATTCTTAACCAGGATCCAGAATCAAATGCATTAACACAGGCACTAGTGCAGATGCCCTTGTTTCGACTTCACTCTGCAGCGGTGTAATTCTGGAGCAACTCATCGGGAGCCAGGAGGTGACCGTGGTCTTTAGAATGCTCAAACATAACAGGGCCATCAGGAAACATTGTCAGGACCACTTAAACGTCTTTAACGAAGGGGTAGGTGGGATGATCCAAATCTCCTTTGAAGCTGATCAACGTTTGAGATGCATCTTGGGATCTGTAGGTTAAAAGTTCCAGAATAAGACTATGTTTTACTCTATTATTGGTCAATCAAACAAATAGAAACACACACTGAAATTAATTCACCAGAAAAACCTTGAAAAACCACAGCCTGCCCTACCCCCCCGCCCCATTCACACCTGCCTGTTTTGCCCTAGGAGTGCACTGGGCATGTTCAGGGACTTTAATGAGCCTTGTCTCGTGTAGCCTCCTCTCCCCTTTATTTTCCTCTCTCCTTTAATTCTAGGTTTTCAGTAAACTATTACTGAATTTACTCTATTTCAAGAGCCTGGTCTTTAATACTCCTTTCGTAGCTACACGGAGCGTGTTAGGAACGATGTGCCCATTAGATGTGGCCAGGGAAGAGTCCTAGGCAGCAGTTCCACATCCTCCAAGGCAGTTTACGAGGCTCAGAGGCTTTGATGGGAAGTGTGGGAGGAAGGAAGAGACACACAGAGAAGGGAAGACCGTCAGTCTTCCTACACACACTCCTTACTAACCTGAGTAATCCCCTTAAAGCTATTCAAATGAAACCTTCAAGCCTGATGCAACCGACGTAACATGCAGACAAAGAGATCCTTCTTTCCCATACAAAGCACTTCATGAAAATTGCAGGGCTTGACAAACAAGATTTCCTGATTCCAAGGTTCTACTCTAACCCTCAGCTTTCCACAGGAAAAAAATCACTTACCCATTACACAGCATTTGCACACCCCTAAAGAGTTGCAGCTAGGAAGGGCCGAGCAAAAACCAGAGTTGAGAAGGGAAACAATAAGTACGTGAGCAGATTCTGTAACACAGACAGAGGAAAAGGAAAAGGTTTTTCCAGCAGCTCACTAGAAGCCAGAATTTCAGAGCTCTGAAACAAGTTTCCAAGCTCTCCTCCTCCTAGCAAATTCCCCCTGAAAGCCATGTTCCCAAACAAGTTGGGATTAGGTGCTGAGGACGGCTGGCTAGGTTGAGATTTGTGGCTAGCAGCAGCCACTGAACTAAAATAAATGTGAGTTGGAAGCAGCAGGGACTACTGACCAGGATTATTTTTGCATGTAGCTAATGCACCTGGCTGGCCTCATGGCTATTTTTTGAGGCTATCCTTAGGTTTCTGGCAGTAAGAGCTAATGAGCCAGATTTACAGCAGGGCCGGACACAACTGGCCTTGCTTCGTCCTCAAACCTGGGAGGAGGAGAAACTGGCTTTCAGTGGTCTGTTAAATGGTAAAATCTTTATCCTTGCACATGTTTCACACCATTTTGTGCATTTTAGAATTCATGACGGTGTGATTGCCCCAGGGAAAAACCCAGATGAAAACTAAAGGTTCCCCAAAGCATTTGGATTGCAGGCTATAAACAGCACATGGGGTTAAACGCTATAGGAGGAAGATTAAAAAACAAACAAAAAAAAAGTGCTTGTTAAATTATAATATTCTGTTTATTGTATAAATCTACAAATGTTCTGGAAAATACTGTGCATGACCACTTAATTAAAAGACTTCATCATAACACAACTTGATATGACTGTGCCATAACCCCCACCATTATGAAATGGGATGACCCTGCTGTAAAATACGGGAAAGCAAAAGAGCTTCTAAAGCAACACATCGTCATCCGACAAGGAGAAAGCTCACTCAGGCAAGTGCTTTTCAGGAGACCAGGACCCTTCCTTTAATATTCCTGCCTGGCACTGCAGATGTTAACTGCCACCCATGTTTGGAAAGGACAAAGTGTGAAACATTGATGGAAGCTCTTTCCATGCCAGCTGCCGGCGCTGAGTCAGCACCCGTTTCTCCCCGAGCCCCTGCCTCCGCGAAACGGGCACAGTCCTGCACTGAGATTTATCTTCCCCCTTTCTCACAGAGCCTCCTCACCAAAGCTGCAGGCTGGGTGATTTTTGAGAGCTCCACCAAGATGTTCTGCAGGAATCCCTAAGGGAAAAGGCTGAAGGAATAGCTTGTCCAGCAGCAGTGGAAAGCGGCCATAGAGTGCTTTACTGCCGCCTATTCCAGCACAACACACACACAAAAATCATGTTCCCCCCCAGCCCTTCTTCCAAGAAATGTGGATAATCATTGCTGATTCAATGCCCAGGAGGGCTCCTTTAAAGAACAAAATTGCTGCAGCATTCTCTGTATTCATCAAATATTATTGCTGCTCTCTAGAGGAACGGGAAGATCTATTGCTACAGGAGAAATAGATTCGGCAGCTACTTACGGTAGCTACAGCAATAAATTTTTTTAAAGAAATGCTGCCTTTTAATTGTGACCCAGAAAGGGATCAAAAGAACAAGAGGGAGAAAAGAGGGAGAAAAGCATCAGTTTCGCTGCGGGAGCCTAGGAGAGACTGGCAAGTTCAAAAGGAGGAGCAGGAGCTGCAGNGAGGACAACGAGGGAGAAAAGAGGGAGAAAAGAGGGAGAAAAGAGGGAGAAAAGAGGGAGAAAAGCATCAGTTTCGCTGCGGGAGCCTAGGAGAGACTGGCAAGTTCAAAAGGAGGAGCAGGAGCTGCAGGAGTGACTCAGCATCCTTCTGCGGCAAAAAGGGAGCGTGTCAGCAGCCACCGCCCCTCCCCACTGCCAGCATCTGCCCTTCCCCACCGGCAAGGGCTGCAGGAGAGGGGCTGCAGCCCAGCCAGCCCCCTCCCGCGGCTAACAGGTCTCCTTTCTACCCTAAAAGCTCCCTGCAAAAAGAGCCTCAGCTCCCTCCGCAGCCATTCCCTTCCCAGAGCGCCCCTGGAGCCTGGCTCCTGGGAGAGCGTCACCAAAGGTGCCACAGTCCCACAACCCCACTGCAGCCAGAGACCACCACACTCCCTCGGAGTGGCAGAAATGCTTTTAACCCCCACTCTGCCATCTTCACCTCCAACTAGCCAGGAGCAGCAGGGCAACTGACTCCTCTTCCTCTCCAGCACCACATCTAATTCCCACAGAACTGTGTCACCACCTCGGGCTCCAATAACTGCTGTAGGACAGCGAAGGAGTAAAGGGCCAAGCGGTGCCGCGTGTCCCGGCCCACACAACTGAAGCTGATGGGAGGACCTGCCATGAAGTTCCTGTGGGAAAGGGATCCCAGTCACCTGAGAGGTGCCCAGTGTGCAAGGGGCAGGCAGAGGGCTTGATCCCTTCGTGCTGACCAGGGTGGGAAGTTGAGGGCTCTTCCCACTGAAGAAGCAGGCCCAGCTCCCGCACTGCGAAGCACTTGCTGTCCCCAGTCTGGCAAGCGAGTGCTTGGCAAAGGCTGTGGGGAAGTGAGGGAGCTCACGTTCTGCTGAGTTTAACTTTATTCCCTATCCCACCTTTCCATTCCCTGTTTAACACCTTCCTCCTGGCTGTTGTTGATTTTTTTTGGAGAGCAATAAACAGACTTTTTCTTCCCAATTTTACTTGGGCCCTTCTCTCACTTACAGGGACAAAAAACCCAAACTACCCTGGGAGAAGATTGTTCAGGCCCTACAGATACCCTAACCAGCCCCTTCCCATTCATCAGTTTCAGCTGCTTTGGGGGCAGCTTTATGATTTCTAAGACACAAACACAGTCTCAGCATGAGGTCTGGAGGTGGTAAAGCTACTGGAAACTTGTTAACCTTCCAAAAACCAGTATGAAGCAGGGATTGCTGCTGAGTGGGTTCGCTCTTTCGGACTCTTGCTTGCAGCAGTTGGGCTTCTGGCCAAAGGGAGCCTGGGCCATGGTAGCTCCTCCTCTATGCGGGACTCTCCTCCTCTCTCCCTCCCTTCTCCTCTCTCCCTCTTTGAAAGTTGGTGCAGTGTTGAACTTTTGCCAGAAACCGGACCTGCAGCAGAAGCAGCAGCTTCCCGGTGGGAGGAGGGAAGAGGCAGGCTGAGTAATGCTTTCTCTAAGCTCCACTTGACAGCAGCTAGTCAAACAGTTCTCCCTCTTCCTTCCCTTCTGTGCTTAGAGCAAGCCTCTCCCAGTCCATAAATTCCCACTACAGGGAAGGCACCACAGGGTCCCACCACCACATCCCTGCAGTGGCAGACAGAGGACGCCACCAAGGACTGCTGTGAGAGTTTGCTCCCTCCTTTTCCGCACTCAGAAGGTCAAATCCCCCTTAACCACATCCCAGCCCTCCCTAAGGATGCACAGAGAAGCTTTGCTTAAGCTTTTTTCCCCTTGGGCTGCACCTGCCTCTGTTGCTGTCCCTGCCAGACAAGTTCTAGGCTCTCATCAGACCGCACGCAGCCAGATTCCGTCTTCCTCTCCGAAGACTGCGGGGTGTGGGTGGGGGGTGAAGTTTCTGCTCCCCTCCTGCCCCCCAAAATTGCGGGTCGCGGGGGTGAATTCCCAGCAGGAGGCGCTGGCGGCACACACGGAGCTCCCGAGGACCGCAGTCCGCCCGGGAATGCGACTCCGGGATTGACCCTTCCCGCAGCCTTTCCGGCTGTGCCCAGCATCTCCCAGTCCGCTGCAGGCTGCTCCGAGCCGTGGCGAACCTCCCGAAGGAGGAAGGCCGAGGTCAGATGATATGGATAGCAACTCTGCCCCTCACGGCAAGCTGAGGCTGTAGACACTTGGCCAGCCTGAGTGAAACCTGCAGTGCGCTTCTTGTCTCCGAAGGCAGCAGCATCGAAGCTCAGGGGCTGCTGAACTCAATAGGTGGCCTCCTGTCTTACTCATCAGGCTGCATTACTGCGAGAACTAACTCCTCCCTTCCTCTCGCCTCCCCCTCAGCTATCCCACACTTATGCACCTCGAGGAGACAGCCCAAAAACACACCTTCCCCCCCTCCCCGACTGTGCTGTGCCTACAGGCGAAGGCATTCGTTTCCCACTGGCAGTGCAGCGCTGCTGGTTCCAGGGCTGCAAGCTGACAGAAGGGCTTCTCCTTCTTGGGTGAAATCTGCAGACTCACCACATCAGTTTCCTGAACATCCGACCTCCAGGCTTACTGCTCTTCACCCAAACTTCAAATGTTACCAGATTTAAAGATCTTATTAGTTACAGGAGCAATCCAGCTTGTGATGCTTCTCCTTTGCTTGGATTAATGGACACAAGGCACTGTCATGCTCACAGAGCACTCGAATAAACAGAACAGAGGGAGCTTCCCAGCCTTACAGAAAGTTACCTGTCCCCAACACTGCAGATGATGTGACAACCCCCTCTCCGCTATCTTCACGTGAAAAAGCGAGATTAAAACCAAGTCATGTGTAGCTGCTCCTGAAGTGAGACACAAAGGAATTAATTAATTAATTAAATTGCTTTCCATGTCAAGTAGGTGACTGGTATAACAAGCAAACTGCGTTTCTTCTCTTGGAATCATCAAAAGTTATCTTGAAATCTTCTCACTGCTTCAAAAGCACAAGTCCATCTTAGAGCCTGTACCGATGTCTTCAATGGAATCTTTTAATGCTTATTCCTCATGATGAAAAAAAGAGTCTTAACTGATCAACTGATCAGAGGGAGGGAGCTGTGAATGTGTTTCAGGAGGTACACCTGATTCACTTGAGATGACTCTCAGGGACTTCTTTAAGGACAACCATTATAGATCTGTGTCTACAATCTGTGCTTGGATCTGTTTTTCTCATGATATGAGAGGGCTTTTTAGCCCGTGAACACAGAGGAAACATTTTCCAACACCAATAACAACAAAGAAGCAGGCACACAGGATTATTCACACAGTGACAGCATACAGACTACTCACACCACTACTGAGGTGTTCCTGAAAGACACAATACACTCTCCTTATGTCACAGTATGTGGTGTGGTAACACAAAGAGATTACCAGCAGCTTATCCCGGGGCTTCATCCTTTACCAAGTGAAAGTTTCCAGGAATTCCATCCAGTTCAAAGCATGAAACCAGAAGGGATAATCTAGGTTGGATGAACAGCACACAAACTGATGCAAGTGGAGCAACTCTGGTGCAAAAATCCTCCTGGTTTTATCGTGTAGTGAGTTACATACTAGAGAACCCGCTACTACAACCTCTTGTCTTCTGTTCGTTTCCTGTTCCCACCTGCTCAGTCATTTTGGTACCCACGTACCAGAAAAAGAGAACATATATAACCATTACACTGACATGCTGTAGGTTAGGGATCACTCCTAGTTTTTCCATCAGCCATCTGCAGCCAGAGGCAGCGAGAATCCACCCATAAAACTCTTCCCTGCAAACAAACAGCTTTTACGCTGCTGCCCCGATCCGATACTCGGCAGTGCGGGCTCCTGTACTGAAAGGTGACAGGTGACCTTTTCTGTTTGCCTTCAGTATTTGGAATATGCTTATTATGGCTTCACAAAACATCCTCTTATGGGTTCCATCAACAGAAGCAGAAAAATGAGAGCTAAAAGGCTGTATCTGGCTACCTCATCTTTCCTAATCCGCCTTCTACTCGGAGCTATTCTCTACAGCACCCTCTCAAGCACTTTATCCTACACCTCATAATAAATGGCCAGGTTGTTCTCCTTGAAAAGCAAAGTTAATACCATTTCTAGTCAGTTCTGACAGCTGTGTTTGTAAATCAGCAGACCCCAGAAGATTTATTTATTTTTTATTACCACAGAGGCTAGAAGCTGCACTCCTTTCAGCTGTTAAAGCAATGTCCTCCTGCTTGCAAGGGACCAGCTAGGTAAACCAAAGAATCTCCTGCACTCCTGCTGGTTGGGATGCTGGAGATTAAACTGGGGTCTTAAACACTTAAACTAGGGCCAGTTTAAGTCCACATATCACGGTTTCTGCTGCAGACAGGTAGCAGACTGTCACTTAGAAGGTAAGGCTTGTGCCCATCTGCTCAACAGCTACAAGAGCCCTTTGAGATTTTGGAGTAACTAAAACAAATGACTGAGTAGATTTTGGCCATGCCAAATGAACAGACTGAGGCTGGTTAGGTATAGATGCTAAGGGCTTCTGAAGTTGTTATTTCAGTAATACAACGCTTAGACAAAAGCCAAATCCAAGTTTTACTAACCTGAGGTCAGTGCCAAGAGCTGAGGCTGCTAAAACTGAAGTCCTTAAGGGTCCAGATCTCCTGAAAAAACAGACTCCAAACTCCCACTGGCATCAGTGAAGAATAGAGGAAACAAACCCTGGCAATACCATAGAAGCAAGGTTAAAATTGTCAAAAGAATTAGCAAATGTACACTTAACAAACAAGAGAAATGTGATTGTGGTTAGCAAGCCAACTGAAAAGAAACAGTGAGGATTTATTCACATAAACGGTTAGAAGGTTAAACAAAATGTCTGGAACAGCTAAACTTAGCTCACCCTCTCAGTTTTTACCACTAGTCACAGAAAAGGCTAAGAGCTTATCGTCAGGACAGCAGGAATTTTAAAAGGGTGCCATAGATTGTTATCTAATCGAGTCTTCCCTTCTGGTGTGAGTGCCTCAAGGCAATGCACGGTGCCTGCACAAGGCTCCCTGACACACACACCGTGTTCTTGCTACCAAACAGCAAAACAGAAACCATTCCCAGGCAGAGATCGTTCTCCCACACTGTGGGACTAACTGTATTTTAGGCTTCATCATCACAGAAGGTGATGGCTGTCACATAACATCACAGCTCTTCAGATGTAAGCCAAGACAAAAGCCCGCCAGCCTGTCAAAACTCCAGGATCATGAAAAATTCAACTATTATGCAGCAATGAAAGACCACAGGATCTGCCTTTGACTCAAAGATTCAGGGTTTCAGTTCTTCAGCAACATTTTCCTCCCCACCAACTGAAAACCAAGAAAAAAAAAATACCCTACCAACAGCAATTTTAATGGAAGTATTTCTACACCCCTCAAAAAATTGCACAAAATAAAACCAGCAACTCCTCATCTGCCCTTATTAGCAGTATTAAGAAAACACTTGAATTCTCACAGCTATCGTGTACCATGAGAGCCCCTCAATCAGGCTGTATCATTTAATCTATACATTTGAGCAGTGCAAAGCCATGTTCCTTCTAGGAGGAACAGTGCCAGAGATTAAGCCCCTGCAGACCTCTGCAAACGTTTCAATTAAATTATAGCAGTGCAAAACCAGAGGGAGAGGCTGCATTTTGCATTCTATCCCACACAGGCATAACTCCTTGATTATCATGCCCCATAACCACGTCATGCTAAGAATCTGATGCATGCAGGAAGATCTGATAGAGAAAATTAGGTGCACTGGCTGCAGAAGTTTAGTAATTTTTATGCATATACTGCAGAGCTGAGCAACTTCAGCTTGCTGCTGTGAAACTTAACCAGTGAACACACTGCAGTACAAGCTGGACAGCTTTATTGCTCACTTTCCCTCTATGTTTTATGGTCAGCAGTGCATGCCAGGCTATTAAGTAATAAGATGCTTCTATCCTGCTAAGAAATGCTTGCCCATATGCATGGCAGGAAGATTATACACATACTAAAAGGGAGAGGTGGCTTTGTGTATGCCTCACATAAATTTTATGCTGCCTATGCAGCAAGGAAAAAAAACCAACTCTCAAAGGTCTGAAGAATAATGGAGTTACAGGGAGAGTCTGCATCCAAATTCTGTGATCAAAGGAAGAACATATCCTGGTAATTGCAAATTTAGGCTATACTTAAGTTCCCTGGAGACCACAGATAGCAAATCTCTCTGCCTTTTAATTGTGCACAATGCAGTCCACAAATACACACTCTTTTCGACCCACATCTTAGCCTTTTGTCATTCATACTTGGAAGTTTTTTGGAAGGAAACAGAGTCTCTAACTGCATTATGAGCCTTTGATATGCTCTCAACTGTACTGTAAATGCAGTCTCATCTCTTCTCCCTGCTGCATCACCAACAGAACTAACCTCAGCTGGTGCAGTCAATATCTGGTCAGCAGAAATGGGGAAACGCTACTTGCCGCTGGATGTTGCGGCTGTGGATACGAGTACTGAGCTTCAAAAGTAGGAGGAATATTAAATTTCTCCTATTATTATCTACAGTTGTTCCAGTCCATGCTCTTACAGTGCACATCCCTCAAACAAAACTACATATACATAATTATTTTCACTAAGCATTTAAAAATGGTCTCTACCTGACCATTGCTTACACGAGCATGAGTACAGGCTGTTTAGTAGAAAGCACCACTGTATAATGGCACAAGGAAATGAAGACTTGTAGACATACAAATCCAATGACCTCTACACAAACACACTCATCTAAAGGAACCTTTTTTTTTTCAAAAACAGTTGGAACAAACTGGATTTTTCCCGAGGAGATTAAAGGAGGTTTGTGTCCAAATTCCTTTAGGATTCAAGGGGAACTGGGCATTGAGAGATACGTGACAGTCTCGTTCGAATCATTGCCCTTGGTTTATGTCAGATACGTAGGTGGAGCATTCTGCCTTCTGCCAGCTCAGACAGCTACATTCACTTCAATTTAATAATACTCTCAGAAAGAATTGGGTAAGATCAGCAACTCAGAAACCACGTTGTGAAGGGCATTAACGTGTGGTACGTAACCATTAAGACTGACGAGTTAATACTAATGAATACAAAATAGGAATCGTGTCCTATAACTCATTGAATCATGGGGCAGGGGCAGGAATCTTTGTTGCAGTTCATCAGAAGTTGATTCTGAGAACCACTGCAATTACTCTTTCATATTTTACAGCATCATAAAACACCACTTTTTCAGCTGACAGCTTCAAGACAGGTAAGATCACTCACAAGGAGACAAAAGGGAAAGATGAGGCTCAGATTCTCAGTGGCAGGACTTCAGAGAAGCCTACAGCCCAGTGCCAGCTTATGGTAAGCTTCTGATGTGGCCCTCGGTCTCGAGTCTAACTCCTTACTTCTTAAGTTGGCAGAAGACACATTCAAAGCAAGGAGACTTTGCAAAGGAGCAAATGATCTCTTTCAAAACCACGAGCAAATGATCTCTTCTTCAAACCATGTACACTGCTGTGCGGCTGGCAAGGCAGTTTATTTATCTTGGTTTATTTGCCCAAGAACCTTTCTGTTTAATTGCTAGAATCAAACCAAAGCAGAACATCTATTTGATTAAGTCTGGGAGTGAAGAACTAACCTTTGAACCTACAAGGAAGAATCTGCGGGGGATTTTGGGGCCTAGAACGGAGTTCTGATCCAAAGAGCAAACAAAGCTAATGAATCTTCTAATTAAACATTCACTGGTAGAGCTCAGATGAAAGAAGTGCCTGGCTGTTTCCTCTAGCTCTTGTAATCAAGAGACAGAACAAACTCCAAGCGAGCAAATTAACGTTACTGTGTGCAGCAAAACAGAACTGGGGTAAGCAATAATAAAATAATGACAGCTGCTCAGGCACTTACTATATATGGCACAAACAAAGCAAATAGCTGTTCAAAAGAAATAAATTAAATACATACCAGCATTGCCTCTGTGTCTTCCAGATACTGTATTTCAGCCCTTGCAGACAAAAATCAACGAGGGGCTTTGACAATTCACAGTAGCCTTGTTCCACTGTATTTTGACATATTAGTAGACCTCCTAAAATGCAAGATTTGTTCATAAATGAAAAAATGCAGCAGGATTAAGAGAATCTAAGCACCACCAACCACTTGCACATTTCAATTCAACTCATTCAGAGATTTTGCTTTCATTTTAGACATACACATAGGATCTGGGTTCCTAACTTCAGGACGAGGGAGAGAAACAATATTCCCCTAACAGGTAGAATATCAGTAAGATACAACAGCAATTTTCAGGTGTGTTCAGCATAAGGTTAGACCTTGACAACAGCCCAGACAGATGCAGAGATTCTAGCACACATGAGAATAAGCCCCAAAGAAAGTCCTTCAGGGTTTCCCCCACCCTCAGAGAAATTTTCAAGAAAGAAGAAGATGTAAACACAGAAAGTGTTATAGGGCAACTTCAAAGACCAGTCACAGCTCCTCCCTCTCTCCTTCAGACCTGTTCTGATCAATCTTAGCAATAACAGTCAACCAATCCAGAAAACATGGCTTCACTGAATGCAGTATGTTGATTTTTGGATTTGCTAACTAATTCACTAACAATTACAGAACACCAGGAAACTGCTTAATCATACTTTACTGCATATAGTCTCTCTCAGCTGCCTGTTTTGTGGGTGTAGGTACAGTGCACAGAGCAGCTCCCACCATCACATTTCATATATTCTATACAAAAAAGGATGCTGCACAACACATCAGAGCTATGTAACATTTCACCAGCGAAGGTGCCTGATTCCACACCTTCTCAAAGCTGTGCCTTTATGGAGCAGAAACAGCTAAAACAATAGTACAAACAATGCTTTTGCTTTTCTGACTTAAGTGGGACTGCTCAATTCCTGTGCAAGATCAAACCAAGCAGGCAGCTCTCTTTATCTTTCTGGAATAAGACCAAGAGCAGGCAATGCTGACTTTGTTCTGCCATCCACCTCAACCCCAAACACTCCTGTTACAGCTTCTGCTAAGGAAACCATTCTTCAGTAAATTTTAAAAAATTACAAATAAAAAAAAGAAGGCAAACTCCACTAGACTTCAGCACCTGAGTGTTTGGCATTCAAGCAACTTTCTGGGGCTCATCTGGCCATAGCACAGGGTGAACTCTCAGGAAAATGCTGTTCATAGACTGAGTACATGTTAATTACATTGTATGTGGCAGAGAAAAACATAGGAATGGGAACATACTGTCAGGAGTTGCTTGCTTTTGCAGCAGCAGCAGCAGCACAGGACTGCACAGCTTCCATTTTAGCACATCACTGCCAGAATTTCTGTGTCATTCATTCATCATCATAATTTGCATTGTTCGGGTCAGCCAGCCTAGGGGAGGTTTTCATGGGATGAACCCACCCTTGGGATTCTTCTGCCTAAAGTTTGGGTTAGATGGAAACACGTTACTCACACCTAACTAAAACAGCAAGAGAGCAGCTTAAGCTTCAGCAGATGGAAAGGGACCTAATGCTAAGCTGCTGGGTGACTCAGCCGGGCTTTAGTGCCTGCCTGCCTGCTTTTTCTTCAATGCAGTCTTAAACAGAGGTGAGACAAATGGCATGGACCATTTCATTCTAGTCAGAAGCCAGTCCTTATCCTATTCCTCCGTTCACTTTACTACAATGATTTTTCTTACAATGACATATCAAGGGACTAGATTATACTCGGCATTATGGCAAAAAAAAAGCAACAAAAGGGAGACAAAGGGAACAGGGAAATCAGAGCTGGCATTATCCATACCTGGAAATACAAGGTTCCCAATTAGGATGCCTTCAGTAGTAGCTTTCTTTTTCTTGTAGTAACAAAGCTTCATCCTTAGCTCTGAGTCACACTGAAATTCAACACTGCAGGGCTGTCGGCAGACACGCTTCCCCATCTTCCTGGCACACACAGCTGGCAGAGAGGAAGGGGTTTTCACTCATTTTCCCTCCCTAAAAAAAATATATATGGGAAAGAATATTAACAGTCTACAATTACAAAGCTTATTTTCCTGGGATTTGAAGGGAGGTTATTTTAGAAGCCGAGAGATACTCCTTTATTAATAAGTGGCCTAATAACCGATACCATTAATAATTAAATCTTATGCTCAGGCTGAATGCGGGGGAGATTAACATAAATCCATTGGCTTGAAACAAGGATTGCCAGCTTGCATTAGCCGAGTATCCCATAATAATTTGTGTTTAGAAGCTCTCCAACCAGGCCGGCTGTGAATCTTTCAATCAGCTGTAACATCTGTATTGCTCGTTTCCTCCCTGGGTGCTCTGTAAGCTACACAAACTGCCTTTTCAGAGGCAAAAGTCAAGACTAATCTCTGTTCACAGAGGAAAAAATAGCACATAACCTACACCTGTGCTGCTGTACTTTGCATATTCAGTGTCTGAATAATGGATAGCTGTTCTAACTTGCGTGAAGGCAACCACCACTGGATCTTAAATCACAAATTTTGAGCTTGCAGTGCCTGTAAATTGAGAGTGAATCCACTGATTCTCCAGCTCTGCTGTGCGATACCAATGCACAAGCCTGCACTAGCTCTTAGCACAGCTCAATCCATCTTACCTCAGCTCAGATGAAGACTCTACCTTTGTACCTCTGACAGGCCACTGCCCTTTGCAGCTTGGTATCTTTCAAATAATACTCTGAAGCCCGTGGAAACGATGCCCCACAACAGGTACGGTCCTGTCAGAGATCGCTAAAAGACAGCAGGAGACACGATTAAATCAAACCTGTTCTATGTTTAGTACATGACTGATACTAAGCCAACACATCTTTGTGCCATTAATACTTCAGTACCCTTACATTTAGTGACAGGCATACAGATTAATTTATGCATATAACCAAGTCTTTCCCCTTTCTTTAGGGAACAATGAGGCATTTCGGGGTATCTCTCAATAAATATCCCCCAACCTACATTTATTCCTTCGTGAAGAAAACTTTGAAATTGGGTTGGTTTTTTTTAATAAATTTGCTCGTGTGACTCAGGCAAATTATCACGGCCTTTTTGGGCATCCAGTGAAGTCTGTGCTGGATACATTCTTAGCTTACTTCTGGGAAATCTCCACTGCCTAAATACCGCTTTGTTTTAACCCACCAGCAGCTAATAATCTGGGTCAGCAGTAGCTGCTCTGCAGCTGTCCGGTTTTATTCTCTGCATTAGCCAGATTAGCAAGGCTAAATACTGCCTTTACGGCCCAAGGCTCCGGCAGCCTCGTCTCTCGAGGATCTCAAGAAGCCAGGGAAGCAAAGCTCCATAGCCGGGTATAGCTGTTCTCTGCTCGGGCTGCAGGCCACACCCCACGCGCGGTTCTTCAGCCGTGTAATTATCGGCTTATTAGGAACCACTCGCAACAAAGGACACGGGGAGGCCAGGAGCAACTCGAAAAGCCCAAATACATTGTAAAAACTGGAAATGGAAGGAAAAAAAACCCTCAAAACATACTGTTCTGAATGCGCCCGGGAGGGGGTCCTGAGGTAGGGCGAGGGCTGCGGCCCCGCCTGAGGTAACCGGGCCGCCCCAAGGCCCAGCCGCGACACGGGTCTTGCGGCAACCTCCCCCGGGCTTCTGTCCTGGCAGCCCCGGGTGGGAGGGAGGCCAGGAACGCGGGGTGTCACACACAACCCGAGGAGGTCACGGTGGGGTGGGGGCGAACCCCGAAACACGCCCCAAGCCGGCGCTGAGGCAGAGCCCAAAGACTCGCGTAGCAGCGCGGAGCTCCGCCGGGCGCGGCCCGCACCGTACCTCAGCGCAACGTCCCGCCTCCCCCCGCCCGACCTGGGCCGTACCTCAGCGCAACGTCCCGCCT
>VXBZ01006458.1:301920-370290 GCA_013399135.1 Heliornis fulica
GAGCTCCCGGCAAACGCTTCGCCCCCGGTCGGGGCGGAGGGCAGGCGCAGGAAGGGGGATCCGCAGAGGGATGGATGCAGCCGCTGCAGTGCTGGAGCAGCCGGGCAGTAAACAAGAGTTTGAAAGATACCACCCCAAACACACACCACCACCACCCCCAGCATCCGAAGTCCTTGATCTTGATGCTTCTTCCCCTCCCTTTCTGCCTCTCTTTTCCTCCCAGCCTCACGGTCTAATCTAACGCTTGGGGCATTGCTTAGAAATAAATTCTTCTCCCTTGAAACCTTGTTAAAAATTATATGTTCGTGGTACAGTATACTTTGTATTACAGGGACTAGCTGCTATCCAGAATCCCAACTCCTCTTGGATGGGTTGCAGCTACATGGGTAATTTATGAGCAAGCTGCAAAGAAAAAAAAAAAAAAAAGAAAGAAAAGAAGAAAAAGCCGTCGCTGCTGCTAGAAAAAGCCCTGCTCCAGCTCCCATTGCAAAGCAGAACAGCGCTGAGGGGGCAGATTTAACTCCTCATTCAGAAGGGTGCCGCAAAGGGTCCCCCTGTGTTCGGCAGCCTGTGAGTGTTTGAACATGTGATCTTGGTAAGAGGCAAAACCCTTCTCAGAAATTGCCTTCTTGCCTGTAACGTGGGACACAGACAATTCCTGGGTTTGCTGCTGCTGTGTCTTCACTGGGGAGAGTTTGGGAAGTCTGAGGGACAGGGTTAAACTTTGCAAACCACATGGAGCATCGTACCCGCTGCTGGCTCATTAATATGATGCTGTCATAGGACTGCAGCACTGCAGTCAGTGGAGAAGTCAGAATTATCCAAGGTATCCGCTGAATTCTACTGGCAAACACAGGCAGTTAGAACCCCTGTGTATCCTCTCTGGAGTTTCATATGACAGAGAGAAAAGGTTTTATTATAATTTAAGCAGTCATGGATTCTAAATCTGTTCCATTAATTTTGCTGAAAGTTTTCTCCGTAGCCAAAAAGCATCCCTTTGGATTTGATTGGAAGTCAAAACAATATTGCTGTCTAACATGGTATTATATTTTGTTTCTTTTTTTTTAGGGGAAAAAAAAAGATGTTATGAACTGGTTTAATGCTGATTTTTTTTCCCTGTTGAGTAAAGACTAGGAGGGGGGAACAGATGATGTTTTCATCCATATGGAAAACTTACTGTAAAAGAAAACATATGGTTAACAGAGGCACTTGGGAGTTTTTATCATCCTTTTAATCTGCTGAAAACAAGGGAATGGTGGTTCTGAACAGCAAGCTGGGAGGGGCACAATGAACTTTGTAAGAGAACTCCCTTCCATTAAATGTCTCCCTGCATGGACTGTTTTCAATCCATTTAACCAGTAAGCAAAATAAATTGTTCCTTTATAACCAGGTAGTGATAGCATTGGACTTGTTTCATATTGACATTTGAGCAAACCAAACTTCTACAGACTACAATAATTTCCATAATGCAGTTTGATTACCGTAAAAATCAGGGTATTTGAGTGAGGAAAAGTTTGCATTCACAGGGGCATCTGCATTGCTTTAATTGAAAAGACCTCCTTGCAGTGTGTGTTTCTGATGTATAATCAGCTGCATGTGGACAGCACTCCTGCTCTGTACCCTGAAGGTGATCTGAAGGTTAGAATGAGTCAGGGAAATCACTCCAAAACGCTCCCTTGTTTCTGATGAGCAGCTATTCCCTTTTTTTCTATCAATATCAGCTCTGGAGATTCAAAAATGCAGACTAATCTTTCTGCTTATAAACTTTTTTCCCCAAAGTTTAACAAACCAGCGTTGCTGCTTGGGAGCAAATTGCAACCTGATGTCTGAGGCTCCGAGGCAGGGGGAGAGGAACAGGCACTCCCACAGAGCTGAAAAGCAACGACATTGATTTTAATCTTGATTATACACTATTGACAAACCTGCATTAAAGAAATTCTATAAAAGGATGAGACTGAGTTCTGCAGCTTCCTTATAAAAAAAGAAAACAAACCACAAAATTCAGAAGGCAGAGATGCTCAACAGCCTGACTGCCCCCAGATAAGGGAGTTTCAGATCTTTATAGACAATGGTAATGAAGTCACTTGAATATCTTTTAAAAAGTGGTAGAATCAGATGGGTAGAAGAAGGGTGGGGTGGTTTTTTTATTTTTGGGGTGGGTTTCTTTAGGTTATAGAGAGACTGGAACAAAGAGGACTGGACAGGCAGTACAATGCAGTTGTTTAGAAGTATTAAAAATATTTATCAGCTTAAAAGGCATTTAAGTGGCTGCCTATTTTTAATAGAAGGATGAATTAAGCTTAAGCTTAAGAAATTTAAACCTGTATAGGTTTCAGTGATATGCACGAAAGGAGGGCAAACAGTAACATCATAAGGAATTTTGTCAGAGTAAGGAAATCAGATTTTGGCCCACTTTCATGTTCCACACATGTGACTCTCCAAGCCCAGAAGTTATACCAACTGCTGAAGACCTTGGCGTCCTGGAACCTTCGTTGGTCACCAGAAATTAATCATAAATAATGGCCCAGATAATCAGCTGGAGTAAATTGGTCTCATTCCAGCAGAGTCAAAGGAGCAAGGATGGACGTGTCAGTCCAGCTGAAGGTATATCCTAGTAATATTTATATAGTGACTGAAGGTAACTCTTAGATTTATGCACTAAGAGGATAGTCCTGTCCAGGGTGGGATGTTTCATCAAGTCTCCAATTCCTAAGGAAGCCAAGAAGTGGTCAGCACACACAGGAGTGCACAGCACACTGCAGGATCAAGCCTTTATATGCAGGGCTGGCATCCAGCTTCATGGGAAGTTAAATTTTTAAAAGGATTTACCTTGTTTTGTTTCTTTCTTTGCTGTTTATTCAGGATCTTGAGCTTTAAAATGCCATATTCTGTGGAGTCTTTAATGATGGATTATCGTGACCACTCCCATATCATCTTCAGCATCATCTGGGGATATGCAGGGAAAGAAAGGGGATGGGGACTGTACCATGGGTGTTTCACCTCTGTCTGTCCCAGACTTACTGGGAGAGGTGGGGAGGCTGGGCAGCCCTGCTAACGCAGCGACACCGGGCTCCTTGATAGCAAGCACAGCATGGAGCACAAAGCTACCAGCGGGGAATGCTTGTGCTTTGAAAAATTGATATGTTCATCTTCTTTCTCTTCCAAACTGGCCTTTCTCAAGGTGGAACTGTAGCACAATAACATTTTCCTAACACGTCCCCCTCTTCATCATTCCCATTCAGGCAGTGGTCATATTTCAGGACCTGAAATCAAGCATTCCCAGACACTTGCATTATTTTCCTCACCCGGGAATGCTCGGTGCTGCATATGAAGGCAATCAGTTCCTGAAACCACAGCCCTAGAGCAGCTTTTGCATTTGTTTTGCCAGTGAATGGAAATTTCTTGCAAATTCCTACAGACCATCCCGAATTCATTGCTGCTTTTCGCCGTCCCTGCTTTATTTGCTGCAAGATAAACACCCAGACCCGAGTTTCCTTCCTTCAGCATCAGTACCAAGAGTGATTTCACATTTACAAGCATACTTCAGACCTTTGCTAACTTTAAAAAGCCAAACATTTACTGTACTGCCTACATTTCTCAGTGGTGTTTTCCTTGTGGTTTTAAAACACTGCATTGCACACTCATTTTATACTGTCTGTAAAGTGATGTTCTCTTTCATGGCCACCTCCTGCCTCGTTTCAAAGGACCGATCCTTCAGCTCGTGTGAATTCACAAAGGACCAGCAATGCTGAATTGCTCCAGTGAAGGACTTAGCCTAGAGTCTTATGATTAATAATAGAAAGATATTCAAGCAGAGCTTCAGATCCTGCTATAAATTGCTGCAGCTCTCTCTGGCATTATGTGGGATCATGGCGTTCACTGGGGTGAGAGGGAAAGGGAGATTTTGTGCCTCCATCTCCATGGTGGCCCTTCATGTCTCTGATTTTCCACAGTTATATTCAAGCAACATATTGAGCCCTTGGCCAACAAAACCTCTGTCCATGCCACTTGAACTAGATGTTGAACTCAGTCCCACCACTTCTTTCAACCACGCTTTGATCAATTAATTATAGACATGACGAACTTGCTACGTGAAAAGCAGATTCAGCACACAAATGATCAGTGACCCTTCTTACTGACAACATTTCTGAAGCGATGGCAATGTACATTAGACAGATATTGGAAATCTTGATTCCCCACCAGAAAACTGCTCTGTAGATTCTCACATCAGAGCAGCCAAAACCTGACAAAGCAGACAGACTGCCTACAGCAGCGTTTTTAGGCAGGAGTTTAGGAGATGAAGGTTACTGAAACAGAGGCAGAAACAAACTGACACCTGCTCAAAGAAAGGAGTCGGCTTCAATGCAGACCCTGAGCCTCAGTTTCCCTCCTGGCCCCATTGTTTGATATCAGCAGTTGAACAGAGATGAATCTCTGATGCTATAGCATGATGCCACGTGATGTAAATGGGTTTGGGAGTGGTACCAGGGTTAGATCCTCTGCCCACTTATCAGAAGGTAATAAAAAAGCATAGCAGCTATGAGACCACTCTCATGATGCTGCTTAGTGCCTATCTGTTAAGATATCCTTCTTCCAACCATAGCAGTACCATTTAATCACAGCCAGCTTTATCCAAATGCCTCAGCATAATTAACTCACGTGCCAACTGGGAGGACTGGATCCAAGCGTGGCATAAATGAGCGTGAAGAGTCCTGGTGCTTCAGATGGTTTTTCATCTGAAAATCCCTCAGAGACTTTGATGGGAACTGAAAGTTCTAATTTATCCCTGGACTGAAAAAGCAGGTTCATAACAGAGATGCATCTGCAGAGTTTACATGGTTTAAGTTTCAGTGGGTCATTGCAAATTAATTAGTCAGAACCAGACCGGAGTCAGGGTGTTACTGCACATTTAGAGGTGTGTGCCTGGGGCTGGAATAGTGTCAGGTCTTGATCTGAGGTCCTAAATTGCCTTGTCCCTTTGGTTAAAATTCAAATCTGAGTTTCTTGATCCTGCATTGAGCTTCATGCTCCATGGCATCTTCTCAAAGCCATGACTCTAACGGGAATGGCACGCTGTGGAGAAAGCACTTAATGTCCTGACTTGGAAGTGTGGGATTAGCAGGGCATGAGATGGGATCATGCACTGGTGTTCTCTAATCAGCAGTTACAAAATGGTGAATTTCAGATTTATCTCTCAGAAAACTTGTCTGTAGTCAAGGTATTAAATGATCCAATTCTGCCTTTATATAGGCATGGCCAATTCAATAGACCAAATACTGCACAGATCAGCTCCGAGCCACAGCCCAGGCAAAGGAAAACTCAAATTAAATTAGATGAAAGGCAGAGGAGGTATCATGGCTTTGTTCCCTGGATGGTTCTACTCTCTGCCTGGTTTTATGGCTCACTAGTCATTTTTCATACGTGTGTTGTCCGAGGTTTCAAATTGAATTGTCCCAAATGTTGCTGTCCAGAAAACAGCAGAGGTTAGGATAACATCTTTTAGTGATAAAGTGATCAAAACCAGCTCTTCCTACCTCTTTTTTAAGTGGATTTTTTTTCCTAGCCCTCCCTTTCTAAAAGTATAGCTGTGAAAAGCGGCCACCATACTTCCTTTTATGACCACTTTTCCTGGAGTCGTACATACCGTATGACATCGCTGCCGTAGGGCAGAACTGTTTCTAGCGAGCTGCTTCCAAGGAATAATGGAGAAAAATTACTGCAGGCTGGAAATCAGAGGAAGTTAGTCACAGCCAGGGCTAACTTTGACATCAGTTATCACAACACATGCGTCACACTAGTGGTTAGAGGCGGTTTTGGGGTAGAATTCCCATTTTTCAGTTCAGCGGCAGCAGACAGGGAGCTCTTGCAAGGAAGTCCTGCCCCTAGTCTGGATGTTTGTGACCAGGTATTTTTTCAATATACCCCCTCCCCAGACCTATTTTCCCCAGATATCCCAGCCATGACACACAACCCACAGCGTGGTGGCGTTTTCTCGCAGCAAAGTGTGTGTAAATGGGCTGGGAGCTCTGTGGAGCATCCGAGCTCGGAGGGGTCGGGAGCTCTTGGAAGCAGATATAAATCAGTGTTGCTCCACTAATTTCAGAGAGATGCCTACTTCTGCTCTAGTTGGGGATAAAGCCTATAACCTGTGAGGATTCACACAATGCACAGAGCTCACCCCACAGGCAGTTACTAGATGTACAAGAGCTGCTACTCATTTCTTGGTGGGCTTGGCTCCTCCGTAGGCATCAGTGTTTAGAATCATCTCTTCTCACTGTTGCTCTGCTTTCCTGCTCAGCTTTACTTTAGTCCTTGTGACTCCAAAAGCAGTGGCTGCACCCTGCTTCTTCCCTGTGGCATTCGACTTTTCTTTCTGTTATTGACTTGTTTTTAACTGAGGGGTGGGGGGGAAGTGCACTTAAATACGGATGATTCTTATTTCTAAAATAAAAGGCCTGGTATGAGGAAACATGCTCTCCCTGTTAGTCTAATTTGTATCTAGGTTAATTGCTCTCATGCTGGATGTTTAATTGATTTGTGTAGAGGAAGCCAATGAAAGGCTGTAACTCATTGACAGCTCTACGTAACTGCAATGACTCCTTCTTTTTCTGTTGCATTCTCTGCCTGACGAAGAGTCTACCTAGCAGAAAGCTACTGAGATCTATTATTTAGATGTTGTGTATAAAGTTTATTTTTTTTAAATGTAGATCTCTACAGTAAATATTGAGCAGAGCTGAAGAGGATTTTCAGGTAAGAATCAGCAAAATTAAGCCCATTAAGGTGGTGCTGTTTGGAGGGCTCTGAAGGCTTTTTGGGTGGCAAATTTAGAATTTTGTGATGTGAATTATCTTACCAGTTTGGCCAAGGAGCCCAGAGGGGCTGGGCAACCTGGTCAATGTGCTTTTCTTTGAAATGTGATAGCATAGCTGTGGTTTATCTCTTGTGGCTCCTTGCTATGACCCACCTAAGGTAAATGTGAAGTTCAGATGTTCCTCCAGCAGCAGATCAGGTGTTCTGGATGAGAACCACTCCATCAACTGTGAATGTTAGGATTGTACAAGGACCACTTAAATACAGGTGCCTGGACTGACTTTCTTCTGTGTGGTCACAAAAGACAACAACAGAGCCTGTGGTTTACTGCACCATCTCTTGAAACCACCCACGGCTTTTGTGATAGAAATGTCAAGCTCATGATCTCTGCTTGAACCGGGTGAGGAATTACAGGGGTGGGTTTGCTTCGTAAGAGACACCGTGTGTTTTTAAAGCTGCATGCAGGAATGTGAGCTGCTTGTTGGCTGGAGTGTCAGTTCACTTTCTCCAGTCTTGGAACATGTAAAGAATATTCTTAGTAGAAATCACTGGAAGATGATTAGGAGGGAAGCAGGAAATACAGATCAAACTGAATCCCCGAAACACTCCCGGTAGGAAATCAATAATTTCATTAATATATTTTGCAAACTCATTTTATTGTAAAAAAATAGATACAGCTTCCTTGAAGTCTTGATTAAGCAGGAGCTATAAGTCTTCCCTTTTGTCTCCAGGTCCTCAGCTGGAGTAAAATTCAGATGTTTTTAAACCAGTTCAGAAAGCGATGGTGTCAGTTTGTACTGGGTAAAAGCTGGGGTGGGGGGTGTACGGACCTGCAGCTAGGACAGACCAGACAGACCATCCATCCTGGAGGGATGATGGAGAAGAGAAATGGTTACAGGGAGCTGCCTGAGGCAGTTCTGAAACGATTCCATAATTCAATTTGAAAATGGAAAAAACAAAGTAACATTTAGTGGGCCCCTTTTTGTTTTAAATCAATGACCGTCCTGGAGATCTGTACATTTGATTATATCAATGACTCTTAAGTTTGTGATAAGACAGGAGCTTGGTTTTCATGTGGGATGGAAGGAAAGGTCATAAAAAAATGGGGTTTTCTAAATTTGCCAGTATTGATGTAATTCTGTCTTCATTGAAATATTTATTTTTGTTGTAATCCCAGAGACTTTTCATTGCTTTGAGACTCCAACATACCTGACTTGTGAGTATGGATCTCGCTGATCCCGTATCCGCATGTTCATTCCTCTGATGACTTTCCTTCCTGCCCCTATGAAGGGTGACTGTGAGAAGTACCTATAGGGCAGAAAACATCTTCATATACAGCAGTCCAAGTGACCTTCAGTGATGCTCTAGTCACAGCGATGCCACAAGACCATGACAGGTAAACTTGGTGGAATTTACTGCATTGCTTTGTTTTTAATTTCCAAATTTCAGGTTAGCATTTTCTCTTAACAACTGGCTCCCTGTCAATTAAATGCATTGAGAAAAGAACATAAAAGTGATCACTTGTGAGTTTCAAGGTCAGGATGTTCCACATCATCATTGGAAGTGCTCCTTTGCCTTGGCAGGGGAGGTCATGTCTGAAATTTTGTCAGATGTAAAGTCTGTAGGTTTTAGAATTAAGAAATAAATCAAACAAAACTCTCCCAGCCGATCCCTTAACCTGATTTCCTCAAAAAGCCAATGGGAATTATTTAATCTTTGTGGAGAACGAGAAGGTTTATCTAATAATCTCATTTCTTCTGGTATGCCATAGTCTGCTCCCTCTCCATCAGTGCATCCATTTCCCCTCTGTCTCTGCCTTGCAGTGACCTCTCCATTGTTATGCCTGTAGTCAAAACAGCAGCAAAACTTCTTCCAGGGACTCACACTGTTTTTTCTCCTGGTTTCTTTTTTCCTATTTCAGTTCCATGTCCTCTCCTGTCAATGGCAGAAACAACACCTGCTCTCTAGAAGCTGCCACTTCCCCTTAGTCCCCCATAAAGTTTAATCACGTCCTACCATTTTACCTGTGTCCAATAGTTATAACTTTGGAATGTGAAGCAAAGATCATGCTGCACTCCCAGCTTATAGAAGACTCCATTATAACATTTCTCACTTGGTCCCATCCATGGCTGTCCCTGGATCACCAGCTCTCCTGCTCTGTCCCCAGTGATGTCCCAGCTGCCCGAGCTGCACAGCTTTTCCTTCGCCTGGGATTCAGTGGGAGTTTCCCTCGGGCAGCTGGTGATCTTTGCTGGGATTTTAACGATTCTTTCCACCAACAAAACTTGGTTCTGTCATGACAGATCTTGTGCTACCATAAATCAGTCTCCTTAACCAGCTTTCTCCCTTGTTCAGAAGCTTTTCCTAAATGAAATTGTCTGTTCTGCAGCCGCTGTCACTTGGGGAATACAATCTTTGCACGCTATTTTGTTAGAGGCATTAATATAATACCCCAGAGCCAGCAGGAGGAGTGTGATGCATCACACAGAGCAGCCACGAGTGGGACTGGCTGTGGCATCAGGGATTGGAATAGACTTGTCCTGCTCATCCTGGGGAAAGTCAGGAGTAAATTCATGCCCTTGCTGGAGTGACACGCTGCAGAACCGCAGTGGAAAGGAACAAAAATCCCAGGGGCTGGCTGCTAACGTCAGCGCTACAAATGAGAGCATCCTCCTGCCCATGCTCCTTCCAGGAGTGTGGGAGCCTGGAGAGGCAATGATATGGGAGGAAAAGGCATGTCCTTGTTAGCCCCCTAATGAGAAAGAGGGGAAAGAAACCTTCCTTTTTCAGCCAGGCTTGGATGAGGACCACACCACAGTGTACCTTCCCCAGATTGCTTCCCTACTTTTCCCTCTCTTTTATCCCCATCAGAACCCACCCCATAATTCTGCTCTGTGCTCCGCACTCCTTACTACTCACTGGGCACCAGGAAGGCTGAGTACCTGTTTGCTGGTAGGATCAGGTGGAGGGTCACCTCCTTCCACCTTCTGGCTACTCTTAATGCACCCCAGGATCCCATTGGCTTCTTGGCCACCAGGGCACACTGCTGGCTCATGGTCAACCCCTCATCCACCAGGACCCCCAGGTCCTTCTCTGCAGAGCTCCTCTTCAGCAGGTCATCCCCCAGCCTGTCCTGATACCTGCAGTTGTTCCTTCCCAGGTGCCAGACCCTACACTTGCTGTCATTGCACCTCACCTGGTCCCTCACTGCCCAGCTCTCCAGCCTGGCCAGGTCTTGCCCAACAGCAGTGCAGCATTTCTGTGTGTCCCCACACTCCTCCCAGCTTTGGATCATCAGGTGCTTGCTGAGGGTGGACACTATTCCCTCACCAAGGTTGTTGATGGAGATGTTAAACAAGAGTGGACCCAACACTGATCCTGGGGGACACCGCTGGTCACAGGTCTCCAGCCAGGCTCTGCTCCACTAATCACCACCCTCTGGGCCTGGCCTCTCAGCCAGTTCTCAACCCACCTCACTGTCCACTCATCTATCCCACACTTTCTCAGCTTTGTTATCAGGATGTCGTGGGAGACAGTATCAGATATCTCAGCACAAAGTTATTAAAGCAGAATTTGATGGGCCATAACCTGTCATCATTCTGTACACAGAGCTCCCGCTGAGTTCATCCAGACACCCATGCCCAGGTGACATCACGCTTCTGATCTGCTCAACGAGTTGTCTCAGAGAAGAGCAGCCACATGGTCTGACCTCTTCATTGGCTAGAAGGGCTCACAGAACCATGTCATGCAGCCACAGCCGCCATATGCCATAAAAATTTTTAATATTTAAAATAATACTGGATTTCTTAGACACCTTGACAACCTCAGCAGTTTTCCTTGGGGACAAGTGCCACTTCTCTATCACCTCCCTGGTATTGCTCTCTTGCAGTGACTGGATGATGCACCAGAGGTGCTGTCTTGTGTGTAACTGGTTGGTGGAACCACATGAACACAGCTCTGACAGTAGATGGGTGTCCCCGTGCTCCTCAGCTTATGATGATGATCACTAGGGGTCCACTGGCTGTGTCAAATACAACCTGTATTTATATCAAAAAAGCTTTTTTTCTTCTCCTGAGTATTCTGGTATCACCCCCCCTGCTCCCATCAGAAGCAGGGATGACCAGGCATCTCCTTACATTACACACAAAGAGTATGGTATAGAAAATCCATACATTAAGTACAGGTCCAGTATAGCTCCAGGCTGGCCCCAAGAAATCACTGCCCTGTTATTCTGCATTCCCAGCAGTGCATTGCTGCCCTGGAGGCTGCTGAGTTAATAACTCCACTGTGCAGCATCCAACAAAGTAATTTGTTTGCTCTGGTGTGGTGCATTTATTAGTTCTTAATGTTCATTGCCTCTTTGGCAAGGCTAATTATAGCAATATTAAAGGAAAGTTCTCACTCTGAGTTTTGGAAACTTTGGTAAAAGGAGCTGAACAAATTCATTGGACTGAGTTTTTAGCACATCTCCATCATAAGCCAAGCCCACCTAGTCCCTGCTTCTAATTGTTTCAGCTAATTGTTTGAAGAGGTCATTAAATCAAAAGATGCAATGTGAAACTTGTCGTCAGGGTGAAAGGCTGTAATGAAAAGCTGATGAGTCTCATCAGTTGTCTGGCTCCTCAAGGGCTTTGTCCTGATACAGGCTGGTCACAAGGAGAAATCATGCCAGGATTACAGCCAAAGCATTTTCCTTTCCCAAAAGAAGCCCTCTTAGCATTTTGCATTGGTCAGGCTGCTGGGTTTCACACCCAAAGTGCATGTCTGCTGCCTTCAGCCCCTGGCTGGTGACAGACATGCTTTTTTTTTGCCCTGAATCCTGTTTAGAGAAATAGATGAAGAGTATCTGTTTATTGTCTGGAGGAATCCCCATCCTCTTTCCCAACAGTCCTTGGCTCTTTCCCTCACCCCATTCCTTCGTGCCATTTAATAGGAGAGATAAAGGTGATGGCTGGAACCACCTTTGCCTCTGTCCTTGATGCAGCTCTGCTCCTCTCCCCGAGCATCTCCAGGGGTCCCAGGGCTGGTGTGGGGCAGAGCTGTGGTGTCAGGACCTGCAGGGACAGGGACAGGGACACTGCTCCCCACAGGGACCTGTACTGAGACACCCTGTCCCTATTGACACAGACATGGCAGGTTACATCTGAGGACAGCCACTCGTAGCGTTAAAATACCAACACCAAGAGCTGCTTTTTCTTCTTCCTTTTTTTTTTCCCCTCTGCAGAAGGGGTTGGATGCAGCTCAGATTGTTATTTTTCACCCACAGGAACTGCATTACCTCCTTTAAACAGGGAAAGGGAGCGTTCTGCAAGCCAGATCTGATCTTCATTTGCAGTTTTTCACCATGCTGGCATACTAGTGAAAAACATCTTTTAATTAGGGTGAAGATGTTTGGAATGCAGTATGACAGGGAGAGGAGGCAGGCTCATCCAGAGAAGCTTCATGGGGTTCAAAATAACCTTCAAATGTTGCCCTGCCGTCGCAGAGGGATATTCCCTGAGTATAAATGGAGCCTAATTCCTTTTACAGAGCAGCAATCGATAGGTCTCAGAGGTCAAGGAAAAAAAAACCTTCTGCACTTCTTCAATTTTTCTTTCTAAATAAATAATGTGAACAGGATTAGCAGTGACAAATGCAGTGGGGCTGGTCACACCCCCCTGTGCTGGGTGAGCTCTCGTTCCCTGGGAGCTGGTACCAGCTTTATCCTCACATCCCGCATCTGGAGCCTCGGTTTTCCATGGCAAACCACTGCACTCCTGCGGTGTGAGAGAGTCTGCCCGTGTCTGCTTTATGTTTTAAAGCAGAACAGCGGTGACTGGGTGCACACCACAGTCTCAGGGAGTTTTCTGAAGCATCACTTTGCTTTCTCCTCCCTCTCCAGCACATTTCTCTCTCTCTATACTGCGCTGGGTTATTTTTATACCTGTACTGCAGGGTATTTAGATCACACAGTCACCAAGCAAAACTCCATCACAAGCCACTCAAGATGCATTTCCAGCCATGAGGCATTTCCCACAGCTGGCATCCCAAAACTCCCACATGTGATGCAAATCTCAGAGGATAAGTGACGTGACCAAGTCCAACCCATAAGCCAGCACCGAACACTGGGCAGGGATCTTGCTGCTCACTCTGCTTGTCCCCAGGCTTTGCTTGTTCCCTCAAGTTCCTCAGAAGTCAGAGACTCATTTCTATTTCCTACACCTTTATTAGACTCTCTCAACATAGTTGAGCTTTTCAGAGCAATTTTCTCTCTCGGAGTCATTTCCATTTGCCACAAGGTGATTGCGCTGCCTCAACGGAGCGATCTGGAAGGGTTTATTGCCTTTTGTTCAGGCTGGGTGATTTTGGAGCAAATCAGGTGCTTAGTGTGGCTGGTTGGAAGGCAGAATTAAAGTGTGCTGGCAGAAGGATCGTTACACATGAAACCAAGAGCTGGAGAAGTTCATGAGGTGGAAGTGAATGCCGGGGGGAGGGTAGCATCCTGCAGCAGTCAGAGGGACCGATGGGCTTTGGGTGGGACCTGAGGCTGTGCCTGATGGGTTTAGCTGAGGGAGATGGTTATAATACCCCTCATATGACATGTGAGAGGAGCTTGGGGGTGAGTGGGCTGAGTTCCCTACTCCCTCTTCCTGAAGACACCTCTTTGCATCGGGGCATTTTAAGGCAATTTATGTTTAAAATAAAATAAAAAAAACCCTAGGGTTTGGTTTCTTCCTTTCTGTTGAGGGGGAGTAGAAAGATTAAAACAAGGACTTTTTACCAAGGTTCAGGTAACAGCCCCAGCAGCAAGAAACCCCCTTGATTCCTTCCTCTAGCTTTGGGTGTTGCCAACATCATGGGTGGACATATGGGTCACTCCCTCTTCCATTCCCATCTCCGCAGGGACGAGCCTGAAATGCTCCGGAGCCAGAGTCGTGAGTCAGCAAAACAGCCTGTGCTGGAGCTTCTCCTTCCAAAAATTTCAGCTGCTGCTTGATGAATTAAACATGTCCAAGTACTCCTTTCATCAGTGTGCTCTCCACCAGACTGCTTTTGAGGCTTTTCTTTTTTTTTTTTAAATGTACCACCTTCAGAAAACTAGTCAGAACCTGGGAAATCCTTGATGTGCAGCTTGTGAATGTGGAAGTTACAGAAATGCTGATTTTGGAAGAAAGGCAGCAGCGTGCCGAGGTGTGCTGAGGAGGGGTGGGAACTGCAATGTTCCTGGTTACAGAAAGGGATTTTATATGTTTCTGTCCTTAAAAACCTGTGAAAAACTCCTGAACTCAAGAGCCCAGTGGAGCTGCTGCGCATCTTAAAGACAGGAGTGACTGAGAAGATGGAGAGGAGAAAGGTGTGGAGGATGTTCTGGCTGATAATGGATGTCTAAGTGATAATGGGCTTGAAGCATAATTAATGTTAATGGATAGCATTTATATGTAATGCAAAGAACAGGTTCTGAAAGACAGATACAAAAATAGATATTTTTTTTTTTAAGATGTGAAGTTTTAAACTCTGAAGACGAGACATTAGAGCTACTATGTAGTTTTTTAATGCATTTTATCTACGGAAAAACCTTGTTCTTTAGAAGCCCGTGGGGACTGGGGGATGCATGGCCTGATTTTTCTCACATCTTGATGAACGAGGGATGCTCTGTCTACCTGGTAGTGTCATTAGGCTGAAATAGCTAAACTTGAGGGGGAGGGTTTTGTGTGATTTTTTTTGGCATTGAAATCAAGCAAAGATGATCAGAGCCAGAATAATGAAAAGGAAAACGAAGAGGTGCTGTGTAGAGAGTGTGGAATGTCAGGGCAGAGGTAGTAACTAAGACCTGTGAGGAGGGAAGTAGTAAAGTGGGCTTGGGGGATCGTGAGTACTCAGGGGCTGATGCCCTGAGGGATCAGTCTGGGGAAGGACAGAGAGAGAGGAGCCTTCCCACCCCCTCCCCCTGGCTCGGATGGCAGATGGGGATGCTCCTGGAGCTGGAAATCTCCAAGGCAGCACTAGCCACGATTCATCACGGTGGTTGTTAGGCTGGAAACATGATTTTCCCATGCTCAGTGATGTTAGAGCTCTGCAGGGTGGTGGTTTTGTCCCGTGCTGGCGGGGTAGTGCTGGAGGTTTACAGTTGGGGGATAATTCTTCTCTGGTAACAGGACATGGAGAGAAAGATCTGCATGTCTGCACCGTGAAATACTACCAGCTAGGCTGGTGACTGCTTCAGGAAAAGGCTCTGCTGGTGGTGTTGTATTGGATTCTTCAGATTTAATTTCATATCAGTTTAAAAAGAAGCAAACTCAGGTACCAGTCGTTCATACCCTTGCTCAAGGGACTGTAGGCTCGCCAGCCAGGGCTCCTGTTGATGTATGGAAGGACTACACAAGTAAGGTTTATTTTAAATGGAAAAACAGGCCCTGAGGGCCGGTGTCTCAGGTGCACACTGGGCCTGAAAGGGCTTTGATTGCAATGCTACCACCTTGCAGACCACAAGATTGCATTTCTTCCTCTCTGCCTTAGAGAACCCCACTGGGGAAAAGGCACAGACTTACTACGAGGTGCAGAGTCCTCCAAATACTGAGGAAGATCACGCTGGATTGGAACGCTGCTATTAATACCTATGGAAATTAATGTGTGGAACAAAGAATTAATGGCTAAAGTAGTCCAGGAAGAGCAGGTAATAGGGATAACTATAAAGATTTTTTTTTCTGGTGGCTGAATTGGACTCCTCAGACCTTTGTGCTTCTATTGATAGCTCTGCCTGTTAGCATTTGACAGTCCCCTCCTGCAATGCCCCTAAAGATCAAAGCTTGAGATGGGATTAATAACAGTTCGGGTTTAGCACCAGCCACAATAGGTGGCTTCAATTCTACAGAGCAAATGCTGATTAGGTCCTTGGACCTGGCAACCTCAGTGGGATAACTTCCTTGATGCAAGCAGGAGTATAATTACCTTGAGTGGGTGATTGGTCCCTAAAGGAGAAGGCTGTTGGGTCACTGTCAGAGAAAATGCCAAAAGCCATGAGTTTTGCAGCAGTTCTACGTCCTGGAGTACTCCAAAGAGCAAAAGCCTTTCACCACCTCTCAGAGGAGCTTGTTCCAACAGTGCTCCTCAAACAGAGCTGTGATATAAAATCAGGAGCTTGTCCTGACTTCCAGCAGGTGTTTTCAGCCAAAATGTGCTCTCTTGTACTCACTTTTTCTCCTCCCCCAGACACAGTTGCTCTTTCTCCTGGCCATGTCTGTTAAGTCTGTGTTAGGGAGACTCTGGCAACAAACAGTCCTCAAATCCCTGGGAAGACCCTTAAATCAGTGGTGGGTTGTGGGGCACACTCCAGTGAGTGACGTGGCTGTGTACCTACCTTGGCAAGGCTGTGGGGCACAGGGGTGAGTGGGAGGGATGTGATGGGGACCATGGTGATGGGTGCTGGGCATGTTACTGAGGATCTGTCCTTCTCTTTCTCCTCTGCATACCAGATGTTACTGAGGGGATGCTTGTGTCCTAGTTTCTGCCTCTTGGTTTCTTTTCAGTGTGTTTTCTTGCAGGAAAGGGGAAGGTCTTTTAATTTTACCTCTGAAAACTCAGGGATGCTCCTGGCAGGGGATGGTACTTGCTCAAGCAGTGACCTTTCTCTTTTCTTCTACATCTGTACTGCACTGCTGCAGCACATAGGCACCAACACTTCTTGCCTTCCTTCCTGCCTCCCAGTAAGAAACTCTCCTCTCAGTTCATCACCACTGGGTTTGCTAACACTGTGTGTTGTCTTTCTCTCCTACCACTGCAGCGGTGCTCAAAGCTCAGGGGACCTTTCTGCTATTACCAGGTGTGAAAAACATCACACTTTGAGGAGTGGTGAGAAAGCAGACACATTTATGTATTACTTGCTGCCAACTAAAAAAAAAGCACCAAGAGCAGGGGCTGCTACCCCAAGCACAGTACCAGCAACCCAAGGCATCACCTCATATGGCTCATAAGACACCCGGAGGAGAACAGGCTCCCTAAGGCATCGCACGAGGCACCTGCAGGAGGTCCCTGGGGGATGCTGCCCCTGTGCATTGGGGTGTGTTTAGCTAAAACACCAGGTCAAACATCATTCTGGATCTGTTTCTTAGCACTGCTGGTACCCACTGGCATAACAGCACCTCTTTCTATAGCATTTTTCATTACTCAGGCTCCAAGAGGTTTTAAAAGGGGTGTGTGTGTGTGTGTCACTGTCTTTCAGCCCCTTCCACAGACCCAAGGGGGAGCTAAGTGTGAATTAGGGAAGAAGTGAGGCTTCTCTTGTGCCCTTCCCATTAAGAAACCTTCCATCTGCTACACAGGGACTCAGCCACAGATATTCACCCAGATAAGCTGTTCTGATTTCTTTTGTCAGTGCTGGCACGTTTACAGCACTCTGCTGGCACACTGCTTGGGAATTACAGGCAGATCCTCTCCAACATAGTGGGAAACAGGCACATCACACACTACATACTCCTGTCTAGAGGCTGTTGGCAAACCACAACTTATAGTCAATCAAGGCAGGATTTTATAACCGCTTCTACCCCCACCCCCTTCTCACATCCCTTATTTTCATCCCTGCTCTTCAAAGCAGGATGATTCACATGTTATAGTAACCTACATTTGGCTTGGCACCACTTCTGGGCTATATATAGATGACAGAGTCACCCTGTTCTTCCTAGTTGATGCATTTTGCTTTTTTTTTTCAGGCACAAAGCAGTGCTGGGTGCCCCGTGGGCTCGGGGAGGTTAAAAGACATCCAGGCTTTGTATCTGTGTCTGGTCCAGGGCTAAGGTGACTGCTAAGATGGCCTTGTTGCCTTTGGTGGCTGTTGGAGGTCTGTGTTTAGAGACCCCCAAGTGCTCTCCTTCCAGCAGTCATCTCTCTCCACGGTGTTTAAACTGAGAGCCTAAAAATACAGATGAATGAAACCTCCTCATTCCGTGGTGGCTGGTGGGCAGTCTGCTCCCAGGTGGGGAGCTCACACGTTTCTGCGTGGGCATCATGGCTCTGCTGTTATCTTTTGCACCTCTAGAACCAGACTATCCCCCAAAGTATGTCTTTTTTCTTTTCCTTTTCCTTTTCCTTCTTTTTTTTTTAAAGCAAACTGCCTCAGTCCCTCCTTTCATCTGAAACTCCTTTGTCTCAGCCGCCGCCCACTGGGAAACACTGTCCCGTGTGCCCTGATAGAAAACGACCCTCTGACAGCACCGCAGAGGAAAAGAGCCCAGCTGATCCCCCCCTTCCCCCCTCCCCCCGCCCGAAACAGCCTCTCTGCTCGGCGGTCACTGTCTGGGGACGTGGCAGATGTGCTGCTGAAACAGCTTTATCGACTCCCGGTGCGATTAGCCAAGGACCCGCCTGGCCCCGGGACATCACTTACCAACAGCCTCTCCCCTACATCCTAATAAAGGCTCCGTGGCCGCGGGGACCGAGATGGGGAGCGCAGGTGCTTCCCGGCCCCTCCGCCTGCTGGGCGATCGATGCGGCACTGCTGGGAGGGTCCTGATGAGAAACCTATTGGTGAAAGTGAGGTTTCTCTGCTGGTAAGCACGGAACCTGCCAAGATCTTCAAGGGGAATTCAACCTCTGGCTTTTAGCTGGGTGATATTCATTGCAGGGGAAGGACGGGTATGTGTGTGTGAACGGCATCTATTGGAGTTTTCTTATTTCTGGCAAGATCTTTGAAGTGTTCAGACACAAAGGTGGGTGTAAAATGACATTGCTGTAGGTGAGGATTGGACCTAGTGGACTCTGAGCCACGAAGTGCTGGTGTTTTGCCTGAAGGCAGCTCTGGTTTAGCTCTGTTACACCAGTCAGGAGATGGGGAACTGAAAACACTGCACCCCATCCTGCAGACCCTCAGTCCCAGCCCCTCCTCTGGTCCCCTGCTCACCAGGGTGGTGTGTTGGACCTCATGGGCACCTTCCCACCAGCCTTGTGATGTGCTGCTCACGTTTTGGATGTGAAGGGCTGAAGGAGATGCAGGAGAGGATGTAAAGTTTGCTTGCAGCTTGCTCATCTTCTGCTGTCTCCACAGGCACCTGTCTGAAGATGGATGGCTCAGTCTCTAGGACATCAAGCTCTGGATAAGGAGACTGAGGTTTCACTCTCTGTCCTGCTCAAGATGTTCTTTGGGATAAACCTAAATTCTCTGTCTGGAAAATGTGTGTAACAGTAATTAGTTACCAGGAGGAGAAATGCATTAGACCCTCTTGGACCCCAGATGCCCTGGAAGGCGCTGATTCCTACCTGCTTTACGATGAGCTCCCTACACAGGTTTGCAGTATGTCTCATTCCCCTAAACCATCACCACTTGAAATATTACAACCTGTGTCAGGCCAAAATTTGCTTTCCTGGCTTGGTGTTTTATTGCTTTCTCCAGCAGACTCTCCTCCCTCCCATTAATCAGAAAAAGTCTTAGTCATCTGCAGCGTGCTGACCACACTGAAAACCCGGCTGCAGGCAGGCTCCAGGGCTGGCACTGGCTCAGATAAACTTTGCCTCTAAGTGCACAGGGGCACAAATCAATGACTGGGAAGTTAGGGGAGAGGATGAGACAGGCATGAGGATGAATTCAAGGCAAGGGAGTGTTTCTGTCTCCCCCCTGCAGCCCAGCTTGCATCACACCATCTGCATCTCCTTTCCCCACCCGGTGCTGAGCATCATGTGGAGTTTTCCTTTCTTCAAACTTCATGGCTTTTTTTTTCATCAGACATTTGCCCCAGCTGTAGTGCTGGGGCTTCATCTCTCACTACATAATTGATAACCAGAGGGTCCAAGAAAGCTGTTCTGCCCAGCTCTGGCTTTGGGTCACCCCTGCCCAGCACTGTGGATGCACTACAGCTCTCTGGTCCTTTGGGAGGGGAGTAAGGTTACTCCCATTGTAACAGCAGCTGTGCAGAAGTGAGAGGTCAGTGCTTTTAGCCATGGCTAACATGCTCCAGGCACTTGGACAGACAAGGGGTGGGGGATAAAACCCCTCAGTTCTGCTAACTTTTTGATTGACCACATGGTTTTGTGTGCAAATCTCAAGGGTGTTATTCACTGACAATGTTGATCTCGGTGTCTGGAGCAGATGGGCACAGCAGGTAAGATTTTCAGATGAATGCAGGAGATGCACCAGTGCTCTGATATCAGGGAATGATGGCCACCTCAGGACCCCCCCTATGTATTTAGGGCTCCCTGAAAGGATAAATTTGACTGGTGCTTCTGAAGACAGATCTGGGGGGTGTGGGGGAGCAGAGGTTTAGCTGGTGCAGCTTTGGTTTGAGGTTCCGAGGGCTTCCCAGTTTGATGTCAGGGGAAGGTCAACCCACACGAGCCAATTTCTGTGAGCTGCCAGTCTCAGTGAGCCTTGAGTTTTGGATCAGGCTCCACACCCATGAACTCCTCAAGGAAAACAGCAGCCACCCTGATACTTCAGGAGCTGCAGCCCAGCCATCATTGCCCAGCCTGGTGGCAGGTCCCCAAAAGAGCCGCCGGGCTGCAGCCACCATCATTTATCATCATTCAGACCTCACCCAGGAACAAACTTCCCTCAGCTCCCCGCTGCCTTCCTGGCGTGGGCTGTCACCAAAGCAAAAAGCCTCCCACACAGGAAAAACATCTCTGTTATTAAAGGTCTTGCCTGCTCTTTGGGCATGCTGCCCTCTCTGTGCCTCGCTGCTGAGTTGATGTATTATTCCCATTCCCCTTCCTGCCCCGACCTGTCATTGGCAGGGAGTTTTCTTACCGTGCATCACTCGGTGAGAAAGCAGAGCTTGGATGTGCATCAGCTCTCATTAATCAAAACAGTTCAGTCCTGTAGCCTGGTAGCTTGATACCATTTGCTTTTATTTTTTTATGGTATGCTGTCCAGAGACTGAAGCTGACAGGTACCTTGGGCTCATAGAGACCCCTCAGGCTCGGGGCAGAGCCCGGTGAGGCAACGTCTGCTCAGGGCTGCATCCCATGACGGGAGCCGCGGCCGGCCCGCCGCCAAGGACACTGCAGAAGGAGCTGAGGCATCTGCCAAGGAGCACAGGAGCTCAGGAAAAAAAAAGGGAGTGCTTCCTTTTTAATCTGCTGTGACTTGGATGTGGAGGAGATTTTTTTTTCCCTTTTAAAGGGACAAACCCAAGCAAATAAATAAATAAATAAACGCACCTTTCCTTTTCTGTAAGATTAAATGCTTTCGTGTAATTGTGCATTAACCTCTGGTCCTGCATTAGGCTGCTGCTGCTTTGCACCCCTGATGCTTTTAAGCCTGGATTGCAATTAGCCAAAGTGGCTCTTGAGAGCCTTCCAGGCAACCCAGTCCTGGGGGCCACATTCCCAGGGGGAGATGGATCACGGCTCTCACGGCTCACCGGAGGCGCCTGGCCCGGAGGAGGCTGGAAAAGGAGGCACCTTCTCTGCAGGCTGGGGCTAAATGGAGACTTTGGAGTGCAAAGGGGGGGGGTGTTCAAGGTGGCTTTCAGGCTGAAAAGCTTCCTGCTCAGATGCATTTCTTCCCTGAGCTCCCACTCCCACAAATTAGATTAGGAGAGTGCAGGAACCCTCCCCTGGGCCCCGATATACAGGAGGGATATTTATAGGAAAAGCTTTTTAATAGCCTGAGCTGAAAAATCTGGTTTAAAACAAGCCCATCCGCAGATAATTAAATAACCCAGCTATGACTAAGAATATTGATCAGGCACTGGAGCCTCCTCTCCCCCTCACTTCATTGGGAGGCAGAACCAGTGTGACTGAGGTGGCTGAATTTGGGAATTACCCCAACTTCCCAGGCAGGACGAGGTGCAGGGACTGCCCAGGGCTGTTGGATGTGGGTGTCTCCTTTGGCAGGTAAAAGTGTTGGGCAGCTGGTGCCACACAGCCATTTGAAGCATTTCATGGGGATTGTGATGGGAGTTGTCCTCTCAGACATCACCCCCATATTCACTAGTCATTCTGGAGAGCTCAGAAACTTCAGCTTCCCTAAAAGTACCACGTGGATAAAAATAAGTCAATAAGAGCGAACCAGTCAGGTGAAATGCTCTGAATTTTTCTGTTCAAAATGTGTTTTCTCCTTTGTTATTATGAAACCTGTTTAAAATGAAGCATTAGAGTTGCTTCCAAATAACTTTTCTGATTTAAAATTTTGATTCATGCCTAGTAAGAACATTAAAATATTAAAAAAGGGTAAAAGATTGTTTACAAATCTCAGTTCCAGCTTTCATACATCTACTCTCCAGGTGAAATTTACTGTCAGCTTCACCCTTTAGACTCCATATCCTTTGGAATTTTTATTTGGTACTAAACATTAATCACCAGAATTGATGATCATGTTTTAATATTACTCTTTGTTATATAGGCTCATGTATGTTTGGAGGAATGGAGGAATTCTGGGCTACGATGTGGTGTAAGTACTATAACACGCTTTATATCATTTAGGTCCCATATTTGCAAAGGAGGATATAAAACCACAAACCCCTTTTTGCTAAGAATCCCTGTGCTTGGTCCAGGTACTTCTGACATTGGCAAGAGGCTTTGGGTGAAGTTGGATTCAGCTGTCACAAAGGGGAGTGTGTAAAGCATGAAAAAATAGATCTGTTTGTAGAAGAGACGACTTAATTTTGGGTCTGGTTGTTGCAAATAGAGGGATTACTGTCAGGGGCAGAAAGTGAGTGCAGTGATTTCATAGCTACCATGAAAATTGTGATCTGTCCTTTGGAGCCTGCATCTATTTTTTTCCATATCACACATTAAAAAATAAAGGGAGGGGGAAAGGGATGAAATCTGTTCATCCACAGCTCTGTGTTTCAGGCTTCCCACAGCAAGGAGCCCCTTGTGTGTGTCCTACAGGTAAAGGATTCCAACTGGTACAGAAATAAAGAGATACAAAAGTGTTTGTGTCAGGCTTTGTGCTCCTTGCTTTTCTTTTGTGTGCAAAAATATCTCTAATTACCTGAGAAAACAAGCTGGGTCAGGGGCACCTTGAACTCAGTAGAAAAGGATTGCTTAGTCCACGCGTCCCTCGCTTGGAAAATCTAATGGGAAAGACTGAAGCTCCATCAAAGCAACTCTTTACCTTGGTCCCAACCACAGAGAGATCTTTGAAGGTCAAACAGCCACTTGCAACGCTGCTTTTTTTCTCTGTACAGCCAGAAAAGGAGCAGGTCGTGGGGGAGTCGCGCTCGCCTGCGCTGGTGGGAGGAGATGACACCAAATGGGACGATCCCAAAGGCTGACCGGGTTTCCCACTTGTCCCCTGTTGCTGCACCTGCTGCCAGTGGGGTTTTCTGGGCAGTTTTTTGTTCTCTTCTGGTCATGAAGCTTCACAAACTGTCTGAGTTTAGTGCTGTTGGGGTATGAGCTCTGTGACAAAAACCACTGTGCTGATAACCTGGCACATGAGCCTTGCCAACGGGGATGTTCCTGCGTGGAGCAAATGGGATTTTTCCAATCCCAAAGTGTTGGGGTACAAGTTCAGGAGCACCCCTGGTTCTCCATGAGACTCATGGCCAATAGAGAACCCTCAGTTGTGGAATGACTAAAGCAAGGGGCAACGAGCAAATGTCATCGAGGTGACCTGAGCTCAAAGATAGCATCTTCAAAATAAAATAACCAGATCAATCCAAAATGCCATTTCAATCTCCTCAGTCCTGAACAAAGTGGGGCCACACACAGTTGAGGGACAACACCTACTCAAGATGGGTAGCTGGAGTAATTCAGCACCCATCCTGAAGTGATTAAAAAGTCCTGGCAGGACTTGGAACCTGCTACCTGGAGTAATTCAGCACCCGTCCTGAAGTGAGTAAAAAGTCCTGGCAGGACTTGGAACCTGCTTGGCCATCTCCTGCTCATGATCTGACCTTGGGAAGGCAGATCAGCTTCTTGTGCATCAGCTGTCCTGTTTTCAGGCACGGTGTCCTACCCATAAAACATTTCTGGGTCAAAGCTGAGCAACATTAACTGGATGGAAACCGTGGCCCCACCGCGGGAGGCTGCGATTCCCAAACCAGGCTCCTCGCCCACTCGGTCTGTTGAACGTCTATTTCTTAATTTGTTGGTTCAAATTCTTTGTTATTCACAATCAGTTGTGTTAGTACATCCCTTTTGGATGGAATTAGAGCTGTAATTGACAGGCAGCCACTTAGTGGTTTCTACTATTTGGTAAAAACCTCCTCATTAGCCATTTTCTCCCCTGACATTTCAGTGATTATAACAGGGGGAGAAATGTTAGCTTTCCCAATGGCTAACCATCCCTCTAGTGATTAATGGGGCATCAGCCTTGCTTTTCAACTGAGGCTTGATGGGAGTAGGGAAGTATTTATTGTCTTCATGAAATGAAGGTAAAAATGCTGCTGCTTTCAGGCTGCGAGGATGGATCAGTAATTTATCCATTCGCTTGTCTGATGTGTTGAATTCAGGAGACAAATAAAAAGCAGTTGGAAGTATTTTGGTGTACATGAGATTTTGAAAATTGAGTTGTTAATGGAAGCATCATGGGTTAGATACCAAATTCTCACTCCTGTCCAGGACACAGGAATTCAAGATGCTGTGAATTGCCAAATTCATCTTGCTGAAGTCTGCAGAATGATCTTGAGCTGCGTTATGGTGATCCATATGCTGACCCACGCTGCTGCTTTTACTTCCATGTGGTCCTTCCTGAGTCTGGTGGCATCTCAGGTTGTGTTCAGGGACTGGAATTGCCTGTGATGGGTCTTTCCTGAGGGTAATCTCTGCGAGTATACCATAAAAAAAGGAAATCCCTTCTCTTTTAGCACTGGAGGGTAAGAAAACCCATATGGGCACTGGCACATGGAGAGATTTCACCGTCATCACCCTGGGTCTGTGTTTGCAGTGGACCACCTTGACCACAGCTTGGTCTGAGCTTGCAGAACATCCACCCTGAAGTCATCCCAGTAACAACAGTGGCCATCAAGCAATCAGAAGCCTGGCTGCAACTTAAGAAGCACATATTGCAAACCCTCACAAGAGTTCTCTGTTGAGAGATGCTGCTCTGGAGGAATTAATTTCATCCTCTATGAGCAAATCTATTGAGGAAAAAGGGTTCATTTTTACAGTTGCCTTCCCAGCTGTAACTGCACTCTGACTGCTATGGAAATTCAGCTCTAAGGGTTAGATTTATGGCATTTTTTGAAGCTTGTAAAATCATTTGCTTCTATTAACACCATTCATCGCCCCGCTGCCACTTTTATGATGGACAAATCTGCAAGTCACAGATGGAGAAATATCATGTGTTAGAATAATCTGAAAACCTGATTTCAACCCACACAACTTCAGCTGGAAAGCTGGAATGAGAGCCCAGGGACTTTCTAAGAAACTCATTTATCCCAGACAATTTGGGGCCATAGCAAAATCCTCACTGACAAGGGGGATGAGGCTCATAATCTTGAATAGGAGAAATGAGCAGGACATGAAAAGCCAAAGAGATGCAGAGAGCTGAGGACTGTGTGTGCAAGATGCACTTTCTCAGCAAAAAAGCCCAAATCCAGCCCTTGATGGACTCTTCATGTACTATTGGGTCTGTATAAGGACTGATCAGCCACCCCATGAGCCATAACATGAGGTTTGCAGAAAGGCTCAGGTTCTCCTGGCCCTTCATTTATTATTAGGTGACTTCCAGTTGAATTTCAATGTCTTCAAAGACTCAGATTCCTCCCAATTTTACAGGGAAGCCTTGGATATTTATCCCATGATGAATTCACTGTATTCATCATCTGGAAAATGCAACTTGGAAAACATTTTGTCTCAGGTCTGTGGAGATACAAATCAGTCTAAGGGCACATTCGCTCCTACTCTGTCCACACCGCTCTCTTTGCAGCAAGCCAAAATCCTTTATTTTAATATTAGCCTCATCTTTCCTGCCTGCCAAGCTTCAGCTTTCAATTCCAAGTGGATTTGTTTATTGGATCCTTATAGGAAGCAATATGATAAAGGAAAATGTGACACCCTTTACCCCACTGTAGGAATGAAATGGGATTTGCAAAGCCTGTATCGCTTTGTTCGTTCCTCATTCATTTGGTTTCCTAAACTAACCCAAAAGAATCAAACCAGAATGTCAGCTGCAGCCTCCTCTGTTTATTTATTTGTATGAATGCCAGTTCCTCGATGTAGTTTTTTCTATCCCCTCTCTTGTCTGGTCTGGCTTAAAATACAAAGTGTTTTGACTGAGCCATGAAAGCTTAAAGAAATCGCTGATTAGAGATGGGAAAGAGAACAAAGCTCACTTAAAACTCACTCCTGAGGAGGTTTGCATCATGAATGGACTCCTGACCTTGGAAAAAAAACCAAACAAACCCTAAACCTGCTCTGGGATCATAATTTAAATTCTGACTCTACCTAAGGCATACCAAGGACATTGGTATTCTAAAGCCATTTTAAAGTGCCCATATAAAGTGCTTTATATTCTTTATGATTTACTTTTGATAATCCTTTCAGCAGAGAACTACAATCCCATCTTCAAACAATGTATAGCAATTCCCAGCAGCTGGGGGTTCAGCTCCAGCAAAGTGCTATCACAGATACTTCTGGCCCATCCTACCTTACCACCTGCATCCACCCTTGCCCAGCCCTCCCAGTACCCTCCCTCCATCCCAGCCAGTCTGGCTCAAGCCACACCTTGCTCTGGGGGTATTTAATCCCCTGCATGGGCAGGGGGCTGCTTGTTTCTGGGATCTCAGGAGCTCTGGGGTGGTTGTTTTGGGGGATGCTACACAACTGGTAAGTGTGGTTAAACTTTTTCTAAGGTGATTCTCTGTGCATGTTTTCTGAGAACAGTTGTGCTGCCTTAAAGCAGCCTGGATTTTAGGCAGCCCTGTCCAATTTAGGAGGCAGCTAATTGTGAAGCATCCCTGAGGGTTTTGCTGGGAAGGAAGGAGCTGCCTTTGTGCTATGGAGTGTTTGGGTGAGCTGTGGCTGATCTCTGCTCTGTGGGTTTTGATGTTGAGCTTGAAACATTGATCCTGGTCTCTACCTTGGTGACACTTATAACCTTGAGGGCTGTCTTCAAGGGAGAAGCTTGGAAAGAAGCAGCAGCTGCCACATCAGCAGTACCCAGGTAAAGGCTAATGTCACCTTTCCTCTGTAGCAGGAGAACAGAGGATAATGGTGCTTTGGGCTTATGAACTTGAGGAATAACTCCCCCTGCCAAGTGCTGGGGGTTTGGGCTTCTTAAGGGCCAAGAAAGGGATCAATACTCCTCTGATCTCCTAGCAGCATCCAGTCTTTACTTTGCTCTCCTGGACTAGAGATTTCCTCAGCTTCCAGCTGCAAAACCCCATTAGTGTGCTGACAAGACCAGCTCAGTCACAAGGGATCTGGGGTGCTGTTATTAACAGTCATGTTAATACTAATTGGGGCTGTAGCCACCAGCTTCTCAGCCTGTGCTTAAGGCAGCTGTGAGCCCCAGCCCATCCAGGAGTGCTGGGTGACTCTGAGGTATGGGGTGGGTTTCCAAGTGTTAATTGAGCTTTTTTGCTTGGGTCACAGGGGAGAGGCTGCCTGTCTGCTTTAACTTGGCTCTTCTCTCTTGACTGAGACAGAAATCAAACACAAAGAAATTAAAAGATAGTGGAAGGAAGATTCAACAATCAATCAAATGCTTTCCCAGCCAGAAGCGACTGACTTTAAGGGAAACAGAGAAAACAGAGGCGACTTCCTTACTAGATTAGAGGTGGAGGAAGATCTCATTAGCATATTTTAATGAGCTTCTGCCCTTTTGGCTGGGAGCTGGTGACTTCTGTGTGCGTTTGGTGCCCCTTGCTGTGAAGGGGGTTTGCTCACAGTGAATGAGACTTGCTCTGCTGGGGGGTGGGAGTGAAAATGTGTTAGTGTAATCCCAGCAGTGTCTGATCAGCGTCAGTGAGTGGAGGGTGACAAAACAAGGTTTGAGAAAGCACAAAGTCACTGAATCCAAACTTGCCTGGAGCTTTGGTTTGCTGTTGCCCTCTCAGAGCCCCTGTGAAGCCGCTGCTGATATCTTTGTGAAGATGCTTCATGTTCTCAGTCCCTGGTGCTCAGGTGACACATCCTGAAAGTGGAATAAAATTGCTTTGACTTTATCTGATGATGTTTTCTTTCTACCTCCTCTGAGTCTTCTTAGAGCAAGTTACTGGAGAAGCAATAGGTGTGTCTTCCTGCTCAATATCCTGGGGAGATATTGGGAAGTAGCCATGGGAGATAAGAGATGGTTATTAGTGTGATCTTAAATGGACCCTGCCCCAGGATAGCAGTCATCTAAACATAAATGATCCCTAAACAGACTCCTGGCACACACAAGTACCTTGTCTATCCAGAAATTTCTTCAGTTTATCTTAAAATTCAGGAGTCTGTTTCCTAAATCTGCTTCAACCTCTTTTTCTTTGGTGAGGTGATTTTCTTTCTGATAGGATCAGACTGATTTGCTGCAGAGACAGATTGGTAGGGTAGGTCTGAGGTAGGATCAGCTGAGGCCCTGGTGGTAAATTATTTGGATCCTATAAAAAAGCCCTAAACCACCACCCAAAAACTTAAAAGCAAAACAAAAACCCCACAAAACAAACAGAAAACCCTCCTGCCCCTGCTCTGTTCGTGCCCACCTGCTCTAGGGAACCTTGCTTGCAGGTAGCTTGCTCTATTTTGTTCTAGCAGCATAACTTGTATTGATTTCAATATTCACACATGCCCAACACTCCTGTTCCAAGTAAAAAGCCACAACTATGATCCCAACTGATGGATGAAGCTTCCAGCAAGGAGAGCTGGGGATTTTGCAAGCGACCCCTTCCCTTATCAGCATCTCAAGGATATCCTACAGGAGTGTTTGGAAGTGTTGGCCATCCCAGACAGACAGCTTTACTACTGGCCCTGCAAATTAGGGCTTTCTGTTGTCCAAGCAGTTGATCAAAAGCTTTCTGTCAGGAAGGATTAGTAGCCATGGAAAAAAATGCTAAAAAAATCAGGCTTGTGGCAAGCTGATAAATGATGGCTTTTTTTCTGGATCATCTATCAGTTTAGTAGATCATACAGACACAAAGGATGGATGCTCTGTCTGCTTGACTTGCCATATGCAAAATGATTGTGTGTAGATGCTGTTCTTTGTTCTCAAATGTTTAAGGTTTAAGGAAAAGGAAACCTTACCATTGGTGCTCTATCCATGTTTGGGTCTCTGCTGCCATGGACCTTTGAAGGAACTCAGCTGAAGTCAGGTGCAGGTGTTTTGATCTGCTCTAGCTTGGGCATCAGTTATAGAAATAGGTCCTTGGATTGAGGCATGTACTGTCCAAAAAAGAGAACAACCAGTCGTATTTCCTACCTTAGTAGCCAATAAATTATATATTATGCTTAATATAGGCTGCTGCATTATTGCTTAAAGCAGTGGATGGATCTGAAGTCTCAGTCACTTTTTTCCTGTTGTATTTGGTTTCTGTGGTAATACAGGAGTTGAACACTTGACTAAATAAATTCACAGAGCAGACTGTTCTTAGTTTGTGGCTTGCTTCAACTGTCTTACAGTTGATGTCTTTATTTGACATGGCCTTCAGGAAGGATTTCTCTCATTCATTTATAAGTCCTGAAGTGTAAAATTGATCTTTTCTGGCTGTTTCTGCTACTTCTCAGCAAACAAATGCTTCTTCCCTCAGGAAAGGGCTTTATATACTGAGGTTAATGATATGTGGAGTAACAGAAACTCTTTGGTCAGCAGTTTAAGGGATAAGTATTGAGACAGGGCTGCTTCCTAGCTTATTAGGTAAGGAATGGATTAATTTTATGGAGGCAAAGAGGAAGCGTTCTGTTGTGATGCTTATCACAAGTAGTGGTCTGTATCTGGATGCTGCTAAATGATTTAGTTTGCTCTTCTGTCCTCTACCTACACACTGAGGTCAAAGTGTTTGGGAGTAAATCCAGGCTAATTCATTATTAGACCATTTTTTCAAAGGTTATTTGTGCAAGTGCAGCTTTTCTCCTTGTCGGGATAGGAAGCACTATGCTGCCTTGGGTGCTTTGGGGCCTCAGAGCATCTAATTTCTTCAGGAATATCTTGGAGATGGATTATCCCTGATCTCTGCAGAAGGCTTGGCAATATCTACCCTTTGTACAATGCTGAAGATGGGAGAGGGAATGTAATATAGTCCATCACAGTAACTGTGTGCCTGAGCTGCAGTGTATTTCCAATTACAAAGCATTGCTGAACAATGTAGCCCTTGGTTATGCTAAGGTAAAAACTAAGTCCTCAAAGTCCCATACTCTCTAGTCCAAACAGCAACTGCTTCATCCTTCCCTGCATAATGTGGGCACTCAAATCTCTAGTGAAAAGCTTAATCTTGTCAGTCAGAAACTTCAAATGTGGCCAAGATACCCTGAACGGCTCAGACTGAAGCAGGGTCTCATGTGGGCTTGAGTGTTGACATAGAAATAAGTATTTGATGGAATAAATCCATACTGCCAGAATGCAATATGGATTGGTTTTGTTTCTGGATGGATTTGATCTTCCCTTCTGCAAGAAATGTGCACAGCATATACAAGCAGTGGGAAAACACCAGACAGCAGGACAATCCCTCTAGGAAAGGGAAAGAAGGGCAAGTCAACTCATGTATTTTAATTGCAGTTCTGAAAGGTGCTTTGCCATGGCAGGCAGATAACATGTCAATAATGAAACAACAGAAATAAGCCCTGCATGGCAAATAGTCTTGCCACTTGCTAATTAGCAAATCAGCTAGAAAATGTCAGACATGAGCTGTTCAAGGGAGTTTGTTGCCATCATCCAGAGGTGTCAGCAAGATGAGGTAGAATCTAACATGTGCTGTGCAGACAAAGAATTGAAACAGATTGCTCATCTGGATGTTATGACAGCAGCTGGAGGCAGCAATAAGAACTGAAGGGCTCCAAGCTGTGATGTTTGGGTGAGGTCAGACCCTGTTTTGGTGTCTTATTCACTTCCTCCTGCCTGTCAGTCTAATCAGAGGCCATGGGAACTCAGATGTCACTTAACCAAACCAGTGCCCTGTCTGGTTTAAACTTCTAAATGGGGATTGGCATGGTCTGTATCTGTATAGATTGTCTTGTTTGCACTCTGGCCACTGTAATGGCCTCAGACTAGGACAGCAGCAGCCCCAAGAGCTGCCAACACACAGAAACACTGAGCCTCAGTCAGAAAATAATCTGGAACACACCTGGCTGTGGGTATTCATAGAATCATAGAATGATTAGAGTTGGAAGGGACTCCCAGAGGTCATCTAGTCCAACCCCCCTGCAAGAAGCAGGGACACCCCCAACTAGATCAGGTTGCTCAGGGCCTCATCCAACCTGGCCTTGAATGTCTGCAGGGATCCAGGGGCANGTATTTTAATACTTGTCCTTGGAAAAATCTTACAATGTATGGAATGCAGTATGTCCTGAAGCCTTCAGGAAAACTCCAACTACTAGAAAAACACTCCTGGAAGAGTGGAGGTCCTTTGGTCTTTGCTAGGTGAAGCTGATCAAGCATCTGGCAGGCAGAATTCTTTAAAACATGAATTGCAAGCACAGGAGTTGAGAGGCAGGATTTTCTAAGCTAAATCTTATTCAAAAGCTCTGGAGTTCTTAATAATGATGCTGGCTATGTATAGATGACCACACATCTGCAAAGGGCACAGCAAGGGTGACCTTTAAGATGAAGTGGAAAGTGCTCATGTCCTGCCTCACTATGTATTTATTGATGTGCCACAATCAAGCATAACTTGATGTCTGAGGTCTCTCAAGTGTGTAACACATACAGATTCTCAGAGCTGGAAACCCTTTTATAGGGTCTGGCATGACTGCTTTTAACAAGCCAGCTGTGCCTGGAGCAAATGATGTCACTGGGGTGGTTGCTGAATAATGCTGAAGCAGCCAAGGAATTGTGCCCATGGTTGAAGATAACCTTGGCTTCCAAGCTGAACTCCTGGAGTGCCTCAGTCTGGTAATCCGATTAAAAGTGACTAGGCTGGTAGTGCTCAGGAAAATTACAGCAAAATAAATGAGATGGCAAATGCAGGGGTGAAGTCTCTGAAGGAAAATCCTTATTAAGCTATTTAAATAAGTCAGAAATCAATAGTGCTTCCTGCCTTGGTTTGCTATCAGCTGGGAATTTGGTGTAACAATTTAATGTTCTTTCTCAGGGGCTTAGATATTTCCATTATTTGGGGGCTGAAGTGATATTTATGGGACCCAGTATTCTTCTGATGCATCTAGATGAAACCTTCTTAGGAATCAGAAGTAACATGTTCGATGCTCTCAGTTAGAGGTTTAACTTGTGAGATGTTTAACAGTGCTTGTCACTTTTGAGAGATCTTGGAGGGACTGCTTGAATCTGTCATCCAAACCCTCTTATTGCTGAGACTTTGGGGCCAAAGGACCATGTTAGTACAGTCTGTACCCCTGCAAAAGAGCCAGTAGATTGTTCAGATCACAATTGGTGAGACTGGATCTGCCACACTTCCAGCTGCAGCAAAACCCTGAAGTCCAGATGGAGACCAGACTGCAAAATTCACTTAGAGCTGATGTAAACTGGGAGGGTTCAGGAGGCAAAAAGCATGGACAAAGAATTACATTCCCTTGCAGTAAGGAAGGAAAGATACCAAGAAATAGTTTTTCTTTGTCTCAAACTACAATAGAAATGTTCTGGCTGCAGAACCATTCAAAGAAATTCATTTCATGGACCACACAAGGAATTATGATGAGATTTCTAGCTAATGGCCTTTGACAGATTGAAGGGGTAATAAAAATGCAACTGTATTTTCAAAGAAGCAACGAAATGAGTTTTTTTTAAATGATAAACTTGTCAGGCAAACTGTCTACTTCTTTAGCAAAGGAAGCAGTTTCTGAGTGAGCAGGAGGGGGAGCAGGGAGGTCAGTGGAGCAAACTTCAGAGAGGAAGGCAATTGGGGGCGACCAACCTCAATTTAGTGGAGTAAAATTATTGTTCTTGCTTCATAGTGATTGCTATCTGGTTAAAGATGCAGAATACTCATATGTAGCTCTGTCCAGCTTAACCAAGCTTCTGGGGAGTGCTGTATGTGTAAATGATGTGCGTGGCTGTTTTAGCTGGAGCAGAACAAACCCACAGCGAGCTGGTTGTGGTAGGAGAAAACCAGCGTGGAGTTATTGACTGGAGTGGGAGGCTGAGTGCTGGTGGGCATGGAACAGAAGAGAAAGTACAGGGTGTTATTTACAAGTCACTTCAAGGCTCTCAAGATCAGATTTTCCCATAACCAAACATTAGCTGCCATCAGATTGATCTGTCTGATGCAGGGGAAATAAAAGACCTTGAAAGGAACCGTGAGGAGCTGAAAAAAAAATTATATATACACATAGTGATATAGGCAAATGGTGCCTATGGGAGTTAGCTCTCACAAGAAATGCCAAAAATGTTTTAAATACATGAGTTTTTCCTGCCTCACATCAAGAGGCTATTAGATTAACAGGTGAAAACAAAGCACAAAAAAAATTGGTGCTTAGCAAATGGCATTAGTGAAACACTGATGTCTTTTTCTTATCCCTATTAAGCCACAAGTAATTTTGTAATTATTTTCCAGCAGATGCAGACTCAGACACTAATATTCTGTTTTGTGAAGAGTTATCACCAGAGCTGTGTGTGGGCTGGACCACACTGTTACCCTGAGCATCTTTGCAGGGAGCACAGCAATGTGATAAGTGTGTTACCGGTGACTCGGGACTGATAAATCTTCAGACCCAGGATACAATTTACAGGAAGGAAAACTAAACCTTTTGATCCAAGAGATGAAGAAAAACCCCTGGGTCTATTGCTAAATATAGCCCTGGTTGGGAAAGCAGAATCTGATTTGTAGAAATTTACTGAGGCAGGAAACTGCAAGTCTGAATACAGAGTGATGTGACAAGGTGGAACCCAGCAGCATGTGGGTGAGGGCAGGGAGGGAGGAAGGATGAAGACACAAACCAGACCACTGGAAATCTCAAAGCAGCAGGACCAGAGTGTGCTTTCAGCTAAGGCTTTAAGCTGGAGGTGGTGTGTGGGCTTCAGGTCTTCAAGATTGCTTTTCATCAGTACAAAACATCTTCTGGCCCTTCCTTACCCATGGGTATAATTTTTACTGCCCAAGTGTCAGAAGAAATACCCTGTGTCTCACTGGAGCTGTGTGTAGGTCCAAGTGGGATGCTGATGACTCTGAAGGGCTGGATCCAGGGCTCGTGGACTGCAGTGCAGTGTCAGCAGCCCCTGGTGTTGGATCAGCTGAACAAGCTTAATATCAACATAAGTTGAAAGTAATGAGAACAAAACCAAATCTGAGAGCCAGTAGTGTAATGCTCTCTAACAGGAGCAACTGGGTTCAGCTTGCCACTTAAAAAAGGAATAAAACTTGGGATTGTGTTGCTTTGACAGAATGGAAGGTGCTTTTTTTTCCTGTGTGGAATTTGGTGCAGAAATTTTTACAATGTTATTGTTCTTTATAACAGGTTGATGTAAGTCTCCAGTGCTTAGCAGTGCCAGAAATCCAGCCTTTCTTATTAGAGCCATAAAGCTTCACCTAAACTCAATTGCTTATTGAAGCAGTTGAAATATATCAACCTTAGGGCAAAAATTTCCCAGCATTGTACTTTTATTGTAACATTCTGTTAGAAAAGACTGGGTGGTATCTATTCCCAGACATGCCCTGATGCATTTATCTTATTTGTTCCTTTTATTTGGGGTAGAATTCAAGGATTTAAAGAGAGCTGTTAAATGGAAACCTCTTTTATTTTTTTTTAATCTTCCTTTGGTTTTTTTCTCTTCCAGATTATCCATGTAAGAGTATCTATAAATATCAGAGCAAATCAGGCATGAAGCAACCAGAGACTAAATATAAAGCTTAAGAAAAACACACAGGCAAAGAAGAATACTGTCAAGAGAAGAATACAATCAAGAGGAGAACGCCTTGACTTCATGTGACAGATGTTCCCCGTATCCACAGCAGGGATCTGCAAATTTCACCACCATGGGCCAGTTCTTGGTTTCACTGAGGTGTTGAATGCTTCAGTAAGAGTTAGACCATACACAGAACCAAATTTGTTTCCAAATTCAGTGTTTCTTTAAGACTGGAGATCATGAGGGGTCCTTGCAGTGACTGTGACCTGGTTGTAGTGGGTAAAATGGGATGAGCCCCCCCCAGTCACAGTTTTTGGAACTGCTTTAGTTCTTTTTAAGACCACTAGACAAAACTCTTCTTAAAAATATATATCTTAAAGCATCCTTCACTTGTATGCCCAGTGATAATTGTAAAAAATGAGGAAATGAAAACATAATTTATCCAATTCCTGTGATCCTGAAGTGCCTAAGGGTTTTTTTAATAACAGAAGTAAGACAGATTGATGGGTATTCCACCACCTACTAACTTTGAGTTTGTTTATATCTGGGACAAATTAGTGAAGGCATCATATAAACAAGGTACTGGAACTGGCAGCTTGTGAAAAATCCATGGTACAAGAGGATTACTGTGCTTTTACATGTGTTTTGAAAATGGATGTTGCACTGATCAGCTGCAATGTTCCTGCCAAAGGGCTCTGCAACCCAGTAACCCTGGGGGGTGGGGGGGAGATTTTCCTAGATATCTTAACTGCCACCAGATAGCAGATGGTGAAGAGGAAGGCAAGGCAAGGTGTGGTATGAATAGACCTCAGCTAAGAATTAGTTACCTGCATAGGGACCCAGTGATTGCAAAAGCTCCTCCCACTCTCCTGAGCTTAATAAAGATTTAATTGCCCCTTAATTTTCCAACAAGGAAATAGGGGGAGGGGTGCTGGCCCTGTTTGTTTGACCTTACTTACTCTCTGTCATGTGCTGGACCAGCTTTCTGGATGTTCCCTTCTAAGTGAACAGGAAAAGCTTGAAGATGGATAACAGCCCATGTTGTTGCTGCTCTGATGTAATTACTGTGATTAAGTTACCGGTTGCCTAGAGGCAGAAAAATAAGTTATAGTCTCTTCAAGGGTCCCTAAGTCCAACCTCCCTGGGTTTCCATGTGTTCCCCAGTATTTTCAGAGATGGCTTTACCTCTGCAGGTGGTACAGAAGAGTGCTGACTTGTGAGCATGTTAGATGCTGAGAGGTGAAATGGGGGGTGGGGGGAAAAGAGTCTTCCAGCCTTCCCACTGCATTTCTGCAGCTGGAATTGAAGCGTCTCCTCCTTTTCTGGCTGTTGTGAATCGCAGCAAGATGATGTTCTTGGGCATGCTGTGGTGTAAGGTGCTGTCTGTTGAGTTGATTTACTCACTGCTGCAGCTAGCCCCTGGAGCAGTCTTGGAGACATTTGCTTGTGAGGAGTATCCTGGTCCTGGAGGGATATGTATCTGTTAACTGAAGAAGTAATGAGATAATTTTGCAGGTGGCACCTCGCTCAGAACAGGGCTAAGCAGGTGTCTGGCCTGAGGGGTGTGGGGAGAAGGGCAGGGATGTGTTTGCCTTTGGTGCTGTAATTAAGTTGGGAAAGCAGTGAAAACCTATTGTTATTCTCCTCAGAGCTCGGTTTTGCTAAGGCAGCACTGCCTACGCTCCTGACTCACCGGTCTCTGCTGAGCAGAGGACTTCATTCCAAACGGAGCTGCTTGACTCCAAGCCTGATGAGAGCAACCAGGAGCCTTTCTGGGGCTGCTCACCAGGCAGCTGCCATCCTCCCTGCTTGCTTTGGCTCTGGACAGCTTGTCATTCCATTCCATGAAGCAGGGAGGGAGGTGATGAGCCAGTGCTGAATTGTTTCTGTTAATATATTGAGTTTTCAGAAGTGTCTGAAATAGGAACATCAAAATTAGGTCCTAGATCACATAATATCTACATCAGCCAAACTGGTGATGCTTCTGCACCATGCTCAGCTCAGCAGGAGGGAGATTTTGTGATGGGGCAGAGATGTGTGTGGCTGCCTGTCTGTCAGGAGAGCAAGAGCAGGTTAATCTATGCACTGGGGGGGTGTGAAGCTGTGAAAGGTGACAGCTGTGCCCCTGTAAGTGCACAAAATCTGTGACTTCAAATCCCTTTTGTGCAGAAGACCATTTCCATGTGGATGTGGCTAGCTGGTTAGCATAGCATCTACTTCATTAGAAAGAAGTTTTGCTGCCTGATACTTCTTAAAGTGTCATTTGGGGACCTCCTGTGCTTTGAAAGGAGTTGTTTCCATGCCAGGAACTTGTCCACAGTTGGTGTAATTGGTCTGGTGATGGACAGGACAACCCCAGTTTGTGCCAGCTGAGTGGCTGTCCCATAGCTCCTATGCTTTTTCTTGAGTGTTACCCAAACTTCTAGTTAGCAAGAAGTGGAGATGCCTGAAAGCTGTCATCACAGGCTCAAAGCCTGCACTGTGAGATGGTGTGATGTATTTTCTCAGAATAATTTTTTCCTCCTGGTTCTTGTGGCAGGAGTTCTTGTCTGTACATTGTGAACAGCCAAACAGAGAGGCTTGCTCAGACTTTAATGTGAAATTCACTTATTTAGTCTTATAATTAGCTGTATCTGTGGGGTTGGTTCTTCTCACACCTACTGTAGGAACTGGGAGTCACACACTGAGCTGCAGTGATTTAACTGTGATCCGAATCCATCATGTTTCAGCACAGGGAAAGCTGAAGGGAATCTCAAGTGTCAGATTTCAAGCTGTTAAAACAGGGTGGCCGTGCTGTAGGAAATGCACCATTCCCTAATAGGACTGGACAAGGCTTTAAATGTCACTTATTGGAATGGTTTTAGCACTGCAAGGAACCTTCATGTCAAGTGGGCTGGTGTCAAGGCATTTGTGTAAATAACATGTGAGGTTTTCTTTATGGTAGTAGAGGAGGGATCCTGGTATGGTGCAGACTCTGGGAAAAGGCAGGCAGAAGGGTTGACACTGCAATTTTTACACTTTCAAAGTGAACTTGAGCTAGAACATCACACAAATAGAATCAAATCCATGGGGCATGGCATTCCTGGTAGCATGGGGAGGAGCAAGAGCTGAACTTTGGAGAATTTAATGAGTCAAGGCTGACACTGAGCTCATGGGGGTATAACAGGAGGATGGGTCTGTTGCCATAAATCCTCTACATGAAAAAACAGAGTTCTGAATTTGAACAAATCCCCAAAAAGTGAAGTGCTAGTGAAGATTGCTTCCCTCCCCCTGCTGTCATTATTAACTTGTGTAAGATTTAAACACCAAGCAAGAGCTTCCCCACCACCACCCATAGCCAAACTCAGATCTTGCCAGGTCTCCCAGTCAGTCGCAGTAATCCTTGAAACCCGAGAACCTGCAGGTCCCCATCAACAGATGGTGGAACAATAGCTCTGACAAGTGTCACAGAATGGAAGAGTGTCTTTAAATTATAGATTTGTTTTTCTCAGATTCTCGGTCCTTCTCATTTGCTTTCATGAAGCATCAAAGCAAGTGTAAAGTGGGGAAAGAATAGGATTATTTTTTTTCCCCCTGAGAAAACATTTCTGGCTGCAAATGAAAAGGATTTCTGTATTCAGATTGATGGTTTTGTTTCAGTGTGTTGTGGTGCTATGTGTGAAATGCAGAGCTGATCTCTAGATGTGGGTCTGGATTCAGAATTTCAGTGAATTGGTTGGAGAACAGAAGGAAACATCAGTGGCCTCTAAGGAAAAATAATTTTCTTTAAACTTTAAATCTTGCAAGACTGCTGAGGTTTCATGTGGTGGTTTTTTTTTTATTAAGATGTAGGAAAAACTCACATAGGAAATATAAGTGGTATGCAAAAAAAAGTAAGGTTAAAATATCAGTCTGAAACACTTCAGCAGCCCTAAAAGCTCTGTGCTACACTTGNGAAAAAAGTAAGGGCTGCTGAAGTGTTTCAGACCAATATTTTAACCTAAAAGCTCTGTGCTACACTTGGGTCTGAGGAGACAATACTCTCCTTTGAAAGTAACAGTATTTTGAATATTTGAATCCTTTGGGTTTTGCAAAATTGGTGTGGAAATGATGAAGAGGAAACCCTTGAAATTAAATTTTCAAGCCCTACTCTGGCCTAAACATTAAGAAAGTGTGTTTAGGAAGGAGCTGCCCTGAGATGAGGAAATGTGAACAAGCCTCTTTCAGTCTGACTTACAAAGGTGTGAGCATGGGACCTGACTTCATGTGAAGCTGTTTGCTTGTGCTGGGTGCTGTGAAGGTGCAGCAGTGTTCCCTAGGGCCACCAGAGCTTGAAAAAACTTGTCTTCAAGTCAAGCAACACTGGAGAAGCAAGAAAACAAACACAGGTTGAGTTGAGTGGCTTCACTGTTGCTGGAGAGGTGATGTGCTCTAGAGACCTCATGGAAAAGCTGGTGTGAGCCATGTTGCCTGGTCTCATGTGTTTCCTTTGACCTTCCCCTTAATATCAGAGAATTTTTCCTCTGAATTCAGTGGCAGCAGGTTCAGACTGTTTGATCTGGGACTGGAGAGGACAGCAGCATCGATCGTATTCCTTTGTCTTGGCTTCCCTGTTGGTGCAATAGGGCTGGAGATACTCTTGTGCTGTCTCCTGAAGCATGCAATTAGCTGCTATATAAAGAGTAGAATGCACAATTAATATAATTATATAGGAGTGTTGCTTAATTAAATGATTATATCTCTTCTAAAATGGTGGAGTATTTTCATTAATATGAAAGGGAAGCTGGATGGAATCTTCAAAAAGTCTGAGCTCTGTAAAAAAGCCGTGAGGTAAGTGTGGTGGTTTGACCCTGGCTGGAGGCCAGACTCCCACCAAAGTTGCTCTTTCATTTGGATAAGGGAGAAAATATCTATTGAGAGGCTTTGGAGTTGAGATAAGGACAGGGAGATCATTCCACAATCAGTGTCATGGGGATTCGGGACTCAATGCAGGCTAAAAAGAAAAGAAAAAACCCATCTAATTTATTAGACTGCACACACAGAGGGTGAAGTTAGTTGATAAGTGCAACCAGATCTTAAAACACCCCCTCCAACCCTCTTTTCTTTGCAGACTCAACTTTATCCATGATTTCTCTCCTTTCTCCCCTGCCCTTGAGAATGGGGTGTTGGTCAGTTCCTCAGGAGTTGTTTCCATTCTTAATGGGGGGTGGGAGGGGGGGAAATGCATTCCTCATGCTCTCCCCTGCTTCAATGTGGGATCCCACCCACAGCAGACAGTCCTCCATGAGCTTCTCCAACACGTGGCCTTTCCCACAGGGCTTTATCTCTTCACCAACTGCCCCAGTGTGGGTCACTTCTATGGGGTGCCAACCTTCAGTTCCAGACAGCTCCAGCCTGGTTCCCTGCAGAGTCACAAGTCCCTCCAGCAAACCTGCTCCAGTGTGGGCCACCCCCCTCCATGGGCTGCAGGTGGGCTCTCTGCTTCCCATCAAATCCCATGGGGACAATCTGCTCTACCATAGTGCTCTCCATGGGCTTCCAGGGAATCAATCTCTCTGGTGTCTGCAGCACCTCCCCCCTGCCTTCTTCACTGACTTTGGTGTCTGCAGAGTTTCCCACATCTTCTCACTCCCCTCTCTGGTGGCATCAAGCAGCTGCTTTGATTTGGTTTTGTTTTTTTTTCCTCTTGAAAGTGACTCACAGAGGTGCTATGACCATCACCAATGGGCTCAGCCTTGGTCAACAGCAGGTCCAGGCTTGAGCTGGCTGGTGTTGGCTCTGTCAGACCTGGAGGGGAAATTCCAGCTGCTTCTTGCAGAAGCCACCCCTGCATCCCCCTCTCTTCACCAGAACCCCACCACACAAACCCACAACAGTAAGTGCCTGTGTGTAATTCCTAAAACCACTCTTTGGTCTTTAAAAAAAACCCCACCTTGGCCATGTGGGACCAAGAGAGGCAGGAACATATGTGTGTTTCCACCCCAGAGACAGATCTGTTCTCGGCTCCAACAGGCTTGCTGCCAAAACAGCTCGGCTCATCTACGTTTTTTATCTGCAATGCATCAATAGTTTGTGCAGCTCTTTTTTTTTGGCACAATTCTCATTGCCTGGGCATAGATGCAACCTCACCAGCCTGCCCCAGTGAAATGCTGCATTCCCCTGTGACTCCTGGCTTGCCACGTGTCACCCAACTGATGCTTTCATGTGCTGCAGTTGCTGTGTTCTGGACAAACCAAAGGGTTTCACCCTTTCCATCTTTACCTGGAGAAAAAAATATCTGTGTGGAGGTTCTCTGCAATTGCCATGGCTATAAGGAGACACTTTGTCTGCAGAGGGAATGAATGAATCCCACAGAGTGGGGAAAACAGAAGGCTGCACAAGGCGTCCATTGGTCATTGAATTGCTCCATCAGAACAATAGTGTATTTTATGTGGTCTGCAGGGGTAAATGTAAATGTTGGGTTCCTGCTTTCATGCACCCAAATCTGCTGCCATTCCTGTGCCTTGTCCCCATCTGGTTTGCACAAGGCCTGTCTGCCTTGCTGTTTAGAGATGGGATTGTAAGAATGTGTGGAACCACCCAAATAAGCTTGATTTTTAGGGTAGGTTGGCTCTGAGGACTGATGAAACAGCAGAATGAGGACTTAGAGTAAAGGTTGGAGGTAGAAAAAAATCATAAGGCAGGTTTGTCTGATGTCCTGTGTCTTGTATTATAATTTATGGTGCTGCAGAGACAGATATGACTGGGTTTATGTGTTGTTACACTAATATTACACTGTGTGATAAATAGAGGCAATAAAGAAAAAGCTTCTGTATGTATAACCTGTGGTGGGGACCAGGCAGGGATTGGAGCACATGCTGTGGGCTTTTCAAGGCCATTTTTAAATGCCCATGAAGACCCAGGCTTTATTTTAGCTGTATAGTGATATGGAAAAGCCTAGCCTGATGTTTGAGGTTCATGGACACGACTGGAATTTTTCTTGATGCTCCCTGAAAACTTCCTATGACTGACTTACACTTCCAGCTTTTTGATCTTCAGAACCCTTGAGCATTTTAAAGCCAAGCTGAAATTAATGGAAAAGGGTCCTGAAGATCAAAACCAGTTAAAGCTATTAAGATTTATAACATTATGATATAAAAAATCATAATGTACTCTTTGCACAGTTCACATTTTTCCTGATTGGAAGACTTAATGACTGACTTGAAGGTTCTTCATTAGGTATTTCTGGAGATGGAAGAAACAATAAGAACAATTTAAGAAAATTAAAAAAAAAAAAAAGAGGCAGCAATAAATTTGGACATTGTCTAGATTTCAACTAGCATATATTGTGGAGATAATGGCATATTAATGCACAAATCAATACACTGAATTAAAGCCAAATTCCCAGTTAGGCTTCTCAAAGCTCCCTGGTTTTTCTCCCTTCTTAGAGAAAGTCTGGTAGGAGGAAGATGATGAATGTGTTGCTGGTATGGATTTTCTCATACCTTGTAAATAATCCTGTTTCTCTCAGATTTATGCCAGGAAATAAGTGTTCTGACAACAACTTGGATACATCAATGAAAATTGTGACCACCTGTACCCAGACCCTTAGCTGTGTACCCTGCCATGTGAATCATTTTTGGATTGATGCTGGCAGCAGAGTATCCTTTAGCTCTCATTTGCTTAAATGGAGCACATCTGAGCAAGACATGAAGCAGCTTTAATAGGAGCTGGTGGAGAACAGTGTCTTCACGCTCGGCTTCTAATCCCTTCTCATGCTGAAAGCAGTTCATGTTGGGCCAAGATGCCCGTTTTTGGCGACACGGCTCATCATGGCTCGAAGTGCTTAACTGTTTATGACTAAATTGCTCCTCTCTTTTGTCCCTAAGTGGGAGCAAAGGAGGTAAAGTGAGGGACTGGGCGGTGGATGGAAATTACACAAGCTCTGTCTTGCCTCAGAGCACCAAAATGGCATAAGGAGCTGTTGTAGGAGAGGTCTGTCCGGGGCTGTTTGCACGGCACCTGGTTATGGGCACTGCTGTTGTGTTTGACATGGAATGCATCTAGAAAAGCTATTGGAAATATGCCCCTGTGTGTATGAAAACCATAACAAACATCTGTCAGCATCTGCATTGTGTGTGGAGGCTTTTGGAGCTGTATCAGTGCCATTATATGTTAGAAGATGGGTCTTTCCAGTTCAAGCGTGTCCCATTCCTCTGTCTGCCTTCCCATCTCAGTGAGGAGCATGTTTAATGATGGACTGGGTGTGTAGTTAACAAAGGACTGGTGATTTGGGCAGCCCTGAGACCTGTTCCTAGTTTGGTTTCTCCTTCCTAAATTGGAAAAATGTGTCTTTCAGCCATCAGTACCACTCCCACCCAGTACCAGCTTCTGTCCTTTACCCGGGCAAGGAAGACATCTACCAGACAGGGACAACCTCAGCAGTGACTTGGGGTTGGGAAACAGATTCCTTGCTCAGAGCTTTCCTTCTTAGCAGGAACCATCAGTCTGCTTACTCAGGTCTCCTCATCAGAGTTGGTGGGACCGTGTGGTCATTCTTGTGCTGAGCTGCCCATCGTGTGCGTTGTCGGACCTTCCTGGCTCAGCTTATTCTTGCTCGGGGCTCTTGCTGATTTTAGTTTTATTCCTCCTGTGGCGCCTGTGGCTGCAGGAGAGGTTTGGATTGTGACAGTAGATGGCACTCTGTTAATCCAGCTCGCAGCTCGATGTGCTGCGCTAGGAGCTGCGGCCAGGGATGTGGGTTTAGCTGCTGGGAAAGGGGTGCTGGGGGGAGGTACCCAAGGCTCTGCTGTGTGTCAGCGCCTGGATGACCAGCTAAGTCTGCTTCAGAAGTAACAGGGCTCAATATCCTCACGTTCAAAATAGTCCTCTGCCCCGTGGTTCGTGTTCTGCCTGGTCAGGGAGGTGAAAAGTCCTGACTCAGCGTTGTGGTTGACTCATCTATGGGGTGTGCAGGGTCTTTTCACGAGCTCAGTCCTCCAGGACAGCTACCTTCATGCAGCACATTGTCCCCAGGATTGAGACTGTGCTATTTCAAGAAGGTTCTTGCCCTGTCTCTTTGTTTTGAGCTTGCTTTGGTATTTTTTTTCCCCTTGAATAAAGCAAACCCTTCAAACCAAAGCCATATGTTTTTCTCCACACCCACAAAATCCAATCCACCCTGTGCACAGCAGACACTGCCCTTTCTTACCCATTGTTAACAATTTCCTATTTGGTTTTTGTAGCAGTCCCAAAAAATGGATTTGTAGCTAATTGTACAAGTCTGTGTACAACACCCTCAGGATGCCTTTTACATCCAAGCTGCTTTCTCTGCTGATTCTGCATTTGTTCTCAGCTATGTAGCATGGGTGTGCAACTGAAACTCTACAATGGAATTAGGTGTGATGAATTAATCAGCCCTGTTGTTTTTGTGAAGTTAGCAATGCTATCTGAAGAAACACTGCATCAGCATTAACTATCAGTAAAGGAAAAGCTGATTATAAATGGGATGGTTGGTTAAATTCTAACTCTTGTTTAGCATCCTTTCAAACTCTCCTGGAGATTCTCAGTCACATTTTCATTTGCTGTATAGAAAAGGAGTTCTTTGGGGAGTCTTTAAATTATTTATGGCAATAGTTTTCTCCCAATTTGTCACCTCTTCCTTGTGGAAATGCTACAAATGGGAGAGATCTCTTACCCCAGCTAAACTTCAGTGATGTCGGATACTCAGGTAAAATCACAGATATTAATATTCTCTCTTCTTGTCAAGAAGATGCATTTTAAAAGCAATGTAGTGAAATACCCAGGATCAGAGATTTCCTGAGGGTGGAAATAGTAATTTGCAAATGTTTCTCAGCACACTGTCACCAGTGAAATGCTTCTCATTGGGAGGTGAGGAAATATTATGGGGTTTGGAGCTTATTTGCAGACTCTCGAGGGGTAGCCAAGGAAAGTTCCTCCAGGAGATTTAAAAGCTGAAGGAAGTAGAAATCAAGCCAAAGTCTGCTCTTAAAGCTGATAGTCTGTAGTCATCTGGCCTGAGGAGCAGAATTTAGTTAATGGGAACAGAAGCTCTGCTCACAAGTGATGGTCAGTGACCTTCAAGGACAGAACAGGTGATGTTATGCCCAAAGCATTTATCAGCACTGATCAAAACTGCTTTTCCCCTGCATCCCTGGAGATCCTTGTAACGTGCTGGGAATATTTTATGTTGTGTTTGATGGACTTCAGTGACTGTGTCTGGGATGTGTTGGCCTTTCAGAGGAACAGGAGTATTTCTGTGTACCTAGCTGTACTCTTGCAACAGGGCAGGAATGAAAAGGCTGTGTTTGTTTCTACACATTATAATTTGGAGTAGAATCTCAGGGCAGCTGGGATGATATGGCAAATTCCTGCTTAGATACTGGAGAAATTGTCTATTCCACTAAAACCTATTTGAAGTTACTCTGTAGAAGAACTTGTATTATTGTCTGGAGGTTCCTGTCATTACCTATTAAGTGCTAGAAAATCCAGTCTTTAAACTTTATTCTTTTCCCCACCCTGTTACGAGACTTATTCACTCCATTGCCTTTTTTTCTTTGAGCTGTCAAAGCATGATCCCGAGCTCCCTTCCACCCAGTTAGCTGAAATCTAAAGATGACGTGGGAAGGGTTGTAAAATGATAATGGCAAGCCCGAGGGAGATGAGGAAGGGGTGGTATGATTCAAAGAAGATACTGTCAGGATCTCCCTTGGTAACGAGGATGAGTGGCTGCAGCTAATAGTCTTCTGGAGCATTAAGGTCTGAGCACTTTATAATGGACCGTGGTCTTTCTGTGTCTCTCACATGACTGATGTATATAGACTTGATCCCAATAAGAAAATAATGTAGCCCTTAATGCAGTAATAAGATTATGTGGATAACTCCCAGAGATAGCCAAAGCTAAATCAATGCAGGCTTCCCAGGTCCTTATTCCCACTCCATGTCCCATTATCTCCCTAAGTGCCTAAATATGCTTTGACATTTTATGTGTGCTGACTGCTGCCACAGTATCAGTATAGTGTGTGTGCATGCAGACATGTGCATATTTATATATTTACATATGAAATATAGTCACCCAACACTGCATTTCACTACTAATTGTGTGATAACCCTTCGTACATATTCTTCATATTCCATAAAATAATTTGCTGAGTTAAGTAGAACTTTATTAAAGACACATGTAGTGTGTTATCCCTCTCCCTGCTCTGCACCCATGTATAAGCCTTGCAGAAATCCATCCTTTTGAAATCTCAGGAACTGGGAGACAAAGTGGTGAGAACAGGATTCGTTCCTTTTCAGCAGCATCCCTCACTGCTCTAAGTGACAACCATATGGGAAAGCGTATGAGGCATCTCAGTACAGGGGGCCGCCCTGACGGGCCATTTGAATTCCCTGGAAGCCATGTGAAATATTCCTATTGACTTTAATCAGCTGTAAATCAGTTCTTTTTCTTCTAGACAAATCCTGCAACTACTTGAACATCCCTTAATAACTTCTAGTTCCACTGAAATTCTGAGTCAATGAGTTAGTCGTGTCCATTAGGTTATTCTAGAGAAGCCCCCTATCAGCTTCTAATACTTGTTCAAATACATACACCCCTTTGTGCTGGGAATTTAAATTGCCTGGACATACCTGGGGCAATCAGTATTATACACTTTTTAATCTTTATGCTGGGTATTTAGGCCATTATGCAAAGAGATATAAAAATTAATTTAAGGGAGATACTTTTAGTATTTAACTTTATTCCTGCTTTACAGCTTTATCGTTTCCTGACAGACAGCAGATGGCTGCTTATTCCTGAAAGCATTTGTTTCACTGGTGCTCCTGATAAAATTACTGAATTGATGAACCACAATATCTGTCACTTTCGAGAGATCAGAAAATGCTGCGTGGACCCATTAGCACTCACCTTGGGTAAAGTGAGTAGCCAGATAGGAATTACCATATTGATCAAAGTGGTGCTGCAGTTAGCCCAATACCCTTGCTCTGACTGTGGTCACTACCTGCTGCTTCAGCACAAAGTGGAGCAAGTCCTTTGAGAAATATCCATGTGGTGGTTTGCTTGCAGACAAAGCTGCTTCCTGACACTTCTCTCTTCTGTTTCTGAGGCAGGTGGGGGATGTGTCAGCCCTAAAACCTGTGTGACTCTGAAAAATATAAATCTGAATGGCTTTGTGGTCAGTATGTGCAGCTACATCCTCAGGGTCCTGCTGGGTTATCACAGCTTTTCTTTTTTATCAGCTTCATTGTCGTTATCACCCTGTTTTAGGATGTCTGAGTCTCTAGGGCAGGCATCCAGGATCTGTGGTGGCTGCAGGGAATGATAATGGGCCCATCATCGACGAGGGGCTGTAGCCTGGAGTTGGGGGTCACTCAGTGGCCAGCGCTAAGCAGAGAAAAGTGATAGTTGAGCCAAGGGCATTGCAATCAGATAATTGATCACAAGGGTGAAGAATGCTGAAATCTGCTGTGTTGGCAGAATTAGACCAATGTGCAGGTTCCTTTGTTCACTGAAGAGTGTGTTGAAGTGACATGGTTAATCGAAATACTGTACTCTTCTTCCCCAACAAACACAGTCGTCATTTGTTATTTCTTAGCAGAAATCAGACTTTGCTGTAGAAGGTAAATAGCATGCCCCTTAATGAAGGTGAAGCTGTTGGGCAATGTGGAAGTTCTGAAGTTTTATAGAAGCATTTCTAGGGGACAATCTGAGTTGAGAGGGCAGGGACTGCTGCATATGCATAGCTCCTAATGAAAACTGCTTTATATAAGTGGTGTCGATCTTGAGCATCCTCATGGATCTTGGATCCTCTTCATATGGGGTGTGTGTGGAATTGAACCTGTATTATAGGAAAATGATGTAATTTACCATTAAAAAAGAAAGCACATATAAAGCATGTGTGGTTTTGCTCAAGAAATGTCCCAAGAGCTTGCTGTAAAGAAGTTATCCTGGAGCGAAATGGGATGTGAGCCTAACAAAAGTGTTACTTCAGAATGGATCTGAGCAAGCAACTTAATTAAAAAGTTAAGCCAGAATAATTTGGCTGAAAACAATTTTGAAGGAAACTACTAATAGACTACTTTTTTTTTTCCTCAGAATGAATTTCCAAAAGGGACCTAATCAACATGAGCTGTTGAGTTCAGGTCCTTTCTTTTTTTCCTGCAAAGATCAGCTTTGCTCCCGGGCAGTCCCTGCTGACACTTTGATCTGTATATGGGCTGAAAAGATGTGGTCTTAGTCACTAGGTTCTCATAAAAATTCCTATTCCTAGTGCTATTTATGAATGGAAGCTTTTGCTCTTTTAACAGCATAGCTTTTGAACACTGATAAGGACCTTCAGGTGGTGATGTTCATTGCAAACTGCTCCTCCAAGTTGTTCCACCCTTTTCAGGGATTGGGAAAAGCAAAGCTCTAGTCCTCTCCACTAGCTCTTTTCTGCTGATTATCCTCAAACAAGGACTTGCTGTGTCCAGCTTCAGTACATCTTCTCACCAAACTACACTTGAGAACAATGTTTTAATGTATTTTGGCCTGTTACCACAGAAAGGTTGTAAAAGGTGATGTGAGAGTGGCAGAGGGGTAGTAAATCTGCAGATTTACTTCATCAGCTTTTGGCCAGTCTTGGCTAGCTTCTGCTTTACTCTCACCTTTTGCATTATTGATAATAAAAGCTCAGCACTGAGTATTAAAAACAGAAGAAGAAAGGGCTTAACTACTGAAAGGTTGGAGTCAGCTGAAAATAAATTCGACTTTACAGCTCCGAATGGCAATTCCACCAGTCTGCTCCTTCAATCTGTCACATCGCTCTTATACGGTGTGAACAGAGTTCAGCTTTCTGTCATGAATCTGGAGGAAGGGGAGAGAGATGGACCTGAGGGTTTCAATTAAAAAACCCACCCAAATATGAAATATGAAAATAAGAAAAAAGAAAGCAACAAAGTTCAGGGGGATCAGTAAGATCTTCTTTGCTGTGCTAAATAGATGGCTTTGCCTGGAAGCGTCAGTGCTTGGCATTTTGCCTAGCTAAATCTCACACAGTTGAGAGCTGACAAAACAATACCTATTAACTAGCATAAATGGGCTTATTTTCTAGGAAGCAAAATGGATACTTTAAAGATCATGTCAAAAAAAACCCCATCATGTAGATTGGGGGTTGATCAGTGCCGGATAACTCCCATACTCTTCCCTGCTCTGACGTAAAACTAAAACCTCTCCTTGCTGATTTAATACTCCACTGCTGAACAAAACCTGATGCCATGAAATCCTTTAAAATTATCTCCACAGCTGCTTTAAGTGCTGTTTTCCTACTGTCTGTGGCATTCCAGGCTCTCCGGCCACGTGTGGGTTCTTCGCGTGGGGTTGGGTATCCGTGCAGCAGAGCTGTGTGTGAGGCTGCCTCTTGCTCTCCCTGTAGGAACTCTGCTCTCTTTGGTAAGACCAGGTCTTCACATCAGAAGAGGGATAAAGTTTTTATGAGTTGTCTCACTTTCAAGTTACCCATGTCATGTAGGTACAAAAGGGATTTCTCAAAGGTGCGGTTGCCTCAGGTAAAGATTTGGTTCTCTGTTCTCCCTTGGTAAGTATTTGTGCCTATAAGAGCTCTCCCTCTCCCTCTCTCTCTCTCTCTCTCTCCCTTTTCCTTCTAGTGTTTAAACTCTCTCTGCATCTTTCAGAATCCCCAATGATGCCCAGCGAGACTTCATCTCTTTAGATCAGCACACAATAATCTAGGCTGTTTTACGCAGTTACCTGCTGCACAGCACCACACAGCATATTTCTGACTCTGTGCCTGTCCTTGTGCATCATTCTGCCTTGGTAAGGCAAAAGTACTTCCCTAACCTTCATACAGACCAGTGCACGCCCTTGTTTAGGTGTTACATTTTGCTACTGCCTTGCATAAGCATCCAGATGTCTTTAGCTGACACTCACAGGGTGCTGGAACCTAAACGTGAGCATCTGAGCTCACTGTTGAACCCTTGATGTGGATTTTCCTAAACTTGGCTTTAGGAGGATTGCTCTGACTTTTGCTTATGAGCTCACAGCTTCCCCTCTCACTCAGCAACGAGCCTTGTGTGAAGACAAAGCTCTGTGGACTCGTGTGATACCCTGCCAAAGAAAGAGCTGCTCTGAGTGTCTGCAGCCTTCCTCCTGAAACAAAGTCCTTTGTTTTCTGATAAGGAGGTTATGCCTTTGCAGCTGACAATGGGGTATATTGGGCTTGGAGCGAAGCATCCATGAATATTCAGCTGAAATAAGTGCTTTGACAGTGTAGAAGGATGAAAATTGGTGTCACCAGGAAGGTAACAGGGGATGGTTTTTTCCTGCCAGCCTAGAGGGACGTATCACAGAGTCACTCAATATATAGAATCAGGCCACGATCTAGGAACTGATATCTTTGAGGGAGACAAAAAAAGCTCATCTTTAACTGGCTACTCATCATCCATAAATGGCATCATTCTTGTTTTACCAGAACTCTGCTGGGATCAATGTATCAAGTGAAAAAAAATCAAGTCGGGTCTTGGAGGTTCATCCGAGACGCTGCTGCAGCTAATTGAGGCGAATGTCACCGCAGAAACAGCGCAGCAGGAGCGTGTGTGAGGTGGGGAGGGGTTGTTAGGCTGGAGGAAATGTTGATCATTTCCTGCAGTATCTCTCTGTGATGTCCTTGTGCAGCTGCTATAAATAATAGCAACAAAAGATAGAGCTACATGCAAATCACATGGCAGCTTCGAGGAGCGAGGAGAGACAATTTGGTTTGTGTGAACACCTGTTTCATAGAATCACAGAATCACAGAATTTTAAGGCTGGAAATGACCCCTAAGATCATCCAGTCCAACCATTAACCTACCGCCACCAAGTCTACCCTTAGACCATGTCCTCAAGCACCGCATCTCCCCGTCTGTTAAACCCCTCCAGGGATGGGGACTCAACCCCCTCCCTGGGCAGCCTGTTCCAATGCTTGAGGACTCTCTCAGGACACAAGTTCTTCCTAAGATCCAGCCTAAATTTTCCCTGGTGCAGCTTGAGGCCATTACCTCGAGTTCTGTCACCTGTTACTGGGGAGAAGAGACCAACCCCCACCTCACTGCAACCTCCTTTCAGGTAGTTGTAGAGAGCAATAAGGTCTCCCCTCAGTCTCCTCTTTTCCAAACTAAACACCCCCAGCTCCCTCAGCCTCCTCGTAGGGCCTGTTCTCCAGACCCTTCCCCAGCTCCCTCAGCCTCCTCGTAGGGCCTGTTCTCCAGACCCTTCACCATCCTCGTTGCCCTTCTCTGGACACGCTCCAGCACCTCAACGTCCTTCTTGAAGTGAGGGGCCCAAAACTGGACACAATACTCGAGGTGAGGCCTCACCAGTGCAGAATACAGGGGGATTATCACCTCCCTGCTCCTGCTGGCCACACCGTTCCTGATCCAAGCCAGGATGCCATTGGCCCTCTTGGCCACCTGGGCACACTGCTGGCTCATGTTTAGGCGGCTGTGGACCAACACCCCCAGGTCCCTTTCCCCCAGGCTGCTCTCCAGCCACTCCTGCCCAAGCCTGTGACGTTGCCTGGGGTTGTTGTGACCAAAGTGCAGGACCCGGCACTTGGCCTTGTTGAACATCATATTGTTGGCCCCAGCCCAACAATCCAGCCTGTCCAGATCCCTCTGCAGGGCCTTCCTACCCTCCAGCAGATCCACACTTTCGGGTATGTCTTGGTCTTAGTCAGCTTTACTCCCGTTGCAGTTTGCAATTTACTATGTAGGGAACGTCCGAGAGCTGCATCTTCCCCCTTGCATGGGAGTTTGAAGAGCAGGTGCAGTGAGTGAGGGGAAACTGGGGAAGGTGGATGAAGGGTTTGGGCTGGTGGTATCTGTTCTGGGCAGGGGGACGAGGTCACCCTGTGATGCTGACTCTGGCCGTTCCCCAGCAGTTCTTTTCTTGGATGACCTTTAGGAGGAAGAAAGGAGTTGACTTGATTTGGGTGCTCTCCACTAACACAAAGGTGCCAATTATTGTAGTGGCTTTAGTGGATTAAAGCATTTACCATTTCCAGACTGGAGTGAGGCCAAGAAACTGATTTCATACATCAGGTGCCTTTCAGCAGGAGCTGATGCTCAGGGTACAGCCTGGTGCTAGACCTGAAGAGAGCAGACGGGGTTCTGGGCAGCTTCTCCAAGCTTCTAAAGCTCCAAATGTGCAATGTAGAGCTGGCAGTGCAGGAAGAGGTGCTGTAGCTGTTATCACACAGTAAGTGATGATGAACCTGTTTCCTATCACCGATGGTTTGTGTAACACAGAGCCTCACTGCTAGTCCGGCGGCTGCTGATCCAGGGAGCCAGGCTGAGGCTGTCACACTGCTCCTATGGCTTTTTTTTTCTTGCATAAAACTGCTCAAATTTGCTCAAAATATGAAGCTGAAGCGAACTCTTTAAATATTTGATAAATGCCACTGCCCCTGTCTTATGGGAATGACTGAGGAAGGCCGTAGATATATTTCAAATGGGCTCCAAAATTGCTACATCCAGGCAAGACAGTGGGGGTGATGAAACCCACCAGGACCAGCTGCTTCTGGAAAACACCCATGTCCTTGCCTTTGTTTTTCCTGTGCACTGTTGTGTGTACCAGATACCAAACCTGGGCTTTGAAGCATGTGTAGAAAATTGGGAGCTAGAACCCAAGTTCAGCTCCTGACCCCACCCATAGTCTTCGTTTCTTCTTGTGTTCATCTAGTTTCTTCAGTCTCTAAACTCTCGGGGTGCTGTGCTGTCTCTAGATGTGGATGTGAATGGTACCCAGTGGCTGGGAGACACTCCAGGTATGACTGGGCAAGACACTGCCTTGCCCAAAACGAGCTACAGCTAAACACATCTCCCAGAGCATCACTATCAAAATTATCCTGCACAAAACCCCACTGAAATGTGAAATTATCCCATGGGCTTGAACGGTGCTGTGATCAGCATGCAAGATCCGTGATGAGATTATTTTTTCACGGGGACAATTTGGAATTGATGGTGACAGCTCTTATCAGCAGAAGTTTATTGTTCTGTTTGGGATTTGAACCACATTACATACAATAATGAATGAGAACAATGAAAGCTCAACAGTTGTATTAGGAGCCATTGATTTAAATGGATCCATTTTGTTGGGGCTACTCATTTGTTTAGATATAAGCATGACCTTCATGGTTTTTTTTTTATTTTGAGGCACATAGCTATCTCTTATGCTTTTCTAGCTATGATTTTTGAAGGACAAGTGCCTGGCAAAGAGCAAACATGTAACACACCAGTGAGGGCATCTTTGAAGTCTCTTTCTCTTTCCAAATCACAGACGCTATGACTTGTTTTTGCCCCTAGCTACAGAGCCCTGGCTGCTCAGCTGATGCTGCAGCAGATCTTCCTGTTATTTTTGCCAGCTGTGGGTATCAGCCAAGAAACAGCAGTCATGCAAGCACAGCAGCCTGTACATTACAGCAGGGGTGGTGTTTAATTTACTCCAAGAAAGGCTTGCACAGCACAGAAGCGGAGGAGAACGCAGCTGGCTCGCAGCTTCCTCGGAGCAGCCTGGAACCCCTGTAAATCAATAAACCAGCAGTGTGCACTGCTGACCCTCCCACACAGTTAATAATCAAGGCAAAAGGCAAACCTTTCATGTCACAAAGGATGGTTGTCCCTTAATGGGGTGAGATTGCTTGGATGGGGCGTGCAGCTGGAATTTGGATTCGCTGGGGGATTGATCTGGGCCCGGTGACGTGTGTTGAGCACCAGTGACATCTGATGCATGAACAGTGGGAAAGGACACTCTGGGTCTAAATCTTAGGGGTTAGGAGGGCTCCTTTTTACATCACTGTGCTCTTCAATAAGCTCTTTCTCTTTTTTCTCCCTATCTTTCCCAGGTAACCCAGGACTGCTGTAAGGCAAAATTCATTAATGTTTGTCCAGGTCTTTGTAAAGCCCTGAGGAGAGGTTAAGAGTGGCAGTGGATTGATGATGTGTTTTTTAAGCCTTGAGTGTGTAAGCAACAAGGGATGTAACTTAATCCTAAATATTTCTCCAGTTTCTTCTGGCAAAGAAAAAGAGGAAAAAAATAATAATCAAAGGTGAGTATATAAGAGCTATGTGATCTCAGAAGACAGCTGTAAACCACTTTTTATTTTCCACCCCTTAATTAAAAATAAACCCCTTTCATGTCAAATGAGAAATGAAGACAGGAAAAGTGAGTTCTCTTCTTTTATGACTCATTCTCCCAGCAGTAGCCACCACGCAGGGAAGTTACACAGCTCTGAGCTGTATCAGAGAAGCCTGTGCTTAACTTTGTCCCACGGAGACCTGGAGAGCTGAAGTCTGACCCTGCTTAAAGGCTGGATTTTCCCTTGCAGTGCATTAAACTATTCCAACAGTGGGAAAGTGTCTGAAGTTAGGTGAGCAAAGGGGAGCCATTTCCAAACAGGGATAATTATTTAGTGTCTGCAGATTGGAACTGTTGTGCTCAGGACATGGGTTGTCTCTAGGACAAAGGCTTTTTCCCCCTCAAACCCCTAGAGGAAACTATCCCTCTTATCCCCAGAGCAGACTCTGCCATGGATGTGGCAGGGAAATTGGTCCTGTTTAAAGTCAGCGTGGCAGTAGCAGGATTTGAACATCTTTCTTGCACTTTTCTGCTTTTGCAGCCAGTGCCATAAATTAGAAGAAGAAATGAAAGGTCTTTGGGACTGGGAATGATCTCACAGTGACTCATAAGTCTCTTAAGCGTGGACTGATGATGGCTTGGAAAAAGGCTGGAGTTTCTTTCCTTTCTTTGCTCTGCGGTGTCCAGGGTGATACAACTGTCCTGTGCCTTGAAGTGATGTCTGTGATTCTTTCACATTCAGCACTTCATGCTGGAATATAAAATGGGAAGTGTTCTGAGTACCAGCTCCCGAAATCCTGGGGTGAGATCTTCACCTGGGGTTGTGAAGCAGACAGCGGGAATGCTCTGAGAGTTCACCTCTCGGTGTGGTGTCCCACACTGTTATTTTTCGGCTTGTTGCTCAGTAACTTTAAAATTGTGAAAGCTTCAGCTGGGGTTTGATAGAAATTTTATTTCAATGTGTACTTTTATATCAAAAGTCAATTCCATCACTTGTTTTTAAGTGACAGCTCTTCTGGTGGTTTTGTTCCAGAGGAAACATTGCTTTTAATCTCAACATTTGGGGGGAATCATCAGAGAAACGCGGTGTTATCTCAGATAATCCAGTCCATGAGGGATGCTTCCTGCATTAGCATCAGCCTAGCCTGGGGACAGTCATTTCTGGATCTGTCCAAGGCTCCCTTTTGTGTCTCCACACATGATAAAATTATATCCTCGTTAACTCTACAGGGGATGTCTTATTTGGGTCAAGATGTCAGAGATGATGTATAGCTGAGTTAGCTCCCAGCTTTTCCTTGGGACTCAGTGCTGCTTTTTTTTTTTTTTCTTTTTGATCAAAAGGTTTGTAGTTTTCCAAAGGAGAAGAAGTCTTTTGGGAAGTCTGATTAAAGCATATGACTCTCTATAGCTGACAGGGATGTGGCTGGTGCCACGTTTGGCTGCCTTTGATTTCCTACTCTGAGGGATCACATACCCCTTCACAGCAGGCAGACCTGAGTGGACCTTGTCTGAGTGCTGCTGGTACTTCTCACCATGTGCTTTCTCCTCTCTTCCACCTCCTTTACACTGAGGAGGTGTGCAGGGGCTGTGGTAAAGGTACTTGACGAGTACATGAGTGGGGGCAAGCTCACAACCCTGGTGAGTTTATCATCTTCCCCCGCTCAGAGAAGAAACTCACTGTGGGTGGGAGGATAAAATAGGTCTGAGTCTCCTTCCTCTGAGTTGGAAACAGGGAGATGTCTTTGCCATAATTACTCTTTATCTTATAAAACCACAATGTGGGTATTTTTTTTTCTAGGAGCATTGAGTGCAGGGTGGTGAGATACCACCATGACCTTGTGTTTTCTAATGACTTCACTCCTTGCAGCTTTTTAGTTTAATATTTGCCTCCCTCTGTCACACCACCCTCTGACCTGTGGGTGTTACCACACTGTGTTAAGTGATGATCAGCAGAGATAAAAGATGGATTATTGAACGTGAGAGGGGGAAGGGCAGGTAGAGACGGCTTGCGAGGTTCTTTTCAGAAGACCCACCTGGGGTGATGGGTTTGCAGCCACAGTGACCACCTTCCAAAGGCATGTGGGACCAGTACAGTACTGGTGTTCTTTGTCATACAGGGACAGTATGTTGGGAAGGAACACTGGAAGATGACCTCTTGCTCAGTGCAGTAGTTTATGTCGTGTTAAGCTCTGGACATGTGGCTGTTACAGCCATTGCTGTAGGACAGCCCATGGTGCTATGAATCAAAGAACCAACCAAACCAGACACTGTCTGCTTGCTCACTTGGTTTATGAGAGATTTCTAGGGCTTTATAAGTGGAAACAAACTCAAGAGATGACTGAACACACTGTCCTTTCCCATTATTTCCATGACGAGCCCGTTGCTGCTTGCCCTGGAAGAATTGGCAGGAAAGGCTGTTTTGACCACAGAGGTCTAATCAGAAGCTTCTTCCTAGAGCTGCAGCTTTACAGATGCAATACACAGCCCTTTTAATTAAACACCCATCCTGGTAATCAAACTCTTGGCTTTTGGAGATGTCACCTTGTGTAACTTGATTACATTTTACTCTGCTGGAGGATGGAATCAATTTTTCTTCTAGTTGTTTGCTAAGAGGTTTTTTATTAATAACCCAAATGGAAATTTGACTTGGAAGCTCTCCTCCCAGTATAGATCTGGTTCTTCTTGCCAAGTCTATGTTCTTGGCCCTGTAGCTGAATCAGTGATGACTTTGGCTTGTTCTGAGCTTTGGTTTTCCCCTCATCATTTTCTTGTTCCAGTTCCTCATCTGGAGAATGTGAGTAGCTCTTCCCTGAGCTCATAATCCCTTCGCTACCGTCAGGTATCCCAGCTTGCTGGCAGCGAAGGCTGCGCGTGCAGACGGACACATCCTGCTGAGGTTTGTCCCTAAGGTTTGCTTAACTTAAGAGCTCAGGTTACCCAAGTCAAACTTCAAAGAATATGCAAATATATTTAAAACCCAGAGGGTGACACTTAAGGAGCAAGCAGGGTTTCCTAGGGTAAAGGCAGGCCTGTCTGCATTAAGCGGCTCTGACATATTGCGTGACTGCCCCTTTCTAGAGCTCCGACTCATTTATGCAGTGAAACATTTATGCTTTACAGCAGCAGGGCATGGTTGCATAGGTGAAATAAAACTGTTCAGGTAGAAAATGCTTCTCTGGGCATCTGTCCCCTGTAGGCAGCAAATCTGTCTGCAGATGCTCCGCACGGACACTTGAGAAACCTCAGCGTTCGGTGCCCGCGCAGTGCTGGGGATGTATAATTGATAGCGGCGTGCGTCCCCGCTGCAGGCAGCGAGACTGCCATGCATTAATGCATTATCTTCCCGGGCCTCTGGGGCTTCAGATTGACGTGTGTGTGCAGGTTACGTGGGGTAAATCGGTAGTGTCAGCTCTTCTGAGTATGTACTTACTCTGTAGTGGATGTGAGGCGGCTTGTTTTGTTTCAGCAGGGAGGAAACTGCCGCCTGATTACTGATAGGAGAGATGGCATGGAGTGGGTCGTGTCCTAAAGGTTGGCTACTGGTTTTTCCCCCTCTGCTGTCAGTGTCTGTACTGGTACCAATAAATCAGAAGTGAGGCAGAGCTGTCTGGGTGTAACTGTGAGACTGAGTAGACACAGGACCTCGGGGTTGGTAAAGTGATATGGGGCCATTGAGCTGGTGCTCATCTAACTAATCCTGACCCTTTGATAAGCCTCATCGTTACTAGTTCAACAGCTGTTGGAAACACTTAATGGAATTTACTAATTTCATCAGCAATAGAGACTGCTCCTTGGTGGAAAAAGAAAACAGGCTCCCCCAGATGAGTGCAGTGACACCTAATTATCCTGTTCCAGCTGTTGTCCTGTGCTCACACATACTCAGTCATTCCCGTTTAGTTCTGGCACCATAAGGATCCGTCATGTAATAACTTTTTATTGTAGCTGTTTCTTTCTGATAATGTAAATGTCAGGTGGCTGTTCCTGGGCATTTTGCTGATGTTCTGAGTGTTGAAAAAAATTGTTCAGCTGTTTCTGTATTGTAAAGAAGGGAAAGTTGCATATGCTGCCATAAATTAACCGATTTATTTGTAATTTGTATGTGTGAGTGAGCTGAGCACTGCTTTAGAGACCTGCCCTAAAGCCCTTTGTTTAATCCTTTACTGATATTTTCACTTAGGAGTAAGATACCTGTTTTCCCACTGCAGGTTTGTATTTTTGCTGATAAAAGCTCTAACTCTAGTCAAAGATGGGCACAGATTTAAAATCAGAGGATGCTGCATGTAAAAACTCCCCCATGCTCACCGGACCGTAGCATAAAGCGGTATCTGAGAGCAATCACCATTTATTTAAGAAATGGATCCTGCTCCTCCTGCCTGTTTCAGTAGGAATTAATTGAAGCTTTTTTCTTATCCTGATCAGATGTGAAGGGCTGTGTATGTCATGTATCTTAATTCTGCATGTTGGCTTCTCTGTGTTTAAAAAACACATTTATAAACCTGCGTTTCTCTGCGGGCACAAGGTATGTGCCTGGGAATGAATTATAAATGTTTTGTTAGGCTTTTTAGATCTCTTTATCACATCTGAGACCTCATTAAAACGAAGCAAATGTAATCAATCAAATTTACTGGTAAAATGTGGCAGGCAGTTACATCGGGGGAGTGCAGCCGTGGATTCCTGGAGGTGCTGGAAGGAGCGTGCCAAGAGCTGGGCTCGGAAGCTGGCCCATAAGGGTTCATATGGGCTGGCTCAGGGATAATGTACAGGGCTGCAGCTCACAGGAGCAGTGTCATCAGGACATTAGGTCAAACTGTATTTTAAAAGGTGAAAAAAAAAAAATCAAGGCTTAATCTGGTGTTGTTTTGCATTTCAAACACAATCTGTTATCTTCAGATTGGTTTTTATAAGAGGCTGCAAGAGGAACTCTGGCATGCACATCCCTCAGAAGAGAGATGAAATATATGGGCATCCATTTGGCAAGGCTGTACATTTAAAAGGTAAATCCCACAAAACAGAATTTGACTCTATGGCTGATGGTTTTGGGTGAGGATTTTATGTTTCCAGCATGCCCTTGCTTTGAGTAACCTCTCGAACCTGATTCTCACCTCTCAAAAAAACAAACAAACCCCAAAAAATTACCTGGTACCCCACATGTGCTGCAAGGGACCCATCTTTCTTGTTCTGTTTTTCAGCCTTCCTCCCCAATGCCTTTTCCAAGCCTCCTGATGCACAGGGCTTCTCTTGAGTGTCAAAGCCCAGACGAATGTCCCCGCAGAGCGTGTTGGGATGGTATTTGCTTATGGAAATTGCAAACCTGTAGGCTTTAATAATGCACCAGATTTGTGGCTCTATAAGCCCTGATGTAATTGTTATAATAAATAGATGTAGTAGATAAGCATATACTGTAAATAAATATGACTTTTAGGTTTAATTTCATTTGGCTGGGGAAAAGAAATGCAACAAAATGCCGTGGAGATCTTTATCCCCCAATTTACTTTAGTCCTAAATATAAACAAGGCCATTTTTCAAATGAGTGAGTCTAAATTGGAGACACAAATCTTGCCTTTTAATAACTTTGATGTCACTTTGTCCCATGAACCTCCATTTGACATGTCCAAAGTCCTAATCCAAAAGGCATATTTTCAGATGTGGACCACACAACCCCAATTCTTATTCCTTTCATCTGATTGGACCCCAGTGTGGGGGTGCCAGCACATCAGCTAGACTTAATTGGCACTGTGCAATTAAAGTCAGTGTAGTTCTGCCAATTAACACTAATGGATAAAATAGTGCAGGCATGGTCCTAAGCTCTACACACCAACCATCAAGTCCTGGCTGGTGCTTAATCCTTATTTAAACTTATTTTAATTAAAGCATCACCATGTAAACCCCACAGCACCAGCACTGGGGAGTTCCCTGTTTATTGCCCATCAGCCCTTTGTAAGCCCTGTCTTAAAAAGTTTAGGGTGACTTCAAATGTCTTTTAAGTCACTGGGATTTGAAGGGTATCCCTGGATCTGATACCTTCTCACAGCCCAGTGTCTGCTTTAGGTTTCAGCAGTTTGGTTTATAGGTAGATCTCTTGTCTCCCATGCACACAAAGAATAAGAGTTGCATAAGCTCCAACAGCATATTTTTCAGTAAGTGGGTTGTTCATCAGGGTTAGGAGGAAGAAAAAGATTCCCAGAAACTAATTGAAGGCTTGTAATGGGAATTTGAAACAAGGACTCGAGGCTGTCGCTCCCTCGAGTTTGGGGCCACGCTTCACTTCATCATTCTATTAGTGATCTTGGGAAGCGTTAATCCATGGAGTGCAACTTTCATGGAAAGCATTTGGTGCTTCTGCACCATACAAATGAAAAACACCATAAAGCCCAGAAGAATTTGATGAGCTTGGGGGAAGGGTTCTAAAGGGGACTCAGAGCCTTGGATCGATGCTATAAAAATTGTATGATGCTTTGCAGATGGCTGGGTAGAAATCTCTGGCTGCTTTACCTACTGCCTGTGAGTCTTGTAGTGGCTGAATATAGCTTCTTTGATGGGTTTTGATATTAATGCTCCACTGAACACTGGGAACATCCATTTCTACCAGCAGAGGATGTTTTTGGGATGGAAAAGAGCAAACCAGAAGTGACCAAGGTATATATCAGTGTTGTTTTGCTGGAAACACAGTTATCCAAGTCTTTAGGAACCTGTACACCCTGCTCCCCCTTCTCCCACTCCTCCATCTCTATTGGCCTTAATTCCCAGCATCTTGGAGCTCTGATGGCCAAATCTTGGTACTCTCAGGGCTCTGCTGCTCTGGAAGGGGTGGGGAAGATGCTGGAGGCAACAGCTTTAACAGGCCAACGGCGTTGTAGTTGAATCTGTGTCTCTGTGAGATGGCAAATCATCCAGACACAAAACAAATCAAAGAGTTTTCTGAATTTTCTGAACAAAATGCCTTATCTCGTGATAATTTTGGCCTTCCTAATCTATAAATTAATAGGCAATACCTGTAGAGTGAAAGAAGAGAAAGAGGAAAGGTGGGTGCTTTGCTTCCAGCATTGTGCTACACGTGCAGCTATTGAATTATTCTACGTATCAAACTAATTGCTGTAATGAAAGGATAATAATAATCCTTCGGCAGCCTGTGAGATTACTTGATGACATACTGGGCACCCTTTAGTATGCCACTACTTTAATCCATATTTAGTTGATGACTAATGAAATACAACCCAGAGCTCTTTGTTATGAACCCTTTTATTGAAATAATTTCACTCAGCTAGCTATTTATTACCCAGCTCCTATTTTAATTCCTGAGCATTCAGAATAAAGTCATGGCCTTTGAATTCTGGTAGGGCTCTGCTGAGGACAGAGATAACCATTCTGGCCAGGCTCAAACCTCACTTGCTTCTGTTTTGGAGACAAACAGACCTTTAGGCACTGAATGTGATTTTATGCATCATTTTATCAGGGCTGGTATTTCCTTCCTGACAGCTCTGCCTTGAAGCAAGAGAACTGATGGGCTGTGTGGTTAATACAGGGCTTAGAACTGCTCTTCAGCGGGATGCACGATAAATGGAGCAAAAAGCGAGTGGTGCTGAGTCAGCACAACCGAACCGGTGTGAAGTTGTCGCTCTCCCCCTGACTCGCTGCCTGCAGCCACATCTGCCACGGAAAGAGGATGTGCATCTTCTAGGGGAAGGTGGTCAAAAGGGTCGTTAGAAATCACAAACTGCTCAGGTGAAGCCATGTCTGGAGGTCCTCGCTGTTCTCCTTCCGCTCCGCGGAGCTCTTCAGCCCGTGTAGGGAGGGAGTAAATGGGAAGTAAATTAGTAGAATGGCACATTACTGTGGTGTAAATGACAGCACAGGCTGCAGAGCAGTGAACAATCAGTTCCACATAGTGGAGGAGTTTGTAATGAACCTTATAAGTCATTTCTTTCCTGGAGACACTTCTGCAAAGTCAGTATGAAAATCCAGGCAAGCACTCTAAGTGCCGTTTTCCCTTGGAGACCTGAATGTGGTTTATTCTGGGATATGAAATACCAGTCAGGCAGAGCAGGGCGTAAGAGCCAACATTATTTGTGAGGCTGTGGTGTTCCATTCTCTACTTATGGTTTAGTTCCTGGGGATTTTATTTGTATTACAGCCTGCCTGACCTTGACTAGCTGCATTAAGTGAGTGTGTGTTTCCATCGGTACTTATCCAGGACTTTTTTATACAAGGCAGGGAGCAGATACTGCAGCAGAGCTCCAGAAAATTACAAAAACCTTCATTAGCACAAGAGGTTGCAGTGTGGTTCCTTCCCATAATTAGCCAAGTTGTTAAGTGCCTGAAATAGTTTTTTATAGAGTGAGAGAAAGCGGCAGAAAGAAGGAATCAAGGGGAAAAGGGCTGCGAGAACCAAGGGGAAAAAGGCTGCGAGAACCCAACCCTGAGCCCATCTCCATGGCAAACCAGATATGTCAGCCCTGGAGAGCTCTGCCAAGGCAGCAGGAATGTCTCTAAGACAAACTGTTGGGACTCTGAGCCCATCTCTGAGTTGTATGATGTCTCTGTGGGCCAGAAACGAAGGCCAGAAACCCACGCGAAGGGTTAAAATTACTCCTGGGATTAAGAGATTTTAGTGTGAGATTTAGCTGCCAGCACAGGCAGGCTCCTGGCATGTCCTGTGCAGGGGAACAGCACCTCAGCAGTGTCACCCGAGGGTGTCTGCACCGTTCTGAGCAGGGCTGTGAGGATGAGAAAGGGCTTTTCCCCGAAGCACAGAGCAAATCAGCGGCTGCCGCAGCAGCATCTCTGCTTTGCCAGGCTGCCTCAGCGGGAAGGGAGAGACTCTCCCTCTGCAAGGACAAACCCTGCCTGGTGCTGCAGAACTTACAGCCTACCAGCATCCAGGTTTAGAAGACACCTTGGAGTTTTCTTGTTGATATTGCAATTGTTGCATAGAGTCACCTGGCACTGCAGCCTCGTTGAGTAGGATGCTGAGGACCACTACCCTCAAATAAAAGCAGCTTTGCTGCTTGCCCTGGTAGGGTTGGGCTCCAGCCAACCTCCTTGTCCCAGCACACTGCAGGCTTGCAGGCAGGGAGGGCTCCTAAGCTGCAGAAATTGCTCTATATGTATATTCAAGTGAAATTTTAAGTGCCTGGAGCAATTTTCTTGCTGATCAGTTCGTCTAGCCTACTGCTGTTCCTTGTGTTATTTTTAAATCTTCACAGTGTAGTGGTAGTGAGGGAGAAGGCTGCCTTAATTACTGCAGATGAAATAAATCAGGGAAATCTCATTCCAAATGCAGGGAGACGAGACAAGCCTAACTACAGCTCTCTGAGTCATCCTGCCAATAAGGCTATTAATTCTAGTCTGAGGGAGCAGACTGCGCATTCAGAGGCACTGTTGAGTGGTACTGCAGGCTTTCAGATCTGTGCTTGCTCCCATACTGATGGCAAATGGATCCAGACAGGTGATGTAATGCTCTCTTGGATGAGAGCTGCCAAAATGAAGAGACAATACATGGAAAGACTCCTGAGTAGACCTTAAAGCTTATTTTCCTTTGTGGTAAGATTGATCATAGAATCATAGAATTTTAAGGCTGGAAATGACCCCTAAGATCATCCAGCCCAACCATTAACCCACCGCCACCAAGTCTACCCTTAGACCATGTCCTCAAGCACCGCATCTCCCNCTCCCTCAGCCTCCTCGTAGGGCCTGTTCTCCAGACCCTTCCCCAGCTCCCTCAGCCTCCTCGTAGGGCCTGTTCTCCAGACCCTTCCCCAGCTCCCTCAGCCTCCTCGTAGGGCCTGTTCTCCAGACCCTTCCCCAGCTCCCTCAGCCTCCTCGTAGGGCCTGTTCTCCAGACCCTTCACCATCCTCGTTGTCCTTCTCTGGACACACTCCAGCACCTCAACGTCCTTCTTGAAGTGAGGGGCCCAAAACTGGACCCAGTACTCGAGGTGAGGCCTCACCAGTGCAGAATACAGGGGGAGATGGAGGATACAGGAGAATACAGGGGGAGAATACAGGGAGATCCCTCCCTGATGGAGGGAGACTGTTGTGTGCATATCTTTGGGAATGCCTCTTTATAAGATGCACTTATTGTTATGGAATATGTTGGTCCTTGGATCAGTGGTGTTTGGTGAATTTGGGTACATGAGTAAATCAATCAGAGGCAATATAAGTCAGTGACCAGTGCAGTAACTTCAGATATAAGGAGATCTCATGTTCATTCCCAACTCTAGCACTTTTTAAGTCACCTTCCTTCTCCCTACATCAGTGTTTGCCCTGTGCCTATCCCCAGGATCATTCTAAACCCTCCTGGAGAGCTGCAGTGGTCCCAAGCTGTGTCCTTGAGGTCTGGCACTTGGCCTGCCCAGAGCATGGAGGGACTTGCTGGCAGCTTTGCCTAATTCAGTTTGTTCTTTGACCGGTTTTGGACTAATGGATCCATCTCAGGCTTTTACACTGTTAGCCAACAGAAGGGATGATACCTGTGCCAAGAAAAGCCTTACATTTTTTATGTGACTGAAGTTAAGGACCAGAGAGAGCCATCTAAGGTGGAAATGCAAAGGTGGGAGGCAGCTGGTTATGTTAGTGTAAGAATTTTGTCGGCTGTTTTAGTAGAAGCTGCTGCTATGGGTATGAGAGCTCCCCCTCCCAGTGAAGACAGTGAAACCAGAAGTCTGAATCGTGCAAGATCAGATTCCTCTTGTGATCTATACAGCTGAAATTTCCACTTGCACATCCACAGCAGGATGTCCTCTCACCTGCTCCTTTTTTTTGTTTTGTTTTGTTTTTTCTTGAGCTGGTTCCTAAGTGTAAATTGACAATTAGTTGGTTTATTTTTTATCTGTAGGTCCCCTCCGCTCCTGTGGCTCATGGGAAGTTCCCTCCCATCTGTTCTTGCCATATGTTTTCGATGGCAATTTGCACACTGGATTAGAACATGGGGATGGTTGGGACGTTGCTTTGCAATTCTTAAAAATAATTTTTCTTGGCAAAGTGGGATTTAGCTGTACCTAAATAACCCCCAAAAGCAAGCATACTGTTTTTCATCTGTCTGCCCATTTTTTTTTCACACACCATAGGGCTCTGGATACCCAGACATGCATAGACCATTTCATTCCAAGGGGCAGTGAGTGATCGATTCAGCTGCATTAATTGCAAGAATCACTAAGCTCAACTTTTTTTGCAGTGCCTTGTGAACAGGCTGGAGAAGCAGCCTGGTTTACCCTGACCATGTCTAGTACCTGCTGCATCCCTCCAGCTGGATAACTGTCCTCTGCTGCAGAACAAGGACAAGCCTCTGTCACCATGATCCTACCTAGCTTGAGCTCATAAAGTTATCCTGTTGCTTTGAAGTAGTGTTTTCATTTGATAACACTGGGGGTTCCTTAATGGCATTTCCTCTGGATTATTTTTTCCTCAGATCTTAATGTGGGTCTGTTTCTTCGGTATTTTTAAAAAAGCCACCAAAATTTGTGTCTTTATGTTCTAAAAATCAAAGGGTGGTAGAATTTAATCGTAACACAAAGGCAATGTGGTGTCAGCCCGTTAGTTATTTTAATTAGCACCGCACAGTTATTAACACTGCACCTTCCTGCCAAGAAATTCTCTGTGGGCTCAGCTCGGTCCTGAGTGTCAGCAATAGTATTGTCAGTCTGGTAAAATGAACCCCAAGCTTGGTGCTGGATGCTGCTGTCAAGCAAGTCCCTGCTCCTGGGACTAAGGATGGGACCAGGGAAGGCTGGGACCCAGGAAGCCTAAGGATGAGAAGGGATGCAAATACACTCTCTGTACAGACCAGAGGTAAGCTCAGAGAGGGAAGAATGTTTACAGCTAGCAAATAACATCAGTAAAACAAGAAAAGCAGAGAAGTTGCCCACAAATCATTCCTAACTTTGAGGAGTTTGAGTTTTCTCAGCTTGAGTTTGATGCTCACCTGTCATCGCTCCCAGGAGCGCTTACACCCTGCCAAAGATGTGTCTAGATTTACGTTCCAACAGTTGCTCTAGGTAACACCATGCAAGGACCAAGGAAGGAATAGGCACCTTTTGCCACTCCTGCCAACTGGAAAGCAGATTTAATGAAAGCACAACTAGGCATGACCTCAGCAGTCAGGGTTTCACGAGTGGCAATTGAACCATGAGGTTGGGACCACTGAGGATCCAGGTGAGACAGCGGGAGAGCAGCGTTCGTACAAGGGGATGCATCACACCCAATGCACAGAGTCCTCCATATGTTTCCATACATTTTAAGCCAATAACATGAGAAAAATCATGGATTAATCCTTTTTCTAACTTGCCAGTCCTGGGCTATGCCATTTTAGACAGAACACATCCTTCCATCAGTGTTGGAGAGGACGGAGAGGATGGAGCCAGATGTAGGGCTGTGCTCACACACAGAGTGGCTGCATCAGCCTCACTTGCTTTAAAGCACACAGAAAAACCTACTCAAAGTGCATTAAAACAGAGAGTGCTCTAGCAAGGCTGGGTTCTGTGTCTTCTGCTCAGAGCAGAAGGATAATGTGTGGGGTCACTGTATCATGTTCACGTGCTCTGTTGTATTCCTGTTTGCTAGGTGCTACCAACCTATTTTGAACAATATGAAACAGAAGTAAAAAATCAGCTTCTAGAATGATTTTTAAAATAAAGTCCATAATACACATCTAATTTAAGTAAATTTCTTCAGAAGTACAGCAGAACCATGAGCTCTCTGCCTGGGCAGTGGTGTGGTTATATCTTTAAATCTCTTTATTCTACAGTAGATTTTTTTTTTCCCCATATAGAAAACCCCACCCATATCTCTGCAGTATCTGCAGCATGAATTAGAAAGTCCACTGGGACATCTAGGTCAGCATGAGCAGATCTGACATCAGCCTGCAGATTATGCCCACAATCAACAGTGCTGCAGTTGTTTTTCTTTCCTCCCCCTCTTTCAACGAGGGGAAAAAATTATCCTCAAATGGCAATTCTAAGAAATGTTAAAGTGTCTCTACAGTCAGCCTTGTCAAAATGCCATTCTCCACATCAGAAAAGCCTCCTGTGCCTCTTGTGTGGAGAATATATATAACCCAATAATGTATATGTGCTAATGCAGTATTGGCTGGAATTCGGAAACCCAGCAGAGATGGATGAGGAAGGAAGGTGAAAGCTGCTACTGATGATGATGATGCAGAGAGGAGAAGTGAAACTGTGTTATCTGATAAGAGCTTTCAGTGACAGAAACGGTGGCCAGATGCAGAGCTCGTTTGCATTGCTGTCTAATGAGAGCTGCTACTCCAGCTCTGTCTACTTCTGTAAATGAATTTGCCCTGAATTGGCAAATCCATACCAAAATGCCACTCCTTGCTTCTGTCCCCTGGCTGCCAAGCAGGCCCTGCCTATATTTTAGATTTTTTTTTCCTCCCTAGATCTGGGTATTAAGAGATAGTTCTGAATTCTCCAATTTCCTGTGCTTTCCACAACCTCAGGGGCTCGCTTATACATCCTCATGCTATTTTTACAGCACTCTTAATTATTGCTGGCCTCAGTGGAATTCTGCCTGATGTATCCTAGGTTAAAATTAAACTCGAGCTTCCCCATTATACATTGGTGTAACTCGCTAGAATTAACCTTAATTTACCACATCGCACTATGGGACAAAATTCATCCCTTGGGATGTTGTTAAAGCAGCTGGGAATAGTCATGTTCCCTGGCAGCTCCCTTTGAAGTGGGGTGCAAACCATTAGGATTTCTGTATTCCCTAGAAAACGGGGACTGGTGGAGTAATTTCATGATGGATGACCTGAAAATGGGGCAAGGTAGAGACACTGTGCCTGAGAGCTGCTGGCTGAAGTGGGGGTGACAGACAGACTGGGAAAGGCCAGGAAGATATTGGGAGACTTGTTGGGGGTTGTTCTGCAGATCAGTGGCAGTTTTGGTAATACCATTCACATCTCATGCCCAAGTCACGCTCCCTCTTAGAAGAAAATCCTTTTATTTTCCACAGGGAGATGTGGCACAGCGTAGGCAGCATTTCCCTTATCACAAACCACTATTTTCCAGTACAGGATTGTATCCTCCCAGCGGTGTGTGTCTCACCTGGTGAATATTCCCATCCTTTCAACACATCTGTGTTTCTACTGACCTTAAATCCTGGTGATGGGCTGATAAATCTTCACCAAGGTGCCTGAATCCGGGCGCTGGAAACTACAGCGTGCTCGTGCGTCAGTCACGTCGGAAACGCCGGGTGACTTCGCGTCAGTCTGTGTAGCAAGTGTGGCTTTAACTGGATTATTTCATCAACACTCATTAGCTAATGAGGTGGTAGCATCATAGAATCATAGACTGGCTAGAGTTGGAAGGGACTCCCAGAGGTCATCTAGTCCAACCCCCTGCAAGAAGCAGGGACACCCCCAACTAGATTAAAGTGCTCAGGGCAAACCTTAGAATCACAGAATCATAGAATTTTTAAGTCTGGAAATGACCCCTAAGATCATCCAGTCCAACCATTAACCTACCGCCACCAAGTCTACCCTTAGACCATGTCCTCAAGCACCGCATCTCCCCGTCTGTTAAACCCCTCCAGGGATGGGGACTCAACCCCCTCCCTGGGCAGCCTGTCCCAATGCTTGAGGACTCTCTCAGGACACAAGTTCTTCCTAAGATCCAACCTAAATTTTCCCTGGCGCAGCTTGAGGCCATTTCCTCGAGTTCTGTCACCTGTT
>VXBZ01006458.1:370445-464136 GCA_013399135.1 Heliornis fulica
CAATACTCGAGGTGAGGCCTCACCAGTGCAGAATACAGGGGGATTATCACCTCCCTGCTCCTGCTGGCCACACCTTTCCATACAAGCCAGGATGCCATTGGCCCTCTTGGCCACCTGGGCACACTGCTGGCTCATGTTTAGGGGGCTGTCAACCAACACCCCCAGGTCCCTTTCCCCCAGGCTGCTCTCCAGCCACTCCTGCCCAAGCCTGTGACGTTGCCTGGGGTTGTTGCGACCAAAGTGCAGGACCCGGCATTTGGCCTTGTTGAACATGGTATTGTCAATCCAGCCTGTCCAGATCCCTCTGCAGGGCCTTCCTACCCTCCAGCAGATCCACACTTCCACCCAATTTGGTGTCATTTGCAAACTTACTGAGGGTGCATTCAATCCCCTCCTCCAGATCATCTATGAAGATGTTGAACAGAACCTTGTGCTGTGGCATCCTCTCCTCCTGCGAGGTGGAGAACAGCAGCTCCGGATTTAAGCTGCAAAGAGAGATGCTGCTAGTGGGATAAATAATAAATCACAAAGGCAGATGGGGTGGCTGTTTCTTAATCAAAGGCCAGTACTGGACAATGCCTCTGTGTCCCTTGAGCGGTGACGTGCTTGGATTCGTGTCCAGAGGAACCTTTGTTCCCCTGCAGAGTCCCATTAGCTTCCCGTGGGCAAAGCGGTCTGTCTTTGAGGACTCGACTGCAGACTTCATCCTCTGCTAGAGATGACTATAAGTACTTCCTTTTATTATTTTCCTGAACATCTTCCAGTGCTTGAATGCAGTAAAAATGACATTTAGAGAGCAAATTGGGACATAATTCTAAGTTCTGAAGTATACTGGAATAGAAAGCTCCATGGAAGGACAGACTAAAAAATATATATTAAATATCCTTCTAAAAACCATAACCTTTCTGCCCTATGAGAGAGCAAATATTTTTAAGTTTATCTGTTTTTTATATATGCAGTACACTAACTTTATTCTTGCTGTGTTTTCTGTTCTAGAAATTGCCATATGACATGAAAAAGATGGAAGCTAAAGATCAGGTAGCAAACTGTGCCAATACTTTTCTTCTCACCTCTTTTTCCAGTTATGGTTGGGGGTGGGTGGATGGGGGAATAAAAGCATCAAATGTGATTGTAGAAGACTTTGATTAGCAGATTTTTCTTGCAATGCATTGCACATCACGTGCTGGTAATGGAAACATGGGAGGGCAAAATGTGGTGCCTTGATGTAGCTTCTGTGTGCCTGGATCAAAGAGGAGACCTGTCTGTTGTGACTTTGAGTCCTTGAATGAAAAATCCTTGATTCCTACACCTAAATGTGAGGATTAGCTGCATAATTTTATAGCAATAATTGGTCCAGAAAAGCTTGTGGAAGAGCTAGGGCATCAGTGGAATATTACTGCTGGTTTGGGGCTGGTTACTGCCATAGGGAAAGAGATAATTTGGGATGAGGCAGAGGGGGGAGTATGAGTTAGCAAGAGGACAAAGCTGTGTCAGAACACCACCAACATGGCTCCTGGCTCCTCCTAACAAGAACAAGTAACTGGGTAGTGCCACTGCATGAGGCTCAAAGGAAGCTGCTGATTCTGTGTGCAGGCAAAGGGCCTTTCTGCAGTGCAAAAAGGTGGTAAAACTGGTGATCCCTGCAACAATCCATATTTTTAGTTTTCCACTTTAAGCCTTCACAGTGTGACATAAATACAAGTTGTGGGGCTCAGAGGGTGGATTTGACCTACAATGAATGAGGATTATCTAATTTTGCAGCACCTGCTTAATAGATGCAATTAGAATGAAGTGCCTGGACTCACCTGGTGCTTTGAGCCATGCTGGGAAGTGTTTGCATTTGCTTTTATTGCTGTGTGACTATTAATTCTTTTTTCCATTTCATATTCTGAAACTTCATTAATTAAAGCACTTTTCTCTTATGAATGCAAAGCAGTTTGCAGCATTAAAGGTTACTGGGCTAAATGTGCCCCAAGAAGAAGATACCATACTGATAGATGCGACATCAAGGACTTGATTACACTATTAACTAGTGATGAGTAATTTTCTCCTAATTAGCCTGCTGCATCTACAATTATACCCTCCACTAAGGGGCTTCTGTTTTCGAAGGCACAGGGCTGTTCCTGTCAGCTCTTCCCGAGCTCTAGCAGGTCAGTCGATGCTTCCCTGACAATAATGGCACATTAATTTAGTCTCTTTTGCCCCTGTGAATTGTGTTTGGCAAAGCCAAGCTGGAGCAGGGACTGAAGATTGACATTTCAGCATTGTTTCAAGGCAGTGCTCCTGCTTTGCAGATGTGTTCTGAGTACACAGGGTACTCAGAGGGGAATTGAGCAGCCACCTCAGCCCAGGTTCTTGAGGTTTTTATGTACTCAGCCTCGTCCTTAAGCTCCTATCTGGAATTAAAACCGACCTAGAGCTGAGCCAGCAAGTGGAGAGAATTGAAGAACCAGTGTATGCCCAGAGCTGCAGCTCCAGCCCTGCTCCATACAAACCACAGAGCTGAGAACTACAGATTATTGCAGAGGAACTCTAGATTCTCTGCAAGCTTTTAGTGCTCTCAGCTCTGGAGCTCAGCCTTCTTGTTTCAACAGGAACAAGAACACTTTAACATGAAAACATGATCCTGAAATTCTCAAGGCTGCTCTTCCTTCAAGCCAGAGATCCCCACCACTGACAGAAAACAATTAACACCAAACCCTACCACAACACTACAGGAGGTGGCTGGGATGTGCTCAGGTACATGCTGAAGGACAACAAGGTGCTCCAGACCCTGAGGACCGGTATATGAATGTGGAAGTTCTCTGTTGTATTCCTTGTAGGCTGCACTGATGCTCTGCCCTGGGAAGAGGGAAATTATACCCAATGACAGCATCTGGCTGGGGTTGCCAGTCCATCAGTCACTCAGAAGAAGAGGTTGATCTTCTTGGCTGCAAGAAAAAAGGGAAAACTTTGAGTGTGTCACCTATTTGCATTTTTAGAGCTGAAAACAGTTTGATTTGAATGGCAGTGCTTCTCTCTCAGCTCAGTCCCTTAGCCAACAGCTCTATTAACTCCAATATGATTAGACCACAGTAACACCAAGCAGTCCCAGCTTCACCAGTCAAGGCACCAGCAAACCCAGTGCCTGTCCCAGACAAGCACTGGACTGAGCAGACAGAGGGTTGAAAGGAAAAGGTTTCAAGTCCTGAACCATCACAGCACACAGGAGAGTGGCTGGGCTTGTTACATCACTTCTGAAGCTTTCAGCTGTGTTGTTCACACAACAGCAGTGCTTTAGGTTGGTGGGTTTGTTTGGAAGTGACATTAATTTGTGGTTCCATCACACACTGATTTCATCACTGCGGTGTTTGCAGGAGGTGTGCTCTGCAGAAACAGCTGATGTAAACTTGGCCTCTGCATTGGAGGTTGAGGGGCAACATCACAGAATCACCCTAAACCAGTGCTGCCACTTCAGTTGTGTTGGAGGCCAACCAATGTGAGCCTCACTGGATACTAAATTTAATGGATTATCTGTATAAAGGTCTGAGCCAAAGCCTGTGAGATGGATGAGATCAGACCTGGGGTGGTCTGGGGGCTTAATGCGGTGAAGTTAGTGTAATGAGATCGCAGGGATCCTGATCCTGGGACTCATTCTGTGCCCACAATCACCCTTGTCTTTTAGGTGGCAGCCAAGGGGATTAATTTGCATCTGGTAAAAATCCAAAATCAAAAGGAATCCTGGTGTGTTGAAAAAATAGACTGGAGAAAAGTGATGGGAAGGGATAGAGGTAGCTCAGCAAGGTTAAATGCCTGCACGCAGTAGGTGCAGTGCGTGATGTAATAGATCATAGAATCACAGAATGATCAGGGTTAGAAGGGACTCCCAGAGGTCATCCAGTCCAACCCCCCTGCAAGAAGCAGGGACACCCCCAACTAAATCAGGTTGCTCAGGGTCTCATCCAACCTGGCCTTGAACGTCTCCAGGGATGGGGCATCCACCACCTCCCTGGGCAACCTGTTCCAGTGCTCCACAACTCTCACAGGAAAGAACTTTTCCCTAATATCCAAACTAAATCTCCCTCCCTCTATTTTAAACCCATCACCCCTTGTCCTGTCACAACAGGCCCTACTGAACAGCCTCTCCCCATCTGTAATGGTCCATCTGTGATGAGGTGTTGGGAGTGACCTCTCTTGAACATCAATTGGCAAGAACCACCATGCAGCAGCTGAGCTTCCTTAGCTACGAGCTGATAGTTGAGGTTCCATATACACATTTTTTTTTCCTTCTGGTTGATTTTTTTATATTTTCATTAGTCAGGGTGGGTCTAGTTGTGCTCAGGGTACTTGGGATCAGCAGCCATGGCTCAGAATTACACCAGCTCAACGCAGCCGAGAGCTGAAGCCGTGAAACCAAATCTCCAGGACTGTGAATCAGCACACTTGAGGACATGGGCCAATTTCTGCAGCTTCAGGAGGGCCCACAGTGTCCACTCGAGGTCTGCCCAGAGAGCACTCAACACTGATGTTCAGGCTCTTGTTACAGTCACTAATTTAAAAGACTCTTGCAGAGAAATTTAGGCTGCCTGGAACTTCGTGTCCTTTCCAGACAAATATTGTGTCATTAAGGAAGTAAATGATGATAATATCTTAAAACTTTAACCGGGGTTTGTCTTTGAATGAGTGACTCTTTTTCTTTTATAAGCTTGGAAAACCTCCAGAAATACTTAATTAATTGGCTTCCTCTGAATCTGTTAAATTCCTTTGTGTCCTGAGCGAGTTTATCTTTGGAGCTCTGTGATAACGGACTGAATGAACGTTTTCCTTCTCCGGTGGCTGTAGGAGCCTGTGTGAGCTGCTGCTCTGCCCCATTCATTTTGCATTTTCAAACTGGCCCTTTCATTGGGGCTTGGTCAGGACACAAGGGGAATGTGTTGTAAAGCCATGGAGCTGTTAGGGTTAATAAAACCAGTGTAGTTTATAACCCTGAGGTGGAGGGGGTTGTGTGTTTTAAGGGGATGCTGAGATGGTGCGTTGCACTTGCAGGTTTTGCAGGCTGAGTGGTACTTACACTCTGATGTCACCTTGTAGGATATTGTTTCCTTGACCTCCCTTGAAGGTTGTAACCTCAACCTCAACCTTGAATTACCCATCTTATTTCAGGATAAACTCAGTGGAAGGCCAAGAGATGGTGCTTCATGGCTTAGGCCTATGCACTAAGGTGCTCTGCTGCATCATTTCAGCGCTTTCACGCTCCCACAACCCCCCAGCTCCTTGGTCTGTCTGCACTGGAAAAGCTTTGACTTCAACAGAACTGGAATGAGGAGGAACTGGTGCTAAAAAAAAAATAAAATAAAGCCCTTGAAATAGGCTGGGGACCCCAGTGACTGTAGATGGAAAAATTGAGGCGTAACGGGGCCATGGGCATCGCACGAACCCTCTGCACAGGGAAGAATTTTCCCCTGAAGTGTTGGAAGATAAAAGGAGAAGGCACAGGGGAGATCTGAGTGTAGTTTGGGAGATATTATGAATGCTGTGCTATCTTATGATGTGCTTGGTATAATTATTAATCGCATGGTTAAGTGTTTGATGTTCTTCATAGGCAAGTTATCAACATGTTCAACATTAATTTTGCTTGTACTGCTTTATGCAACTTTCATGCCCCATAAAATGCATGTTAAGTACTGGGGATGTTTAATAATGATGTTTTCATTAGGATGTGATTGTAATACTCCCTTGGGTTAAAAAAAAAGATGAAAAATAGCAATGGATAAACTTTCTTTGATGGGATAGGTGTGGAAACAGAGCCAGTTGTTACTCTGAATTGTAGAATATTGGAAGGAATCACAGAAAGTCAGGAGTTGGAAGGGACCTTGAAAGATCATCTAGTCCAACCCCCTTGTCCAAGCAGGATCATCTAGATTAGATGATCCTGTCAAGCAGGATCATCACAGGATCTAATCTAGATCTAATCTTATGTGTGATCTAACCTAGATGATCCTGCTTGACAGGATCATCTAGGTTAGATCACACAGGAACGTGTCCAGATTGGTCCATAAGAATCATTGAGTCCAACTCCCTGCTTCTTCCAGGCTTGTGAAACAATAAAGGGAAAAGATAAAGGAGCTTTTTAGTTTGTCAGAGGCCCAGAATTGAACTAGCATCAAAGTCAATGCAGGGATTGTGTTTCCTTGTATTAATATTAAAAAGTGAAGAGCTCTTTAGTGGTGAGTAATGAAAAACCTAATTCAACAGGAGCAGGTTGTCTTGGTTTTCTTTTCAGCTGTGCCTGGAATTGCCTTTGATAGCAGGAGTGATTTCTCTGGTCATTTTAGGATATATGTATTCATGTATATAATTAGTTAGCATTGGCAGCCCTTAAGTGGATAACAAATGGATACAGTGTCTTTTAAACTGCTCATTGACAAAATGAGATGGGGAGGCTTCTCGGTGTCAGAACAGCTGAGGAACATATAAAAGCTTGAAGCAATGTTGGTTTAGATCATTACTGCAATTTTATGGGCCAGTGGAAAGCACAAAGTCTATTTCTCATACCTTTCTACTCTGTGTGGTAAATCAATAAATAACTAACGGCAGTCGTTTTAATTCCATCTCTAATGGATTGTTTTCCTGTTATTAAATGTGCACAAATTGAAAATCCAACAAGAGTAAATGAAAAAAATGATCCTGTGTGAGTCTTAGTTGCCCCAGAGCTGCCGGGAAATACAGACCAGACCTTAAGACTCTTGTTTGATGTGAATAATTGTAATGAAACACAAGTATCTGGAATAAGCATTGGAAAGAAGAGTCTGAACCCAAGATAGAGTTTTCTAATGAAAAATCTTAAACCCTGTGGGCTGATCTGCCTTGAGGGCGTGGGAAGGACAGCAGCTGGTGTGGGTGGCAATGGGAAATGGCTCATGGAGTGGCCAAGGGGGCACTGGAGTTAAAAGAAAGTGAATTGCAAATCTGAGTGGAGAAGTACATATGTGCTGCAGTTTCATCTAGGAATAGAATTTGCTTTAATTTCTGGCTCTGATTTGATTTTCAGCGTTGCTGTTGAGCAACTTCATTGTTCTAACCTGCTTCTTTCAGTGTTGGATGGACTCGTTTCCCCATACTGTGCTCTGTTTACTCTGTAAATTCACTGAGCCTTTGTTTGTGATGTGTTCTTTTATAAATAGCCCTGATGTATTTGCCATGTGCTAAAATTAGCTGCAGAAGCAGAGTGTTGATCAATTGATACCTGTACCTGATATTTTGCTGCCCTGTCTCTCAAAGAAGCAGAGCTGTAACAATTGTGAACCATACCCCTGAATGAAACTGATCTTTTAGCTGAGTAATCTTCCAGTTTCGATTACTTCACTAGTAGAGAGTGAATCTTCTCATAACCCACTTGCTTTGAATGTTCTCCACTGCAGAGAGCTTGTTCCCTTTTAGAAACTCTCTTGTCAGGGAAAAGCATCCCATGCTATGGGATGTTATCAAATTCATCCACGTCTTCAAATTGTGCTGCTCGTTTCAGCAAAGAAACCCTGTGTTTGATGTACTTTTGCCCTTCCTAGAGAAAGGGCTCAATCTCTTCTCATTAAAATAAAAAAATAATAATAAAAAAAAAAAGAAAATAAAAAGCCAAGCTAGTGACAAAATTCACCATTGATATTTGCAGGCTCGTTGCTGTTGTCTGCAGAGGAGTTGCATCTATTTATCCCAATGGCTCAATTCATCCTTGAGGCACAGCCTCTATTTCCCTTCCTAGCAGGGGTGATTGGTTTTCTGCTTCTCTGCAGACAAAGGGGCTGCTGTCTACGCAGCACAATGTAGTGCTGAGCAAGGAGAGCTGAGAAAACTGACTTCTCAGAGGCAGGGAGCTGCTCCAGCGTGTAATGGTTTCTGATGCCCTCTATAACTTCGTTAGAAATTGATTCTGCTTTGTGCTGTAATGAAGATACACCAGCTTGATACACCCTGTCTTGCCTGGTGAAATACCCTTGTGTTCACATGATGGGCACTTTCAGGCTGACACTTAATCGATAGGTTTAATTGAATTTATAATGAGTTCAGTTTATAAGAATTCCATTTCAAGAGGGGGAGGTATCTGTGAGTTCACAGTCAGAACACGTGTTAAGTCAACTTTGCATGGCAATTTTAACAAACTGCCAGATTGCTTCCAAGTGAGAGAACTTTTACAGACAACTTAATGTATTTGACAACACTGCGATATGCAACTGCTGCCTCCTGCAACCGGGACTTTCTCTTGCCACGGTGCCAACACTTATTATTCATCCCTTCTTGTGCATAAGGCTGGACCTTCTGTCTAACACAGATCTCTTCAACCTTCAAGAGCTTGTCAAGAGTACCTAAAAGTAGGACAGTGCTGTGTGCTGTCCTACTAATGTGTCACAACATTTGGTTTCGGTTTTCTGCCAGTCTCAATCGTTGTTCAATGTATACACATCGCTGCAGTCAGGGGAGTGGAGCATCATCATGGAAATAGAGCAGGTACCTACACAAGAAACTGGATAGAGGTCAGTGCTGGGCTGCATCTCACATTGCTTTGGGTTAAAGTCGTTAAGAAGTCCCCATGTCACAGAGATAACAGCTGCCAGAAGGGTTGGACGTGGCTTTGACCTCACCGGCTCACCCACCGCAGGCAGCGACTGCCGCTCTCGGTGCGGCCGGGGGATGGCTTTGTGCAGCAGTCCCTTGCCAGGTCACCTCTAGGCATGGTGCCAGCATGAGCAGGGAAGGAGACAGAAGACAGAGGCTTTTCTGGCTGGTGTGCTTTGCTCTGGTCAGAGAGACAGGAACTTGGCACCTGAGGGCTGCTTGGCTCTGCGTCCCATGGGCTTGCAGGGAAGATGTGACAGCCCCCACCCCCATTTGTATTCTTGTTTGTGAGTTGTCTGGAGGTAACAGGGGGGACTTGGAGGTTTATAAAGGTAAATAAAGTTAGTTTTGCTACACAAGACACACTATTGGAGGTACTTCTGGTCCCAGTGTGTCCAGCATGTGTGAAGAGAAGTTAAAGATAGACATCCCCTCTGGGGACCCAAGGGCACCCAAGGGGAGTGAGAGCTGGTCCCACCCAGGGCAAGGGAAATGCAGAGGTGGAGCTGCAGTGGTGTTACCACTTCACCCTGACCTCCCATTTAGCTGGGATCACTGGTGACAGTGATAGTACAATTACAGTTTCATATATATAACTAAATGAGAGTATTGTATATACATATGTAGACATACACACATAAAAGTATGTTTTACAGTATAGACGGATGTCCTGGTTCTGGCCAGGGCAGCGTGGACTTCCCCAAGCAGCCAGCACAGGTGAGATGAGTTGGCTGAGGCTGTTTCCACACCACCTGACATCAATCCAGGCCCTATAAAAGGGGCTGGTGGGGCAGAGGTAGGGGTTGGTTGGTTGCATTGCCCTTGTGGTGGTACAGTGGTGCCTGGAAGCTTCTTCTTGTAGGTAAAGTACTCTGTGTGATCACTGGGTCTGTCTGTTGTTGTTCACTTCTCTAAATGTTTATTGGTAAACTGGTTTTATCCCAACTTGTGGGGCTTGGTCTGTTTTTTGTCCTTGAGAAGTGAGTGAATGACTGGTGGTGCTCAGCCTGGGGCTGAAATACAGTAATGGATCTACACTGGATACTAAAACCAAAATAGTCTTTAAAAAAAACTTTAAATCTTCTCTGTTTTAGGCCTCTGTGCACAGTAGTTCACAATGTGCCTTCTGTATTTATGTTTTTCTCCCCTGTATCTTCCCATGTCACTCCATGTCTTTGGTATTGTAGCTTTTAATATAACCCCATGGGTGTTTCTTTTCAGCCTAGTAAATATTGATGTAAATATGATGTGCATGTGAAAGATGAAACTGGGAAGAAGTTTAATCTAGGAGGAAATAATTAGGTGGAGGCTAATGAATGCCCAAGTGTTTCTTCTGGAATTGTGCCTTTTGTGGCAAGTGAGATTGAATGGTTGCTGTAGAGCACTTTTGTTTGGTAGGACCACTGGCCTCAGACAGAGGGGTGATGATGGTCAGTCCCTGCTTAGAGAAGAGCATTTAGAAGGTAAATGTTGATTTTTGTAGATCTCACTGTTTGCTCTCAAGCTCTTTGGTGTATAGCACAGCTGCTTCATGAACTTTCAAATTTTTTCTGTGTTTTTTCAGGATTACTACTTGGTTGTTCATAATTGACCTCTAATTAAAATGTGTTGTTTCTAAATCCAATTAGGAGTATTATTAATTAAATTAACAGCTGGAGAGGGCTGCCTGGAGTTGCAGGTTATGTAGGGAGTTACAGCAAGGGTTCAGCTGCAATGCAGAAGAAAGGAAGTTTGGGGTGGGGGAGGGAATAGATCTATGATTGAGGATATATTATTCATAATTAGCTTACATCTGTATCTTCCACCATCTATAAAGTGTGAGTATTTCACAGTAAAGAATGACTTGGCATCAGTAGGGTTCTTTTTTGCCCTCTCCTCTGGGAGAAGGCAGTGCTCCTCCATGTATTTGAGATTAACAAGTAGTTTAGGAAGGTCAGACAGTGAAGATATGATGTCATTTGCCCTGTTGGTGGGAGAGGCAATTGCTGATGTCATCATTTAGCTGCTGCACTGCTCTCTCTGCATTGCTGAGAGTGGGAGAAATGCAGTGAGATGAGGAGTGTCTGAGGGTGGGTGAGATAAGATGCCAGTTAATTAAAATCCATGCTAAGATACTACACTGGCTTCAGAAACCTCAGTTGCAGACTAAATGGAGCACAGTCTGTGCTCAAGGTTAGGATGGGAGGAGAGCATCAGCCCAGGGAGAGGCTGAGTTCATGGGGATGTGCTGGCTGTGAGGATTAACACCAAATCACACTGTCAAGCAGTTTCAGGGAACCTGAATGTTTCAACCAGTGCTTTGCAGTCACAACCCCAGCATCTTTGAAGGCTTTATCACCCCTGTTAGCAAAGGTATGTAGGATATTTAGGGTATCTCTCACTTCATAGCCAGGGAAAAGTGCTCATAAAGCAGAAAGTGTTGTGTTTCCAGTCACTGTCAGCTGCAGCCACCTGAGTTTCTTTGAGATGTTACTGTTGAATAGATGCATCCCCTGTGCATGGTCTATGCAGCCACACTTATCTCAGAGCATCGCTTGCAGGACACCACCTCATTTTTTGGGGTGGGGGCAGGATGAGATCCCACAGTCTAATAAGAGGCCAGGAGGAGTTATGGGGCAGGGAGAAGCAAACCCAGACCACTCATGTACTACAGGTTGCCTTCATGTTGTAAGCAAAGAAGCAAGTGGCTTTTTTCCTCGTGGCTCAGTTGAAGGGGTTTGCAGTAAAAATGCTGCCAATTCAAGGGTCTTTTAAGTAGAAATGTGGGGAGACATTTTCCATTTGTCATCTGAGTGTCCATGTGCTTTTGATTAATGCTTAAATCAAACTAAATATTGTGAGGAAACCAGCCTGCTGTGTTTATCTGTGTAATTCCTCATCTGTCACCCTGCACTGTGAAATCAAGTGCCATAAATTCTCTCACTGAAGTAATTGGAGTGTGGTTCCACTTAATCCATCCATTATTTTTAACCTTGACACAAAGTTTCTTGATGCTGCTTTTGTCCCTTTCTCTGTTAGTTTTTCTTAATTGCTTGTCTTGGCAGCAGGATGTTTCGGCTGTCCCAGTGTAATCTACAATATCCTCTGGGAGTGCTCCAAGACAGGTTTCTGCAGAGTCAGCCTTTCTGAAAATAAAGCAGATACTGAGGTTAACATAAGAGGTGCATGCCTTGAGGTCACATTGTAATTTCCTTTTTTTTCCCACTGTGTATAGGAAGGACAAGATTGCCTTGAAATCCTGTCTCTCCTTGGGTACCTCAATAAGAAATTATCCTAGGTGGTGTGAAAGGATTGTTTGGTGGTTTGGTACCTACTTTTTGTTTATTAAGTTATAACACTTGTGTAATCTTGTGAAATAATTCACCCTGAGTCCTGAATTATCAGACAACAAGAAATGCTTTGTCACTTTGTCCTGTCTATTGCATATTTCTCTCTGTAAGGGAGAGGGGAAAAAAAATTATCTTGTTCAAAAGGTGAGACTGTTTTTTAAGAGATTGCAGCTTGAACCATGTAACCTTTGGGCAGTGCAAACATCAGCTCTGACACATAATGTGATACATTTCAGGAAGATTAATTCTTTGGAATGAGGCAGCTGCTGCTCTCAATGGTTTTCAATACCTGCTGCGGGAGGGTTCTCATCTCTCAAGCTATTTTGAGGCATTAATAAAGAGGCTTAAGGGGCTGGATTTAAACATCATCTCAGACCTGGAGCAGCTGAAGTTGTGTGCCTGCCCCTTCTGCAGCAGGCACTTCATTAAAGACAGGCCTTTGTGCTAAGATTTATAGGGCACATGCTCAGCATATTTGTTAGAGATGTACTTGTAAGGTAACAGCAATTATTCTATCTCCTCATTTCAGTGAAATGCTGAGAGTTAGCTCTGCTGTATCTCTGCTTTAGCATCTCTGGCTTTGCCAAAGCTAAAGATTTTGATGTGTAAGATTTATTAGGCATTGATTTTTCCTTCTGTTGAGATTTGCTGCAAGATATTAGAGATCAGGTGTTGCTTGGGTCTTAATTCCATGTATATTCATTATTTAAAATAAAAAGAATAAAAAGACCTGAAGCTTACGGTGTTGTTTGGAGTACAAACCCCTGTGTGCTTGTGGCAAACTGCTCAGGGATGTCTTCCTTGTTGGTGTGTTACCCCATCAGTGGGGTCCTTTGATGCTTCTGGAGATGTTGGCCTCGGCTATTGCATGTGGTGGCATCCCAGGCTGGATGGAGGCAGCGGCTCCCCTTGTAGTGACACACTGGGACAGGCAGAACATGGTGTCAGAGCTCTGTTTGAAGCACTGAAGCTGTGGGATGTGCTGCTGTGTGAAGTTAAATGTTGTTTTCCTGAGTGTGACTGATTGTGCTCTATGAGAATTGAATACTTCAGGAAATTAAGTAATTATTTGCAGTGGAACGATCCCTCGTTATCCCTGTACAGAGGTTTCTGGCTCACCAGATTGAATATTTCCCTCTGACCTAATCTTTACAGTATTTTTGGCTCCAACCCACTTTGAGGATTGAGACTTGATCTCTGCTGACATACCTTGTATTTCTAAACCATCTGTTAGGAGCCCTTTCCATCCTGCTGTGACTGATGTGTTTCTGTAGCGGCTGAAACACCTGCCAGGGGAGGTGTAAGGCTGCCTGGGAAACCTCTATTTTCAAGTGTCCCTGAGCTAAGTGCTTCTTGCTGGAGCAACCCCCTCGTTCCAGGGTTGTTCAGCTACTCCCACTCTTCACAATATAGTCAGTGACAAGGTGGAAGGCAGTTACATTAAATCATGCAGTAAGGCTGGGAAATAGATTGTGTTGTCAGGCCAGTCCTGCTATGCAAAGTGAAGCTGCTGTGTGCGGTCCTGGGCTTGAACAGCAACAGGAGTTTCATTTGGTCAGAGGCACTTGGGAATGATGCAGGTTGTCTCAGTGTGACCTGCTGCTGGTTTGACCCTGAACTGTCTTTGGGAGGACCTAAACCTTTGTAGGTTGTATAAAACAACCTGGATCTGGACAGGCTGGATTGTTGGGCTGGGGCCAACAATATGATGTTCAACAAGGCCAAGTGCTGGGTCCTGCACTTTGGTCGCAACAACCCCAGGCAACGTCACAGGCTTGGGCAGGAGTGGCTGGAGAGCAGCCTGGGGGAAAGGGACCTGGGGGTGTTAGTCCACAGCCACCTAAACATGAGCCAGCAATGTGCCCAGGTGGCCAAGAGGGCCAATGGTATCCTGGCTTGGATCAGGAACGGTGTGGCCAGCAGGAGCAGGGAGGTGATAATCCCCCTGTATTCTGCACTGGTGAGGCCTCACCTCGAGTGCTGTGTCCAGTTCTGGGCCCCTCACTTCAAGAAGGACGTTGAGGTGCTGGAGCGTGTCCAGAGAAGGGCAACGAGGATGGTGAAGGGTCTGGAGAACAGGCCCTCCGAGGAGGCTGAGGGAGCTGGGGAAGGGTCTGGAGAACAGGCCCTACGAGGAGGCTGAGGGAGCTGGGGAAGGGTCTGGAGAACAGGCCCTACGAGGAGGCTGAGGGAGCTNCGGTGCTTGAGGACATGGTCTAAGGGTAGACTTGGTGGCGGTGGGTTAATGGTTGGACTGGATGATCTTAGGGGTCATTTCCAGCCTTAAAATTCTATGATTCTATGAAACAAACAAGCAAAGCCTGAATAAAGGTTGTAATGGACAGGGAGCTGCAGGTAAACCCAGTCTCATACTTGGGCATCTCTCTCACCAGCAGAGCTCTTGACTGTGCACTTACCCTGGTGACCTGAGCCCATTCTGGTGTGTGTTGACACACAGAGGTCAGCAAGTGGCTGTGTATGTGCTTTCTGAAACAGCCAAGGTTGGCCCCTGGCATCATGACAGCCCCAGCTCTGGCTGGGCACACCCACTCGGGGACAGCAGAGTGGCACAGGTCTTCTCTTGCAGGGTTCTTCCCTCTTGTCTGTGTGGGATGTTGCCAGCTTGAGCTCTGTGTTTTTACTGTGAGGCTTCTGTTGTGAGAGTGGGATGCAGATCAAAAGGTTGGCACATTGTGGATTTTAAATACATCATTACTTGTAATATTTACTAATGCCTGTGGTTAAGATTGCTTACCAATACCTCATTAATATCATACAAAATAAATATTAGCAGCTCCCTAGGGTAACTGATTAGAAAACAATGCAGGCTCTATCACTTGGTTCCTTGTCTATCAGGCTCCAATCAAAAATTTCCCTGCAGACTTTTCTACTGATTTAACTGCTATTTTTTTGATCAGCACTGCAGTGATGGCTCAAAAGGTCATGCAGCTGCTCCTGTGCAGTTCAGTGTCCTCTGAAGAGCTGACCTTACTGAAAAGCACCCTCTTGTCCTCTGCTTGCAGGTGAACACAACACCAAGCAAACACCCAACTCAGCATTTCTTGCCTAGCAAAGGCTTTGGTTTGTTTTTTTTTCCTCAGAGGCTGATGTTAGGGTCTCTAAATCAAACTGGGAAAGCAAGCAGCAGCAAATATACCAGATGTTGCAGTTTTGGGATTAGTCTGTTTTTCCCATGCCAAAGGACCAAGAATTTGGGATTATGTATGGAAAAGGAGGTGGTCTTCCAAGCACAGGTTTAATTGGCATTGAGAGGTTTCTTCCTCAGGTGCACAGGACATAGTTATATAAATGTGGATTTTAATGAGCTCCTGGTTTGCCTCAGGGTTTTGGAAAGATTGAATTAAGTTGCTGCCTCACTTTCCCCATCTGGAAGGCTACAATGCTAAATGTTAATGTGCTGACTGTGCAGGATTGATGGTTTTGAAGTGTTTGGTGAATCCATGTGCCAGTCAGACAGCACAGAAGTTAGCTTGTGACTTCTGCATGTGCTTCTCCACACTTGAGCTGCTGTTCCTGAAGTTTTAATGTCTGCCAGGATGCACAGCAGCCTCCACTTGTCTCTGCATGCCTGGTTTAGACTGATGTTTATAGGATGTAGCAGTTCAGGATTAAAATGAGCTTTAGTGGCTGCTTCTCATTGAATAACCACTTGATTTTTAGAGCCTGTGGTCTCAATTGAGTTCCAGCTTGTGTGTGAAGCAGCCTGAGTTGCTCTCACATGCTACTGAGAAAGGAGCTTTATTTCATAGAGCGGAGTAAGTTGGGGATCTGGAAGTTGTGCCAGAAAATCCTCATGGTACTGCTTCATCCCTCCAGGACTGGAACAGAGTGTGTCCTGGATAATATCCCCATAAAGGATGGATCCTTAAGTGTGGTGGACTACAAGGGGTTAAGCTTAACTAAAGGGAGACACCCTCCATAGCAGAGCACAGTGAGTTTGCTACATGCTGTGGGGTCCCACTTGCATCAGGAGCTGTGTGTCATCCTCAGCCCAAGGAACAGCCCTGTATGGGGTGTTAGTCAGCACAGGGCTCTGTGAAGGCTGTTGGTTCACAAGTCCCTGTGAAAACATCCCTGTTTCTAAACAGCCACTGGCTTGTCAAGTAAATTGAAGCTGGAGCAGATTATCCTTGTTCACTTACAGATCTGATTTTCAGAGTTTTGAAACTGAGACATGGGTGTGAAGTGCTTTGAATTTTTGATGGGTTTGGATTTTTTTTTTGGCAAGCCAACAGGAAAAATTGAGGTTGGTTTTTGCTGAAGGAGGAAATAGTGTGATCTTGTACTGAAATATTTGTTCTTTTTAACTAATGCTCTTAAAAAAATACAAAGGGAAGTATCAGTGAAAGGAGATGGACAGGATTTCATTCCACTGGTGAATGGAGATGTTTTCATGATGGTCAATGGGTGTTCACAAGTTCAATTAGTGGCCCTTGAAGCAAATGTCACACTGTGCTGAGGCTTATGACAGGCAAACCTTGGCACATGTCAGATGTCCACAGACTCCTGTGGATGCTCTTCTGCCCAGGCACTGCATCATGGAAGTATAGACCAGCTCTGCTTTGATTTGCAGCTGCAGAGTGATGATGTTTGTGCTGCCTGGTGGGGAATGGCACTGGCAGTGTGAGCAGAAGATGACAAACTGGCTTGTGCACAGTGGCTGTCCTCAGGATGCTGGACATTTATTGGGGTTAGATCAGGTGCTTGCAAAGAGAAATTACCTCCCCTGCACCCAAGGCTTTTAAATTGAACATAAAGGTGCAGAATTGAAAGCTGCAGGGGAAACTGAATGAAGCTTTGCTCCAGTCTTGGCATCTCAGTGCCAAGAGTCTTAATTCTGTGCACATGGGAGCAGAAGGTCAGGTTGCTCCTGATCTCCCTCCTGTCTTTGCCCCTGTATGCAGACAGACTAACAGATGTGCAGACCTAGGCAGTTTGAAGCAGCAGGAACTCAAGTTTCAGCTTTTGGAGAGATGAAGGCATGTGTAAGATGAGTGACAGGATTCAGGAGGAGTTTCTATTGCTTGAATGCCCTCAGCTGCAGGGTTTCAGATCAGTAGCATCCCTCCAGCCTTCAAAACTGTGGTGTTCTGTGTCCTGAAATCATGCTCTCCACACATGAATGTAGTCTGAGGTGAGCAAAATCCTTCCTTCCACATCTGCTCCAACCACAGCTCCTAAAGCTGGTGTCATGGGTGAGGGTATGTGGGTTTCCAGGGCAGCCATCTGTTCTACATGGCTTGTGTGACTGTCCTGGGAGACCCCTGGGCACTGTGTCCTGAAAGGTCCTCTGACTCTGGGCTCTGCATCCTCAGAGACCATTCCCAGGGCCCTGGGCTCTGTGTCCTGAGAGAGCCCCAGGCTCTGCCTGTTGGGGTACAGGAGTCTGCAGAACTAGAACCTTCTTGTGACCTGTGTGCTGCAGTCAAAGGCATTGTAATGTTTAATTTCCATCTTGTAAATACCTTTGATTTGGGGTTTGCAAGTATTTATACTATATATTTAACTAAAATAGGTGGGGGGTTATGCTGTATTTATACTGTAAATTAGTAATTTCATTTTTCACATCCTTTCAAGATCCTTTCTAAAGGGGGATTTTGAATATATAGATAGAATTTTTTGGGGGGGTGTCTCTGTCCCTACCTGCTAATGTGTTTAATATAAATTCTCTGCCTGTCCTTGCAGATTACATTATGCAGTCTGGGCCTGATGGACTTTTTAATAAAGTGAATATCTGAGACAGGTTTGATAAAAGACATGCCACATCTAATGATGTTTAATGAAAATAAAAGCTTTTGGGTTTGGTGTCCTGCCCATTAACTTAAGTGTGATTATATTTATGGTCTGTCAGGCAGCTCAGCACAAACTTAGAAAATAAAATTCTAGTGTTACAGTAAAAAATAAAATAGAAATGAGGATGAATGCTTTGGTTGGGGGACCAATAGGGTTTGTGAAAGTCATGTTAAACCTGTGGAACCTTGCCACTGATTACAGCTGGGATCAAACTGGGTCCCAAATATTGTCAGAGACAAGGATAACACCACTAATATTTCTGATTGTGGTGGAATTCCTGTTTGATGTGTTACAGAATACTTTTGTTTTCTCTCATGTTCTTTGCCTGGTTCTGGTGGTGTTTTCTGGAGGTACTAGAAGATCTGGGCATGGCTTGTCCCACTTCTCACGTAGCTGTGATGGAGAGCTGGCAGGATGCAATCACCCCTGAAGGGGCTCTGTAAGGAGAGCAGAAAGATGAAGAGGAGTGAAAGCAGTGATGCTTTAGAGATGAGAAGATTTCCCTCTTGCATCTGAGTGTCTATTGAGTCAAATGTGTTGGTTTCCTTGGGGTTCTTGTAACATGCAGGTTTTCCACATCTGGGTTTGTGGTTTAGTGCCAGATCAATTTTCCTGCCTGACCTCTGCTTCCCCATTCATAAAACAAGACCAGACCTGTCTTGGTGAGCTTCTAGACCTGGTTGGAGAAGCATAAAAACCCTAAAAAGATGCAGTTTTCAGAAGCCTTGCCATAAAGATATTTAGAGTTTTTCAGTCCTTCTAATGAAAAGGGATCACCTTGGGCAGGAGCCCAATGGGGTCAATTTGGTTCTATTTTGTTTTCTTTCTCCCTTTTTCCTTTTTTTTTCTGTGTAAAAGAAATAACAAAGCAGAAATGCAGGCACTGAAGAAAGGGAAATATAGGAGCCTGGGAAACTGGGAATAAAGATGCTTTTATTCTCCTCTCAAAGTAGAGAAACCTTGCAATGGTTGAAAAAAAAAAACCCTCAACAATCACAGTGAAGAAAGGACTGGCTGTTCCACTGGGCAAAAATCAGTAACTGTCTTAATTTCAGGAATGCCACAAGAGGAGGAATTAAGTTTTGTCTAGATGAATATAGTGAACCAAAGAATACACGTGGGAAAGCCAAATAAAGAAAACCTCCTGACCACTTCAAGTGTAACAATTCAGTTGCTCACCTGTTTTAGGACTGATTATAGATTTGGGGATTTTTCAGAGAAATCAAATACAGAATAATTTAATTTCTGCTGAAGGGTTCTTCTAAATTTCACGTGCAGAACACGCCAAGTCCTCACGGGCAGACTTCAAAGGATGCCTGGGAGAAACAGTGGCTGGCTACAAAGGAGGAATTAACAACTCAGAATTATTTGATACGGAGAAAGAAGGTTGACCTCAAGCCCTGGCACTCTAAAAACATTCTGAAATGAAGATTTCTGTGTTGAGTTAAATATTTTCCAGTACACAGAGTACATTAACTACACAGTGTGTCTATATCAGTTATACCTGTGTGCATTGTGGTTAACATGCAGCAGCCTTTATCTTCATGTACCAAATATGCTATGGAGGAAGACACATTCTTTTCATGATTCACACATCTTCCCCATGAATACATAAATAACTCCTAAGTCTTTCCAGCCCTGGGGATACAGAGCATGTTCCAGAGCAGGGTAACACCTCTAATAGTGATGCTTCTTGCTTTATTCTGTGAGCAGACAGCACCGAGTGTCTCCTGGAGTGCTTTAGCCCTTGGGTGAGATGAGCAGAGTGGGTGCCCCTGGCTCCAGGGGGGGAGGATGCTCCCCCAGTGATGACTGGGAAGGAGAGGAGAGGCTTTTCTGTCTGTGGACCAGCACCACAGCTTGTGTCACTGGGGCTGTCTCCTGACAGCCCATTTTGGGGAATCCACAACTTGTGGGGGACCCCTGTGTTGTCCCAGCTCATGTGGCAGCCTAAAACTTGCTTGAGGGGGGTGGTGCAGCCCAGGTCTGGGGGTTCCAGGGAGTGATGAGAGGTTCAGCCCTGCCCAGGGAGGTGAAATCGTGCCAGGGACAGACAAGTGCTGCTCTCTCTTCTGCAGCTTCCACCTCTGCCCAGGGAGGTGGGTCAGGTGGAAGACTTGGATTAGACCTGCTCTAAAACTGGGTGGATTTGCAAGTCAAATACCGGCTGGAGGGGACGGGATGTGCCCTTAGCGACAGCCACAGCTTGCTGGAAAATGAGCAGTGTTAGTACTGCCGCCTGGGGTTGTCTGTCTTCGGAGCTTCACAGTGACAGGACCCACTGCACCACCCACACTTCACAGCAGGGTCGAGCACCAGCAGCTCTCACTTTACAGAGCAAGGCTGGTCCAAATCCCCAGCTTTCACAAAACCTCCCACTATCTGCCTTCTCCTGCAGCTCCCAGGGTTTGGTTTGCATAAATAGTTGGCTAAATATGTCAAAATCGATCCAAGTGAAGGATGCTGTGCAACTTGAAGACAGTTTCCTCTGCCCAGGATCATACCATGACTTCTCCTAACAGGACACGATGCATAAGCTCAGCAGGCCAAATCTCACCACCTTCTTTCATCCTGAGAAACACTTTAACAGGCTCATTCCTGGTGTAAGAGAGGCAGTTGCTGGCACATTAATTTTTTAAAACTAATATTGGAGATTCTGTGCTACACTTAGATGTCATGGAGCATCTGCAGATACTCAAAGATACAAATATATATAACTATTCCCCTGCAGCCCCTTCCACTGGGCATAATTTGGCATAAATCTCACCAACATCAATGCTGCTTAGCACATTTTAAATAAGTAATGAGAAGGCACTATTCTTCTGATTGCAGGGCTCCTAATGATGGCAGTGATTGAGTAAATGCCTGTAACCCCATGTCAGGATCGCTTTTAAGGCAAGGAAATGGTGACATGAATAAAGAATATGTGTGAAATTAGTAACATAATCATTGAAGAGAAACAAACACTGGGATGTTGGTATGAATTAGAGCTCTTGCTTGTTTCTGGCAGAGGTCTTGTGTTTCCATGCTGGTTAAATTTAAAGACTTTGGGTCAGGTCTTTGTGAGAGAGAGAGAATTCTGCTGGTTTATGATGTCTGGAGAGCTGCTGGGATATACTGAGTGCCCAAGTAGATGCTCCTCCTCTACCCTTTTTCTGTGGGCTTTGTCCACCTTGTGCAGTGAGGATGGGGACTACCTGTGTTAAAGCTGCACTCACCACAACCAAGCTGTGCCCAACAAGCTCTGGTGACAACCTGAAGGGTTTAGTTAACCCCAGCCCCTGATGTGCCACAGCTGAACACCCCAAATCCTGGACTCCAGCACCCTTCCTTCCCAGTGTCTCTGGGATAGTGTGTGTTTGCTTTATCTCACCTGCCTCTTGGGCACAAAGGGAGCAATTCCAGCAGGCTATCTGAGGTCCCTGTCCTCATTTGCAGATCTCTTCCTGCCAGCACTCTGCAGTGGATCATTAATATTTCAGGTTTATTTTCCATCCAGCTACGTGCCTGCAGCACACAGCTGATTGGAGCATGAAAAATTCACAGCAAATTGCAGCTTTCTGGAGGTCCAGTGAGTGCTGGGTGAGTCAGGCCCAGGGTCCCACTGTGGTTTGTGTCTCTTCATCTCCCCTTTTTTTTTTTTCTTTTTGGGTGCTGGGCTGCTGCAGCATATTTGGAGCTGTGCAGGGTGTTTTGTTGTTTGTTTTCCTTTGCAGGGTGTCAGCACAGGGATTGTCAAACAAAGATCAGTCTCAGCAGAGTGGTGTGTCAGAGGCTGTCTTGGGAGGTGGCAGCAACAGATTTTAATAGATGCTGTAGTGCTACTGAAAATCAGTCTTGGTTTAGTCTAGAAAAAAACCACCCCAGGGCCCTTGGTGTAAATGCAAGGAGAGAGTAGGGATCCAGAAGGATCCAACCAGTATGGACATCAGATAACTGGCCCTAGTGGGCTCAGCCCAGAAACACCTTGAACATCCCTCCCACAACCAGCAGAGACAAGTGAGGACCTCTGAGCTTTGAGGGGGGAGGGGAAAGAGAAGTGTCCTTGCTTTGAACACTGGAAGCTGGAATTTGAGGAAATTAGGATGGAGTTTCCTGGTGAGTGAGCTTGATGTGCTGGGTGTGCTGAAGGTGTGAAACTCTTCCAAAAAGCCAACCCTTGATTGCAGCCATGAGGGCTGGGAAACCAGCTGGCTGGTGTGGGACTTGGTCCAGCAGCACCACTCCAGAGGTGAAGAGGGACTGTCTCACCTAGACAGTGGGGATTGTCTTGCTGTTCTTGGGTGTGCAGGGTCAAAGGTGTCAGGAGCAGAGAATGAGGGGGTGAACCCAGCACAGGCACCTGTGGGTGAGCATGTGGGTGCTCAGCTGGCATCCCCAAAGGGGGTGAATCGTGTTCATCTGCTTCAGTACCTTCACTGGGGACTATCCTATGGCTTTGGTGTTTTTACCTCAGTTCAAGCCATCTCATAGGCTTCCTTCTGTAACAAAGCCTCACTGCAGAACGGGGCTGGGTAGCTGGGGTTTGTAGATGAGCTGATTTATAAAACATGCTTAGCGATCCACTGCAGCACTTTATCGGGCCGTACCCACTGGTGGCATTCAGGGACACATCTCTGTGATAGCTGCAAATGGTGACATGGAAAACACATTATTCCAGTGCACTTAAGGACATGGAAAAAATAGATCTGGTGTATGGCAGAGAGTGGCTCATCTCTCCCTGTGCAGGAGCAGATATGAGAGACATCATTTCTGTATCTGTAGCGCAGAGTGAGTGTGCCTGAGCTCTGTCCTCACCTGTGCTGAGGTTTGCTCACACAGTTCTTGTCTCTCACTGCAGCTCTTGGCTGCTGAAGGGGGATGGATCTCTTCCTGAAGTTCTGCCAAAGTTGTGTTGCTCTTCCATTGCTTGGTGATGTGCACTCAGGTTGGTTTTGTCACCAAGGTTTCCCCCTGTCCTGGGTGCAGTGGCTTAGACCAATCCCATGGAAACTGCTTTCCCTTTTTAATAGGTCTAGCAGACACATTAATTGACATCATATTATTCCCCTACCAAAGGCTGGGGCCATGCATTAGGTGGAATTATTTATGGATCAGGCATCAGTAACAGCCTGTTCATATCTGTCACTTCCTGAAGGTGGTTTTAAAGCAGTCTGGGGATGGGGCCATTGCTGGGTGACAGACACCCCTGCTTCTTTTCCAGGGTTGCCTTTTGTCTTGGCACCAGAGAAAAGGACTAGAAGCATCCAGTGATGCTGTACTGGGGATGGTATCAATAAACTGATGATTAAACTAACACTGAGTAGTTAGTAACTAACACTGAGTAGCTGATGGCCGAGGTTCACATTCACTGGTACTATTGAGTGGCAAAGGCTGTCCCAGTAAGAGCCAGTTCTTGTGTAGCACTGGAGAGCTGTCTAGCCCAGGCAAGTGGGAGGCCAGCAGTGGGCTCTGAATGTTTCAGGTCTGTCAGCTGGGAGATCTTCCCCATTTCCATGGTTTGCCACTGATTTGCACATCAGCAATTCGACCTGCAGCTTTTCATTCACTTATTTATTAAGGTGGTAATGATTTATGTACCACTATGAGGCCATGAAAGATCTGCTGGCGTAAAGAACCAGAAGCAAATTCTTGATTTCAAGTTAAAAGTGACATTTATTATTTATCTTGGTAAATGCTGGTAGGACAGTGGTTTCTGGTCAGTAAAACCCGAATCAATTAGGACAGCCTCTTGCTGTGTGGAGCTTCAAGCATGGGCTGTCTAGGGTGGCACGTTCAAAGGGTTGGGTTCAGCCTATTTATTAGTTATGTGGTGCCTCCATGTCTGAAGATCTGAACGTGCTCCAATCTCCCCACTCTTCCTGGCTGCTGGCGTCCTCGTTAATGTCTCCCCAGCCTCTAGCCCAAGGTCAGAGGATGCAGTGAATTCAGAATTGATTCGTTTGAGGTGACAGCAGTCACCCGATAGCAGGCAGGAGAAACGCCTTTTTTCCATGCCCCATTGCCCTCTAACGGCCAGCGCTGAGCTTGCACAGCGGAGAGGACGATTCCGAGGGATGGATGGGGACTCCCGAGGAAATCGGTCTGTCGTGATGGGCCAGCGTGTGCTTTGTTTTCAAGAATTCCCCAGAAGTGTTCACGGGGGAGATTGGTTTGGGGGTGCAAAGAGCAAAAAGGTTGTCTCTCTCTTGGTAGCACCACCCCTCAGGGATGGATGGATGGAAGGAGGAGAAGGTTGAGGGAGATAAAGACAGAGATTGGAAAGAAATAGGAAAAAGGGACACTTTTGCCTTCCCATGGAGTAAGGGGAGATGGAGGAGTGGAATACTCACTCATGCTACAAAAAACCCACAATCAAATCCAAAAACTAGGGGCAAACTGCTTGGCTTTTTGGCAGGGGCAAGAGAAGGGTCTGGCATGTGGCTCCTGCACAAGCAGATGGAGATTCATTGTCACTGGTGGTGATTGTGCTGTGCCACAGTCCCTTTGGTGCCTTCCTATACAGCACCAGGAGGTGGGTGGGCTTGTTCTGCCCCATCCTGTGTGAGTGGCAAATGGTGCTGAGCACAGGACCCTGGGCCAGGGCTCAGGGAACAGCTGGACCCGGATCAAGCTGCTGCAATGTGGTGAAAAGTGTGGGACCAGGGAGGGGAACACTCCCAGTGATGTCCCAGTCCTCTGGGGTTATGTACCACAGGCTCTTGACAAGTTGGGGTGCTGAGGAGGTCTTCAGCTTTCCTGGGTTCCCTTTCCTCTTGCAGTGGAGGCTTTTTAACAGTAGATGTCACATTTGTACAGCAGAACAATCGATTGTACCTGGGAGAAACCCTTCTGTGCCGGGTCTGGATGGATGGATGGAAGGTGAGCTCCACTCAGGACATGCCATCACCTGCCCTAGGGGTGCTTGAGCTGGAAGAGCTGCTGGTCACAATCTGCTATAGGTGTGTGCTCCCATGGATTTTTTTCCTTTGGTTTTTACTTCAAATTGCTGTTAAGTGGGATGCTGGGTCTCATTTCAGCTCTCACACTCATATTGGGTGCTGGGGTGCTCTGCTTGCTGGCAGTGTGTGAGGTTAAGGAGGTCTGAACCCATATGGGTTGGGCAGAGAACTGGTTTCTGCAGGGAAGGCAAGCCTGAGATCTGTCATTTGTGAGGTGGATTGTACAGAGGTAATTAAGAAAAAGCAAGTCTCCAGATTTCAGCTTGCTTCAAATCTCCACATCCTTGGAAAATTCTGGAGTGGTCACAGAGTGGAAAAGGTTGGAAACCATAAAGAAACAGATTTTAATGTGGTAGAAAAGTTGTGATGTGGTATCTTGCCAACCCTTGTTATAAATTTAATTTAATTCAGCTTTACTGGTTCACTTGGCAGGGATTGGCAGTACATGTGAATTGGTCCAGATTGGGAGTTTCAGGGATTTGGCAATGTTATAAATCATTCTACTTTATTTACACTATTGTCATGTTTCAGGTGCAAAAGATACCTTTAAAAAAAACACAACTACCTCCAGCTTATTTGGAGCACTTCCAATACAGAAATCTTTGTAAATACATTAATTACAGGTCATAAAAAACATGTTCTGAATCTTTACACCATAGTCAAATACAGATAGATTAAAATCCATTTCTGACTCAAAGTAGGAATCACCCAAAAGTGGAAGAAACATCCTCTTCCAAAAACACCTACCCTAAAACAAAACCCCCACCTCATTCCTCAACTGTAATTCCATTGCATCTGTGTTTTACAGACCATGCAGTCCTGGATTGGTAACCTCAAAGCAAGCTTAGCCCAAAAGGAGAAATTAGGGGGGAGGGGGCTGTTGTGAAATGCATTTCTGTGTCAGAGGTGATGGATCTGCAGCGTGGTGCTGCTGTAACCACCACTGGAAGTAGTTGGAAGTGTAAGTGTATGGTTAAGTGTTCAGCACCCAAGCAGGATGATGTGGATCAGGTTTTCAGCAGGTGTGTGCTGGTTCCTGGGCTTGTAGAGAAGGTTTCCATCACTATGAGCATCTGATTTTCTTTAAAAGGTCCTAATAGGCCTTGGGCAGAACTAAGTGCAGGTGAAGGTGAGTCTGCACAGTGCTGACCTGGTGCCCCAGACCTTGTTTTGGTCTTCTTCAGCAAAGCAGCTGTGCCCAAGGGCTGGAAGCTGCCTTCCTGAGCCACAGGGTAATCAATTTGGATCTACATTCTGATTTTGATCCTGATCCAAACCCAAATCCAGTTCAAACTGGAACCCCTATAAAATTCTGAGTACTTTGTGTCCAAGGTAATTTTTTCTCTTTCTTTTTTTTTCTTTCCTGGTAAAGTTTTTTTTCCTTGAAAAACACTTCTGTGCACTTGAACTTAAAAATATTGATGCCAACCACATGAATAACCTCAGTGCCAACAGTAACAACAGCTTCAGTGCCAGCACCCTCACAGTATTAACATCAATGCCAACAGATGGCTGCCAGTGGGCCAACAGTGTCAATGCCAACAGGAATGAAGAACCCCTCAGTAACAAACTGGTGTGCAGAGCCTCGTGCTGCTCTCCTGTCCCACAATAACAACCCCCTGTGCCCAGCTTAGCTCTCATTAGCAACTTCACAATAACACACCCCAGTGCAAGAGCAATTAAACAAAAACACCAAGGTGTGTGTATCCTGGAAAGGGAGAAATGCTCTGATGTTTCTGGAGCTGAGGGGCAAGGGAAATAAATGATGAAGGATTTTGGTGACCATGCTTTCCTGAATTTCTTGGTCCAAGTGTAGTGGTGGCAGCTGGAGCTCTCTTGAGCTGGCACAGCCTGAGCTCTGGGAGCACTTGCAAGCAGCAAGTGTGGTTGGACTCGTGTCTGCTTGGCTTTCAAGCATGTCTCCAGCTCTACCTACAAGGAATCTTGTGTAACAGGCAGTCTAAGTGTTCCCAGGAGAATCCAATTCAAAAGGATCTTCTTCAAATCAGTGTGTTTCCATGGTGTGATCTTACTATTCCAAAGCTAGGTCAGGTCTTAGGAGCACAAAGGTTTTCTCCAGAGAGCAGAGAGGTCTGAAGACATCCAGAAATGTAGCAGAAGGTTTATCATTTGGGAAGGTGGTTAGTAGCCACACTTTCCCTCATCTTCTCTGCATAGATGCAGGGCAGCCCAGTGCAGCCACATCTTGTGGTGCTGGCCTAGGAGTTAGGATGTGTTAAGCAGCTTTCATAAATTACTCCCAGTCTACACCTCAGTGCAAGCAGAGATTCTGCTTTGTTTGCTTTTGGGCAGTAGCCTGATGTCATCACCAAAGAGTTCCTCACTGTGTGAAACACAAACCTTTTCTTTCAAAGCAGCTGTCAGTCAGTTCTTTTTTTTTAAAAGGAACAGGTTGCCTTTGCCAAAAGTGGAGGAATCAAGGGACAAAGAAATCATCCCAGAAAAGTTCAGGTATCTCAATCAGCTCTACTCAGAAGCTTCATACTCTGGGGTTAATTGGAGGTTTCAAAGCCTGTGTGAAAGAGAAAGTTGAATCAATGTGCCTGGTGCAAATTACATCCTGAAGGAATTGCTACTTGTATTTGAAGGTAGTTTACCTTTGGTGGAGGTGGAGGCTTGCCCTTGGGAACTGGGAGATGAGGAGGTTTTCTCTCTGGTGCCTATAAAAAATTCAGTTCAGATATCATTAGGCTTTCCTGTCTGAGCAGCTGCACAACTGCCACAGACCTCAGCTGATGCTACTGTTCTCTCATACTTACTGCAACATCTTCCTAGTGCAAAAGCTGGAGTTGTGTTAGATTAACCTCTCCACATAGAAGGCAGCACAATAATGCAAATGCACAAGGGGAAGAGCTCTGTTTCTGAGCTGTTATCAGTGTGGAAATTCATCTGTATCATGTACCCATGCTCAGACAGCTTAGGAAGATGAAGCTGTGTGTGGAGTAAAGCATCTCTAAAGACACTGGGATTTAAATATGTTTTTAGGGTCATGCTGATGTGTGGGACATTTATTAGTTTTATTTTTCTAGGCCTGACCCATCGTTTCCTATGCAGGCACTAGACTGCTGTTATGTGGTCAGTCTGTAGATATCAGAGTCTACATGTTTGTATTGGGTGGGCAGCAGGCCCAAACACTGTGATGGCAAATATTTGAGGGAGGCTTTTTTGTTTGAATAGGATGCTTTGGGTTTATTCATGGTAAATATCCATACTCTTCTGGTTTCCTTCTCTTTTTTTTTAATAATTAAAATATATGCATATGAATGGAGATCCCCTCACAGGAGGGCTCTTTAGAGGCTACCAGATCTACACAATGCAGGGACCATTCTTGACATCTGTATTAGTAAATATGTTCATCTGCATTGTGAAATCTCTGTTGGTTTGGAGTCTGGGTACTATTGCTAATGAGTTAGTGTACAGGATTTGGTGCTCATTAAGAGGATCTTGTGTAGTTTAGGCTTATGACAGAAAGGTGACTCCTACCCTGAAGACTGTGGTTTGAATCTCTGTGACTGACTTTTTTTAATCATAGAAACTGAAAATAGTCATTAGTATCTGATAGCCATGAGCAGGTGGGCTGGGGGAGGTGAAAAGTTGCAGGGTTATACTTACAAAACTCTGTTCTGGGCGAGATGATGTTGATTTGGTGGAAGGAACAGGAGGTGGGGGACCTTTTGGCCTTATGACAGGCTGTAAAAGAAGGGAGTGTAAATGGTATTGACCCCACATACGTGCATGTGTCCATCCTATGAGAAAATGCAGGCTTGTATTCTGGTAAGTGCATTAATAGGGGTAAAAGGATGCCTTTGTTTCAGAAGCAGGGATGCTTTCTGCTGTCTGACCCCCAGAGAGCACACAGGGCCTTATCTGGAGTGCTGTGCTGTCCCCAGCCTTTGGGGTCAGGGTGCCAGTGTGGGTCTCTACTGAAAGCAAAGACAATCTCTTGAAGTACTTACACTCTGGAGCTGTGGTTTGTTCTCCTGCATTGGAGGTACAGGAAGGAGAAGCTTCTTATCATTCATCTGAAAACAAGGATCAGACAAAGATAAGGAGCCCTTATCCTTCTCATTACCTCTGCGGGCCCCCTTGTTGCAGACAGATTATTTGGGGTCCCAGTGCCACTTTGGCCAATGAGGTTTCATGTTTCAACCCCTCTGTTTCAGTACCAAAGGGATCATAGCTGGCCCAGTGCCCACTGGCTCTTACCTTCTGGGCAGGTACCACCAGGACAGGGTGTTCTCTGTGTGCATCTTCCTGATCCACAAAGACTTGGTTTGTAGCTCCAGGTCCTCTTCTGGTCTGGCAGCTACGTAAACATTATACAGAGTTGTAAATCTTGTCCTGACTGAAGTACAAAAACTGCTGAGGTTGAATGTCTGCTGTACTCCCACTGGTGTGTTATATAGCCATGACCTTCCTTTATGTCTTTTCCCCCTTATTTAATTATTTAGGCTTAATCTGGAGAGCTGCTGTTTCACATCTTCAGTTCTCCTCCAAATACGATGTTTCTGATAACGGTTCAACAAAGATCATGGACAAATTCCTTGTCTTTCCAGTGTCTAATTCCTTCCACCCCATTGAAAACCCCAGCTTTAAACTGCCCCAGAAGCTGCTTGGCTTTAGAGGATTTTGGGGTTTTTCTACAATGGGGTAATCATTTTACCTCTTCTTGAATACTCGGAGGCGGATAAGGACCACTGCTGCGATGGTCGAGAGAGCAAGGACCACCAGTACCCCAACAACGATAGCAATGGCTGTCAGGGAGAGAGAACACAAGACAGGTTGCCATTTCTTACCAGATCCACCACTGATAAGCACTTTCCCATCATGACCATCAGCAAACTCAATTTTTTCACAAGGTCTAGATCCTCCTCATCCTTACTATTGCTCAAGCTTATGGCTCCTTCTCCTGACACAAATGGTGGTGGAAAGGAATATATTCCTGCTTTTTTTCCATATTTGAAGACTGTGGTTATTGTCTGAGCTGTCCTTGGGCTAAACAAACCTAGCCCTCTCCATCCATCTGAACAGCTCACTTCATTGTCATTTCCCTTTCTCAAAAGGTGGTACCCAAAACTGGGTGCAGGCCTTTGGTGTGGAATAGAAGCAAGGCTACACCATTTCCCTTCAAGGCTCTTCTAAAGGCTCATTGTTGAGAGCTCTAGTGAGTATGGAGAGAGGATGACAGTAGTTGATAACAAAGGCTTAACATTTTGTTTTCCCCCACAAACACACAGAATTCTGAACACAAAGTATTTTCCCTCAGAAGTAGATCAGCTAAGGCCAGCTCCATGCAGATGATAAAGAAGGGAACTTGCCCTCCTCCCTCACAGCAAAACCTCTGGGAGCTTTCCTCTGCTCAAATTTGACAGTGAGATAAAATGCTGTCCTCATTATATGAGGATGGAGAAAGGAAAACCCACTACTCTAAATGATCTCCGGGCTGTATCCCTTCTCCTAGGCTAGAAAGATTAAACAGCTTTTTCTAATCATTCCTACAAGCCTAAAGATGTGCAGAAATTGGAGGTGAGCTATAAACATCATGCCCCTGTGCAAGTTGGGGCTGTTTTTCTGGAGTTATCCACTCATTCCACAGCTTGGTGGATGACAGTACCCTGTGTGAGGCCAGGAAGCACTTACTGGTAACTGCTGAGGAGCTGCCACAGTTTGGTGGTGCCCATCCTTCCTCACACTGGCACTGCAACTCGTGGTCACACACCTAGGGAGGGAAGGACAAAGGCAGGGACATCTTAGGGCAGGAAACATGAGTGAAGCTGAGATGTCATCAAGTTTCAGATCAGGGCCCTGAGAATGTTTCTTGAAGGGAGGTCTGGAAAGTCCCTCTCCTTTCACCAGGTCTGAAACTTAGCAGGGTTTTGGAGGTTAGCACAGAAAGGACAGGCCTGACTGCTCTGTGTCCCTCTTGCAGGTGTTCCTGCAGTGAAGAGCAGCAGTTAGTCCTTACATCTGTTGGTCTCTGAATGCTCAAGAAAAACAAGCACCATTATCCTCCTCCCAGAGCAGCAGATGACCTGGAAGAGCACAGCCATGGGACTCGGAGGCAGGGCCAGGCTCTGCACCCATCTCCTGGGAGCTCCTTGGCAAAAATATTGGTGCTGTATTGAGCTGGATTTGCTTTAGTAAGCACAGAAGCAGCTGCCAACTCAAACTTTTGCAAATTCCTACCCCAATGGCTTAAATACTGTCAGCAACTGAGAAGCAAAATTTTCTTGGGTTTTCTGTTTGGTTTGTTGTTGTTTTGGTGTTAATAGTATCAAATGCTCATATCTTACAGCATGTCCAGTACACTTGGCAGAGCAGTTGGTTGATCTAAAGACATCTTCAGCATAAACACATTCTCCTTTGCTGCACACCTGAAACACACAGGGCAGTGTTACCATGCTGAGTTAGAGCTCTCAGAGCCCACACAATACTGTGGGAAGTGAGGAAGAGTAAAAGGAGGCATAGAAACAGGTCTGCAATCCACTTAAATCCACATTAGGAGTTTGATACATGGATGTAATTTTTTCCCTTGACCTTTAGGTATTTTATAGCAAAGAGGAGTGATAAAAATGTACAGAAATCACTGCTTTCCACTCCTCTCCAATCTCTCATCCTCCCCCCAAGTAGAAATACACAGCAAAGAATCTGGGCACAACCTTCAGTGATGACTGGCATATCTATTACAGAAATAATTGAAAATAGAAACATATGTATGAGCTTTTAACCCTTCCTACAAAGGGTTGTTTCTGCTGCCACATGAATCAGTGGTAAAGAATAAGGCAGGCCTACACTGTAAGGAAATCAAAATGATGGCAGTTCCTGTTTGCTTTGCTGCTGATGTGGGTTGGTGTAAGGCAGGTGGTGTGGCAAATCACAGCAGCAGAATTTTAGTGTCTGAATCAGTTTTCCCTGTTTAAAATGTTTCTTGTCTGGTAAAAAAACTGATGATACAGACAAGATAGGAAAAGGGAAGGGGAGAGGGGAAGGAAAAGAGCTTTTCTCTACTAACCATCCCATTCCCACACTTTGTTCCATCAAGAATCATCCCTGGGTCATTTTCTTGGTTTCTAGGAAAACTTGATTTGCAGGATTCAAAAGACACCAGATTCCCATCCCGAGGCATGTCCGTTCCCCCAGTACAGAACAGTTTTCCACACATTATGTCTCTGGAAGGAGAAGGAGAGCTGCTAAAACAATGCAATGGCAGAGCAAAACTGAGCTGGTATCTTCTCCAGCTTGGATTTGTTGTGTCCACACCGGGACACAAAAGAAATAGCTGAAGAAATTTTGGTTTGTGGTGTTTCCAGGTTGGTTTGTCAGTAGGTGACAGGTTCTTAGTTAGCCTTGAGCACATCAGTAATTTGCAGAAATGAGTATTTCACTGACCTGTCACCAACTTCTGAGGCTCACCTGAGGTTCTAGTTTCCAGTCCCAAAGCCCATTCCCTGCACTTGCCTACACACACACACCCTGCAGACATCCTCACAAGTAGACTTGCACTTGTACCTGCACATGCATTTCTCAGGCTGAGCTCAAGATTTGGAAACTATTTTTCTCCAAGCTGTCTTTACCACAGTACTCAAACTGAACTAGAAGGGACAACTGCCTGGTAAACTGGTTCAGTCCCTCCTCCCAAATCCCAGCAAATTCTGTAACACAGTGCTTACTTTTTTTTACACGGGACGTGACTACCTTTTTCTTTTCTGCAGTATCCATAATATACCCCTCTCTCATTCATATGGTAGCAGGAAGCTCTGCCATCAGTAGCCTCTGTGAGGAGGAAAACATAGTGGGATTAGTTAAGGTTCTCTGCCTGTGAAAGCAAATAACGTTGTACTCATTTACCTCTTTAGGAAATAGCCCTGAGGCTGCCCATGGGCCTAAATGGCTCTGACACTTTGCATGTTAGTTCTGCAGTGTTGCTGCATACACATGGCAGAACCTGTCCTGTTCTCTCTCTAGCCTGTACAGACCTGGGGACCTTGCCTAGGAGAAAGGACACAGATCTGGAGACAGTTTAGGATGAGGAAGAGGGTAAGCCACCACAGACCTCCAGAAATGTAAAGGCTTGCTATATATGGGTGTTGATTTGAAATAGACATTTCCTCTTCTATCAAGCCAAGAATACTTACCCAGTTCCTTCCCAAAGCTGTCTGAAAAGCATTGTGCAAAAGAGGAATAGGCTGACCACTTCCCATTTAGCTAGAAATATATTGCACTATATCCTCTGAGCTTCTGCTCTCGTCATCATGTTCACTTACAGCACAAGTATAAAAATACTAATAGCAACGTGTATGCTACAAACCAGAACTTCTACAGGCACTGTGTCCCATCAAAGCCTTTGGTGCACTATCAGGCTAAGTTATGTGTGTCTCCCTTGACCTAGGCAGTGTTATTTCCAATGCCAGCCTGTACTCACGTGGTCCAAAAGCAGCTTTGCACTGTTTCTCTCTGGTGGGACAGCTTCCCATGTAGCAGTAGCCTTCGCCGTAGTTGCAGGGGTGGCCGTTGACACGGAATCGATCCTCGGGGCAGTTGGCAGAGGAGCCAGTGCACATCTCAGCCAGGTCACAGTCGTGCATGACTGGTCTGCACACGGTTCCTGATGCCTTGTACTGAAGGGGAAGAGCAATGTCACACTGCATGCACTGCTCTACAGTGTCATTTAAAAGTCACATTCAGTTAGAAGGCTAAAATGAGGGAGGTGCATCTCTCCTCACTGTAAAAGTTACAGGAGGGGCCAATTTGGTATCTAATATAAAGTTAGTGATATTAGGTCATAGGGTTTTGGCCCATTTATACCTTATTTTCTCTTTCTGGGAGAAAATAGGTAATCAAAGGGCTCATTTCTCTAGGACATGGAAAGACTGAGTGAATTGATAGCTGTGGTGTAGTTTAGGATGGACAAAGTACTCTTGTCACTACAGCACTGTGTCAGGAGTCACAAGTGAAGAGGATTTGTTCCTTTGACAAGTGTATTACTGCTTTCTCATGGACAAAAGCCCCCATCCCTCAGACATCAGGAGAAGCTAGAGATTAAAAAGAGTCTTACTTGGCAGTTTTCACAGCAGTCTCCGTGAGCACACGAGGCACCTGGTCTCAGCTCACATGTCTCTGGGTTGCAGCAGTTGTTTGTGCATTCCTGGGACAGAGTCAGCAGTCAGAGCTCTGGGATGCTGCTTCAGGCTTCAGTCCCCTCTCTACTGCTTTCTCAACAACCCACCCCCCTCTTGGTTATGGAGGGAAGGATACCTTAGACCTGCACTCTACTTTTCCAAACCCATTATTGCTAGAAGCCATGCCAGCCATCATGAGTGAGTGCACAAAGAATTCAAAGCATGTTTGATTATGAAAGTGCTGAGAGAAGTTTTGCAGGAACTTGCCTATTTCTGCCAAGAGTGGCTTTCCCCCATTTCCCCTCTGTCACACTGCATGACAAACTGTGTGGTCATCTTAGCAGCTGGCATGCCCCTTGTAGGGGTGACTGTATCACTGATGACAACAGTTTCTGCAGAAATTTCACCTAGCTTTGACCCAGCTATCTGAGAAACAACCAGAAACTAAAAGTACAGCTTGAATGAAGCTCTTTGCCTCTTGCACTTTATTCCTGGCTATGCAGATACCTCAGGAGTGCCACAGTCACATTCCTCTCCCTTTTCCACGAAGCCATTTCCACAGGATGGAGGTGCTATGATGCTGCTGGTATCTGGGATGTTAGTTAAGCACTGTGGCATGTCATTCAACATGTATTTCTCAAAACTTTGGAGGCTGCAGGAGCTGAATTTCTTGGGGATGATAGAACTACATTGAGAAAAGGAGGATTTATGTTAGGATTGGGACAGGCAGGGAAAAGCAATGACCATTAGAAGAGATGTAAAACAAATGACCAGCCTTCAGACTATTGGCTGAAACACTCCTTATAAATATACAGGTTAATAAATACAGCAGCAATCTCCTACTTATAGTAGGTTAAAAAAAGTTAAACCCCAAACAGATCAGAAAAAAATTGAATGAATGTAAACACTGTGAATAATAAACCCCCCATCATAGAGGTTTAAATTTGGTCTGCACAGTTGGAGCCTGGATGCTTCAGGCTCTCAGAGTTTTTCCCCTGGGCTGTCCAATTCTTGGAGTTCCACTAAAGGTGAAAACTGAAGCAAGGCCCTAACTAATGGGTGTTTATTGAAGGTGCCAGCACTTGGTGCTTCAGGGTAGAGAACAAAAATATGCTTTAGGTAGACCTTGGGGAAGCTCTGTCATCTGAGCCACCACAGCAGTTTCATGCTGACACTGTTATAAGGAAGAAATGATCTGTGGTTTAATGTGAGGCATCAACCACGCACGCAAAGCTAATGCTACCCTAAAGTGGTTGGGACATTTTTTCTTGTTTTGGGGGTTGGAGGTTTTTCTGAAGGGGTTGTCTGTCTGAGGGTTTTCTTGGAAAGGACTTAATTTTTCTCCTTTTTTTGGTATAATTTTAATGAAATAATCTCAGAAGATAAAAATAACTACAACTGGTGGTACACTGCAGCCACCCTCGAACTACCCTGTGCATTAACACCTTTGCCTTTTGATCCAAGCTCCTACCTGACAGTGTCTGTCATGATACAAACTTTGTTGCTACATGTGCAGGCTTTGGTGTCATGACTCATGCCAAGGTTGTGTCCCATCTCATGTGCCATGGTAGCTGCAACTGCAATTTCATTTCTGTTGTGGTCCTGTAGAGATAAGAACAAGCTGTTGTTACTAAGAGTGTTAGAACAAGTGGGAACATCAGAGAAGCCACGTGGCTAAGAAATAGGACAACACATAAGGATATTGGACATGGTGTTCAGTCCATGCATGCATCTCTCCTGTGGTTTATCCTGGATTATATTATAATGGCAATTAGATGATACCGCTAATGAACAGGAGTAAATTGGTGTAATTGGTTTTTAAATAAACATGAGGAAGTTAAGCTGCCAAGTAACAACTGAGTGGTGAGGGGAACTGAACATCTGAAACTCTTAATCCTCTCTCTGGATAGCTGTCCCTGTGCTGAGGGTAATTATGTGGGTATGATATCATTATTACTCATTAAATGAAGGTAACTACTGTGTGCAGTATGGTGTGTGCACAAAAAGGAAAGGGAGATGCTGTGCTCCATCTTTGCTCTTAGCAAAGTGTTTTCTGTTGCTTGGTGAGAGGGTGGAAAGGAGAAGTCCTGCTTGTTTGACCGAAATCCAGATGTGTAAACAGCAGGTTGGCGTGGGAATGCATAAAGCAGTGTACTGCTTGTGCTCTTCCCAGCATGGCCTTACACATTGTGCCACTAAAAAATGCATCCCTGCAGCTTGGAAAGTGTTGTGCTTTACAGTCATCCTGGAATTTCTTTATGGTAGGAAAGCTGGGATTTAATGTGGGTTAGAACCTCAAGGTAGAGGTACAAAATCACTTATTTCTTTAGCTCTATTGGAGCCTTGAATGCCAAATACAGGCATCTGAGTTTGATTTTGGCATTTGAATGACACACACACCAAGCATTGTGAGTGCTTTCTTTACCCTCTGCACTTCACTTAAAATAAAATCTCTGTGAATTTCTGCAGCCCAAAAAAACAATTATACAACCCAGGGAGCCCTGCAAGTATCACACACCCAATAATTTTCATAGACATTCTTTGCTGATTGAGTGGAAAAACAGGGGCTTTAAAGCATCAAATAAATAAAAACAAATCAGACCTGAATAATACCTGCAGAATATATATCACTGCATATGGATTTTAGAAAGGCTAATCCAATTGTTGTCCCCTCAAGGTCATAGCCTCTGTAAGGAAGAAGAAAGGCAGAGTGAATCGTGGTGATGGGAACAGGGAGAAGATCTGAGGTCAAGTCTGCTTTGCTAACCAGGCTGAAGGCTGTAAGCAAGTGCTCATTTCCAGCTCTGGTTTAATACCATATTTGCAACATGCTTAATATCACTGCAAATCCAGAAACAATTAAATACACTCCTCATGTTAAATTTTTACTTAAATTATGTTGCGGTTCATCAGATTTAAAGCATTTGTTTTAGCATGAAGAGCTTGAGGAAGTGCTCTAAATGTAGCAGAGAGCTTGGACAAAGCTGTGCCATTGAACCTGAGCCAGAATAGCAAAGGGACCACTGGTCTGGCTCAGCAACCTGCATTTCCCAGCCATTAGACTGCATGTCATGGCTCCTTGGGCCATTAGACTCCACAGGAGTCTTCAGGACACTCAACTGTTCCATGAGCAGAGCAGGGGAAGCTGAGCCAGATATAGCAAAAGTCCCCACTGCCTGTTTCTGCAGGGATTGGGATAGAAAGATTAGCTGCTATGGCACAGCAGGTAATTGTGCTCCTTTGTGCCATAAGGGCAGGAGGAGAGAGCCTACATGTGTTATTTTCTTTTTTTGCCCTACAATTACTCCAACAGAATGAAATCTGGCTCAGAGCATCTCTGATGGGTTGGGGACTGGTGGTTACAGAGCAAATTATTTTAAAGTGCTTGGATATGATAGATATGAGATGTAGCAGAATGATACACACGTGATTAACTGAGCATTGTCATTTCTTTTCCTCTTTAACAAGTCTGATAGTCGCCACTTTGAGAAGCTGTCCAGAGTGATTCCTGCAGCACGGCTCAGGAGGCATTTGTCACCATCAGTCCAGATTTCCAGGCCAATTAAAGCCACATAGGTATTTATGTCCTTATAGACCTGCAGCAGAGAAGCAGTGCTGCCATAAACCCAAGTATGTTATGAAGATTTCTGAACAAACACCCCAGTAATTGGTTCACTTTCTTTCCCTTGTGCTATGTGTCCAAACCTGATTTAAGCTTTTCCACACTTTGAAGGTGCCACCCAAAGAAAACATGAAATCTGTCTTTAGAGAAATCTCACATCTGAAGGCAAGGAGCAGGATATGGACAGATGGGTTACATTTGTTTAATGAATTAAAATGCAGTTGGGTTTTAATTCTGTCTTATGTGTCATAATGAAAATTCATGATGTTTACAAAAGAAAAAACAGCATAAATCACTTGAATCAGCTTCAAGCTGAGGTATTTGTTCTTACTGTGTTGATGTAGTTGACTATTCCAAATACCCTCTGCCGTACAGTTTGAACATCTTCTTCATATTTCTTATACTAAAGAAAAGTAAATGCAATATGTTAGGAGAAGGAGAGGAAGGAAAGTGATTTATCAGAGAAGAAATATCCCTTGGAAGATGGCATTGCAGACCACATCCTGGTAAGCTTGTTATTATCTTTGCAATGTACTGTTCTGTCAGATAATGTGCTTCGTGCTCAGACCCTTCTAAAATGTGTGTCTGTGCAGGGTGCAGGAGGAGATGAACACTGCACAGTGTTTTCTGAGTTCTCACCATCTCCAGGTGGGAGAGATGTGAACTTTTCAAAACCAACTGACACTAGAAAATCCTCTTTCTAGCCAAAGTGGGAGATAAAACATGGTGTAGCACTGCAGTTGTTGTAGGAACTGAGGGATATGAGTAGTATCTACATTGGAAAGCTTGCTTCTGGCTGGTCAAATGAGAAAAAAATGGGTTTAATACTCACCAAAGTGTTGTCTGCGACTACATAAACTTCCAGATACTTTTTTGCTTTCAGATATGCTTTCACCTAAGGAAAAGACACATTGAAATTACTTCAGAGACCTGTTTCAGTCTCTGCCTTTGCAATTTCAAACTCATGTATTAGATATGAGGGTGTTTCTTTAGCCAAGTCATTTAGAATGGACAATGAAAGGTCAGCTGGACATTAAAATACTTATTAAGGTTTTAAAAAGTAGGCTAGATAAAAAGAAGCATTTAGATGTTGAGATGCATGTGGGCATCCTTATTAATATGTGCAGGAGCACTGAACTCAGAAATATCAGATCTGAGAGATTTTGTGCTGGTTCATTAAGGTCTGATTGTGCTTAGCTCTTTGCAATTGCTTCTTTTCAGGAGGTGCCATCAGACACAGGGGGACTTGTGCTACTTGCAGGGTTCTCCTGTGGCCACAATATCTGTTGACATGTACTTACTGTACTGTTGCTTAACTCCATACTTACTTCTGGACTGTTGCTGGATTTGAAGATGTCATTGATGGGGTCATTTGAATCCTCTTCCCAGGAGTTATTGATTAGACCACAGGTTTTTATGGACTTCTGCTCGAGTTTCTCGTATTTATAGACTGCATGTTCATCTCTGTCTGAAGCTCCCAGGGGTTCAATGAGGTACTTCTGACCACGAGTCTCAAAATATCCACTAGGAAAAGCAGTTAGACTGTGATCTTTCCAGTTCAAAGGACTGAGGCAAGATACCCACGTTATCTCTAACAACACTTAGCCCAAGGACCCATAAGGACCATTGCATGCTGATGCAGTGGAATAGCTTGGCAGCGTGCTGGCAGGGTGTACAGCAAATTAAAAGCAGAAATCAAAGCTGCTGAGTCACTTGGAAGATTTGGCTGGTCACTGAAGCATCTGAGCAGGAGAGTGTCAGTCAGAAAGAAACTGGTTTAGGAATGAATTGTTTAATTTTGGGGTGTTTGTGCTAAGAGGTGATTGAAAAGTGAATTTCAGTTTGGGGAATTCAAAGATGTTTTCATCTTTGAGATGAGAAGCTTAATTGTTGGAATTAAGAGTTTTGAATCATTTTGAGCAGCAAGTGTCAAAATAAGCTTTCTGTGTTAAGATGCAAACTTGACAAGATACACAAGTGTTCACAAGTGAAGTCTGGGTTTTACAAGGCCCCACAAACCATTGGGAAAACATCCTGCTGCAGCTTCTCAGGCTCAAGAGCCAGCCTTGTGCCTTTTGATGTCATACCACCATGTCTCCAGTGATTAGAAATAAGCTCTTTTAACTGAGATTTTCATACAAAAGCCTGAACTTCCTGACCATGTAAGTGCTGTAGCACTGAAAATAATACAGCTTTCTCTTGGAGCATCAGTGGAGCTTCCTCCAGCTTAGAAGCATCAAACCTAAATATTTACTGGCAGCATCACCTAGTGCTATGGCTTATGACCTGATCTCATATGGAATTAGGCATATAAATGTATTGCTATCAATGTCTCTCTAGCTTCCAATCTGTAAACTTTGGAATTGAAGTAGAAAGGTAACATTTTCCCTTCTTTTTAACCCTTCTTTAACTCACTGACATCCTTACTCTGTTTAAATTAGAAATATATCCTCATGGAGAAGTGTATTCTGCCATTGGTACCAAACCTTGCTCTTACCTTAGACCTTTGCAAGCACTGATGCTTGCTATGGAATCAGCATCATTCTGAATGTAACCTTCATAATAACAGTGATCCTGTCGAGAAAGAAAATATATACTGTCAAATTGCACCTTGTCTCACTGACTGCAACAAATTGGCCTAGTTCTGGTCTGAGGAAATATCTTGTTAGAGGAGATTCTTAAAATGGGAATTGCTGGTGACCATTTGTGGGATTGCTGTGGCAATGTCATTGCTGTCCTTCAACACAGAGTGACCTAGATTGGGACAGACCCGATCATGGTGGGCTCTGGTCAACACACACAGTACATGAGATGAGAACATTCATATTCACTTCTCAAAGTTAAGCCTGTGTTGATGTGCTCTGCTACTGTGGCTAAATCTCCAGGAAACACCCTTTAATATTAACCCAACAATTAAATGCATTAACTTCAGTGAGATTAAAATGCATGTATTGTATGAAAACATGTGATTAGGGGGAAAATTTTCATGACTTAATTGACTTAAGGATCTAAGGTCTAACGAACATTTATGTGTTCAAAGAGACTTCAAAGTCACTGAGGTATTGTGGAAAACTACTCATAGCATTTTCCCTCACAGATTTCTTGAGAGACCTGCAGCACAGTGTTCAAACCTGCATGTAATGTGCCCTCTGTTTCCCCATGGCTGTTTCTTTGCCTTCCTTCCATCACAACGTGCCAACTTTCTTATTGTGAAAAAGGCACCAACAAAGTGAAAACAGGTGGAGAAAGAAGCGGTGATTTACTCTCCTTTTCTTTTTCCCCCCCCTGGGTCCTGAGATAAACAAAGCATCTGCGCTGCAGGAATTCCTTACTCAGCAGGCTGCAGGGGATGCCTGCTGGAGGCTGTCTTTAACCAGGCGTAGGTGCTATTTGCTCTTCACAGGATCCATTCGGAGAGTGAAAGTAATTCCAGCAATCACGAGCAACATCTTTTTCCGCATTGAAAACCCAGCCCAGAATTCTTTCTACACGTTTCTTTTCCTCAAGATCCTCCCATTCCTGCTAACTGCTCTATGACCAGGAATATTAGGCTTTATAACCCAAATCGCATCTATTAAAACACATAGCACACAAGAAGCCTCAGGTGAGAGCTTTGTTGCAGATAAAACCCATGAGTGCTCAGTGACTTCAAAAAATAACTTCTACGGTGACTTCCTTTGTGTCTGGACCTGAGTAACTGATTCGTCATGGCTCAGAGAAACCACCTGGGGTAACCTGCAGTGCTGGGAGCGTGGGTGGAAATGTGAGCCAGTGAGGAAATGGGTCCTTATCAGAATCTGTGATGTCGTGGAGATTAGGCTGTAAAGCAAGTCTCGGTGTTCTGCAGAAGTCAGGAGGGCAAAGTCAGAAGGTAGACAGCAGCGGAGTGGCCCTGGCTCCACTCCCTTCCCCGATGAAACACAGAAATTTGGCTCTGGGAATGTGTTCATCCACCACAAAGGTAAACAGGGGTTGTCTTTTGGAAAGCTGTGTCTGCATTTTCAACAGGTGTAATTTAGTGTAGCTCTGCCACAGTCAGGGTCACATCTTCCCTGTCCCTTCACAACCCTACTAAATCACAGCACCTCAATGTAAAACATTTTCTCTCCATCTGATATATGTATTATTTCAGGGACCCATGAATCTCATATGGACCTCCTTAAGACCACAAGTGTTAGCAAAGGAAACTTTTTCTTCTTACCTTGATCTGAGGACTAGTTGTTATTTGTTGGCCATCATCAGAGTAAATTGTTTCAGTATAGTCTTTAGCTAATAGATGCCTGCAAAGAGCCCAGTGCAATTAGTATCAAAAATAAATTGTATTCACCTAGAAATGAGGCAAACATTCATGCCCATGGAAAAGCTGCCTCCTGTTTCACATGTGCCTGTGCATACTCATACATGTGCACACTCAGATACTGGGTGGAGATCACACTAACATGCATTTGTCTGATTTTTTTGGCTCCCATCTTTGTAATCCTTTTGTCTGGATGGGAGTTTCGCTTGTCTAAATAAAACTTACACACACGTGTGGTCATGGCCCTTTGTAGAGGACATTGTGACCTCTGAAGAAGTGTTTGTCACAGTGGGGAAGGTGCCTTTGGGTTTCTGGCTGGCTTATGCATCTGTGATTTGCCATGGGAGGGTGTATCCTGCAAGGTTCAGTGCACCCAGGCTCCTCTATGGCAAAGCATTAAGCACAGGATTAAAAAAGCCAGGGCTGGAGTCCTTATTAAAGTCAGCAGCAAAGCAAGCCTACATTCACATCTGTCTAGGTAGCTACCCAAACCTCCCCCCAATCCCATTTCCTTTTAAAGAGTGGGATTTGGTACAATGTAATTCCCTCCCCCTCAATATTTAGTTTAGATTAAACCAGGGGCAAACAGTTAATTACGATCTATATTTAACACTGATTACAGTACTATTGTATTTGCACAGCCATTTGAAAAGTGCAAGCACAAAATGCAAACATGTTTGATCCCATGTTAAATATCATGGTGGAGCCAGCAAGCAGAAAATCACAGCTGTGTGTTTTCATGGGATCATTTTGTGTTGCTCTGAATGGCTTTGGACTTTCCTGCAGATGCTTTGTAGCAAAGCCCCCTGCTTCTCCATACCCTCTGCACAAGCCTGTTTGAATGCCCTTCATCTCTTCAGCCAAGGAGTCAAGCTCTCCTTGCTTTCAATTTCTATAAAACATTTTGTCATTGCCAGCATATATTATACTGCTCAAAGTCCAACAACGATAGTGTTAAGGTAAGGAGTGCTGGAAGCTGAATTATTATGGATTATTGTGTTTCTTATTACTGATTTCCATTTTTCTAAAGCATAGAGAACCAACATAACCCTATTCCATGGATATTTCCCTTGCTCTTCTCTCTGTTCTACTAGCACACAACAAATAAATATAACCCACAGACTATCTAAGGACACAGTCAGGAACTCAGTTGCAGAGTTAGCAATACAGGTAAGTCATTTCACCATGGTAATCTCACATGCCTGTGTTGTCATTTCACATCACTGAAGTAACAACATGATGTTTCTCTCCCCTCTCAGCAGAGTTGAAAGGTGTATTTACCAAAACATCAGTGCCCAAGTCTCACAGGCACCCAAGTCCTGTTTCCCCATACCCTGAATGCCCCCCAGAGCCATTAGAGTGTGGAATAATGCTCAAGGGAAAAAGCTGAACTGAACCTACTTATTTTTTTGCAGGTGCAGTATGACTTCCTCGCCACTGGCTTTGATTCCATACTCCATCGTGTCATCATATTTTGTCTGTAAACAGATTTAAGTGTTAGGTTATGGGCTGTTGCAGTTTCTGGACCGTGCTATGAGCTGGCTGTGACTGTGCTGCTAACTGCATTCTTTTCCTCCTCTTCCCTCCAAAAATAAGTATTCTGGCAGTTATATTATAAGCAGGAGGTCACCTTCCTTGATGTTTTTTAATTAGAAGAACAAATGTAACTTTGCAAGGGCATTTTTACGCTCCTAAGCACATATCCTGCATATTTGGGGAAGTGCTGAAGCGGATGCTTAGATACAAACACTTTCATAACATTCTCTTGAAGTGTGTAAGAACATGCCTGCTTTTAAACAATTGACTTCAAATTAGAACATCTGTAGGTTATTAAAACTCTGAGTAGTATCAAAACCTGCATGATTGCAGAGCTACATGTACAGAAGGACCTGCTGATGGGTCGTGGTGCCTCTGCACACACACACATCACAGCTTGTCTTTTCCAGGCTTGGGACTGCTCTTCCAGGGTTTCTCTTTCTCATCCTTTTACAAGATCAGGTGTTGGTCTACAAATTCTCTTACCCTTGAACACCAAGGTACTCTGGCTCCAGAAAACCTTCCCCATCACCCAGCAAAGAAAAAGTTATCTCTTTTAATACCTCTTTGTTTCTTTCTAGATCTCTTTTATGTGCCGTGTGAAGTTTCCGTGGATAAACGATTTCATATTGCTCAACTCCAGGTAATTTCTTGCTCGTGCTCCCTAGGGAAAAACAGATGTGTATTTATGACAACACAGTATTAACTCAAACACATCTGTCAAGACTGATTCTTTTGAGCTGTGTAATCACACCCCTTGTTTCTCATGTATCCTCTGCTAAGGAGTCACCCCATGACATGACCTCACGAGGTTTGCAGCGGTCAGGATTTCAGCCAATACCTGGCTATTACCAGGTGTCAAAATATTTTATGCAATTCTCTTTGGATTTCTTTCTGCAGCTAATCAGTGCTTTCGAGTACCAACATGCTGGAGCAGCTATGCAAGGTGGAATCTTTCCCTCATACATTGCAGGTGACCTGAATTAATTTCACTGAGCTGTAGGGAACTTACAGTTCTCCAGTCCTTATCATGTAGTGACATACAAGTTAAGACTCCCTTCAGATAAGCAAATAAAGCTCACCACAAGCCTGGACCAAGCCTAGATTTGTCCTTTCAAAAGCTTTTCAGCTGCTTTTCTCACTTGAGAGAGCACTTTATTAGAGACTCCCTCCTAAGGAGTCAGATTGAGAGTCTTGCAAACTTGTGACAGCAGAAAGACTGGAGAAGGCAACTGAACGAGGCTCAGTACAATAATGGAGGATAGTAAATTAGGGTGAAAAGGAATTCAGATGATTCCTTAACTTGCATAACCCTTTCTACTGGTCTTACTGGTAAGACATGTCATGTGCCTGCAGCAGCCTAAAGAACTTGCTGGGGAAATGCAATGCTGATGGCAAGCATTTCTTTCCATTTTCTGCCTCTGAGCAAATCTGGACCAAAGTTAATTTGTGGCATGACTTGCACAGTGGTCAGCACTCCTTATGTCATTTGCAGTTGTATGTGTATAGGATTTGAGAAAACTGGGGTGTAAAAGGGATGTGCTGGTGTCCAACAAGGCAGCAGCAGGCTTTCTGTGTACCTAAGCTCTTTAATCTCTGACAAACGGTCATTTCACCTGAACGGGTGAAAACTTGAGGGCTCAGCAGTGAGTACAAGAATCTGTGTCTGAAAAAAACACAACAAAACTCAAGCTGCAAACAACGAAGGGAGAGTGCAACTCCCATTTTAATTGTCTGCCTCAAGGCCAGATTTTTACAGAATCCAGTTACTGTCATTCTCTGTATCTGGAACAGCAGAGCACATCCTCCTGCAGACTGTTCCAGGAAAATAAACAGATTTATTCTTCATAACCAGTTTACTTGATTACACCCTGCCCAAAACTAATTGCAGAGTAAACCTGGTGGTATCTGGACAAAGCTGAGTGCTATAGAGACAGGCAGGGTTGTATAATTGTAGTAAGTCCTGAGAAGTGGACTTACACCAGCTCCCTGTGCACGTGCTGTTAGCAAACACTGAGTGCAAGTTTGTTACTGTAATGTATGATGATGTTTTGTGTTTTAGTTTAAGCAACTAACTGACTTTTAAAAAAATCATCTGCTTTTCAGAATTAAGTCTTTCCATGAGCTTAAAGTAAGTTCTGACATAAAATGACCACCCCAACACTTCGGGCCTCTCAGAAGAGCATCCTGTGCTCCAAGTTATCCATCTACTCTCTGGTCCAGACTTCTTACAAAGCTAACTGTAGCCCAGACAGTTCAAGTTTAGGCTAGATTTGAGTGGAGACTCAGAACTAAACTCTTTTCCTGCAGCAACACAAACAGCATTTCGAGGAAAACGAGTTAGTTTTGTTCTGGAACAGATCACTTCTTAGAGGGAGGTTTATTTAATCAATTCAGTGTATTGTCTTTGCCTTGCTTCAGGCATTGTCTTGAGTCAGTAGCTTTAAGGAGGAAAGAAATTCCTTGGTCCTTGTACAACAGCTAGAAAAAGTGCTAATAAGGAACACATAATTATATACTTATCCCAGAGCCTAACTCAGGAAGAAAAACCATTAGTGTGGATTTCATTGACAGTGAAGGTTTGTTTTTATCAAGAAGCAAAACATGTAACACCTGAAGCATTAGTATTGTCCATGTTTTCAGCTATTCTGTGCAACTAATGAAATCATAAAGATACCTGCCTGAGTACAAATTACCTGTCTAATTATGCCTATAAAACCTGTGCAAGCTTGTGCATGCCAAGCTCTGAAAAAAAAAAAATCTGTTCCTTGCTGACATGAATTGAAGGAAACAATGTGCATGGAAAAAAAATCCAACGTGGTCTTGTTAGAGTCATGTGAATACTCGTAGCCTGACATATCACACAGGTAGTAAGGGTGCTAGCTGGTTTGTTTCAGGTCATGTCAATGAATAATAATCTTAGGTCATAACTGAATTCAAATGAAAGTGAGGTTTTTTCAGCCCAAAAGCTGTCAGTTTAATTAGTTGTCCCAGTTGGATAAACTGTCTGTTCGCTTGCAGGGGAAGTGCTTCCTAAATTGGCTCACAAGACCTGTCCTGGGTCTGTAAGCAATCTACAGCCAGTTTTCACACAAGTAAATCATTTGCTAGCTGGACAAATTCAAATAATCACTTTGAACAGAAAGAGAAAAAAAAGCTAACTTTAGCATTGCTATTTGTTTACTAGCTTTAATTCACTGTTCATTACTCACCTGTTAACTTTGTAGAGCTTTTATAAATTTTTAATTATTATCCCTAGGAACTGCTTGTCAAGGATTTATTTAAAGAAAAAAAAACCAAGGCAAAAGAAGTCATACCTCGCTGTAGAAAATGTAGCAACACAACAGAAAGAAGAAGTAGGGTAGTCATCTCAGTTGTACTTGTCTGGTGGTGGTCTCTGTGGTCTGGGAAAGCTGGTTCCCAGCCCGTCTGCTCCGAGCAGTCCTCTGGTGTGCAGTGAATGAGAGGGTGCGAGCTGTTCAGCTTTATTCTTCTTTCTATATGAGGAAGTGTTTACTAAAGGTGTTGCACAATCTTAGAGCCTTCAGCAAGCGGAAGTTCCTTCAGCTTAGCTCATGTCACACGAATTGCGATACATTGATTAGTTCTTTGAAATAAGCTCCCTAAAAGTGTTCATTTGGGAAAAAAAAATTAAAATTAAGAGGGAGATAGGAGTGTTCCTAATGTTTACAATCTGGCTGGTAAAAAGATGCAACAGAAAGAGTGGCTATGGCAGTGTGAGGAATGGGAAGGTTTACAAGAGGTCCAGGGTGAAGCTGGTACACAGGGCAAGTGTTAAAGATGTGTTTCAGTTCTTGCTGCTTGCCATGTAATCTGTATGGAAGGGAAGGGCTTAGAGCACCAGTACAGGTATGTGTAGCTCTGTATATGTGAATCATACCCACAGTATAAACACTGAGTAGGTCTTTTTCTGCCCCGTTTATCCATATTAGTAATGTTTGCTCGAGGCTTATGTGATAATGTCTCAGTAGAAGGGGATGCACACAAGTGAGCAATCAAGGTGGTATCTCTCAAATAATGCTCTAAAAATCTGTGGTAGAAATGCATCACATTGGCTGTAATGAAATGTGCTTCTTCATGCCCCAGCTAGCAGCACAGAGCCACTTTAGAGAAGTTCATCTTTCCATATGTTAGACTAGGAACTACCAAGGACACAGACCTAGAGAGGCTCATGCTGTATATACTGTAGTATATGAATGTATCTTTATATTAGCAGTATACATTGCACAGTAATATACACATTGATTTATAAAGGATATATAAATATACAGCAGGATCTTTACTGCCATAAGTAACAAAAGTTCACCTAAGTGTTATCAGATAGTAATTTCTATCTCAGCTACGTGTTGAAAAGCTCTCAGTTTCTGAACACTGAAATCTGAAATTGTAGATTCAAACTTTCCCTTAGATTTTGCTAAATCTGAGTCAGCTACTAACAAATAGGCTTTGAGCTTTCTCTGAGGATGGAATGGTCTTAATAACAATTCATCTGGCAGTGTAAAATGCTCCTTCACAGGGCACGCTGTCTAGATGTGCTAGTGGTGCTCTTGGTGAGTACTGGTGGGTTTGAAGGGTCTCTGCAAGTGTTTGAGAGCCCCTGGAGTGGGATTTAGTGGAGAAGGGCAATTGTCTGCCAGCAACCTGACAACTACCCTTGAACCTCTCCTTTGCTGTAGGACCGGAGCCCAGGAGTCCTGCAGCATTGTCAGAACTCCAGTCAGTAGTAATCTCCTGCATAATAGCAGTAGTAACCTGTTATTAAAACAGCACTAATTTTAGCTAGCAGTAAGCTTGGATGAAGAGTGACCTTCGATCAGCTCCGAGTGCCTTGGGAATGAGCTGAACCTTCCCAGGACAGACCTGCAACTTGACACTGTTGGGAAGGGAATGCTTTTTGGTAGCAACTTCTTCGGGGCTTTATAGCTCGGAGGGAGTGTGAGCAGACTGTCTGTAAGAAAAGTCACATACCACAGCTAACCCTGTCGCCATCCCAGGTTATGAAAGAGCTCTTCAGGCAAAGCAATCATGAGGCATCCCTGGGAAGGGGCTGGACATACCCCTGCCAGGTGTCTGTTGCAGTTCACTGAGGGGCTGTGTGATGTAATTTGTGGCTGTGTCTAAGATAAAGCTTAGTCTGAAATGAGTTTTGAATGTTACATGGATGGGAATAAGCAGTGCATTCTTTGTCTACATCTTTGCCTTGCAAAAATAATTAAGAAAAATAACTGTGAACAACTGGTTTTAAAAATGAGTGGCTGCCATCCAAGCATTTATCTCAATTCAGTCTCTCTGTGTGACGCACTTGGGAACAGCGTCCTGACCCCAGTGATCTCCTAAGCTAATGGTCTCAATAAGCTGTGGTGCTTTTGAGCAGTATATAAAGCAGAGTTACTTTATGAATAGACACAACATCCTAACAAAGAGCTGGTATTAAGGAGGGAATGTGATGTGGTGAAGGTCTTGGTTGGACTTGAAAGGAAGCTGGATGTAATTTCCTTTTGTGAGTTGAGAAGCATCTGATGTTTCTGCCTTTGGTTCAGCAATTCCATAGTTGCTTCCTCCCTTGGAGGTGGTCAGAGAGGTACCTGCAGGGTTTCAGCTGACAGGATGGCTGCTCCTGAATCTGCAAAACCCTTAACAGTTGTGCAATAGCTAAGTGAGCAATTTTCACACTTGTGGAGGGGTTAAATGGGATGATAAGTCTGTCTCAGCATTTTATAACTAGAGTATTGGTATTTTTAACTTGAGTGCTGTGCAATCAAAAGAATGAAACCCAAAACTTACCCCTACACTGTGGATCTGCACAAATCCTGCCCATGGGAGATTAAAATGCATATTAAAATATTAGTTGTGTGCTAGAGTACTAGACTAGGCTCAGGAAGAATCAGGGTTCAAATCACTTCTCTGCCACTGACTTATCCCAAAGTACACTTTGAACTATGTTTGCTAAGGAATTAATGCACCTAACAGGACTTTTCCAGAGTGTATAAACAATGTAGGTATGTTTCCCCTGCACTTCTATAGATGTTTGGCCACAGCAGTAAGCACACTAGTGCAAGGTAAGCAGCTGAGAGGTGCCCTTTTGTTATTCCACACATCTCCATTTGTTCCCTTCTGCTTCTGTCTCATCTGACGCTGGGACAGTGTCATCCAGCGGCTCTGCCTGGCAGCAGCATCCTCATCCTGTTCCTTCGGGGAAAGACTGTGGTGTTTTACAGGCAGCTGCCACCAGACCAACCGTGGGTCACTGGTGAGGCTCAAACACCAACCTGCCCTCCACCTTTCCCCATTTTCTTTTCCCCAAGCCAGCCTGTGGGTTCTTTTTCCTTGTCGTACAAAGAAAACCATGTGGCTTTTTGCATGTGTTCCAGCCCTACGCTCCCATTTGCTTCCTCCAGCTATTCGCAGCTGCGTTCCAGTCTCCCCACAACCTGCCTCTATGTGCCAGCCCCAGGCCCTTCCCCTCCATTTCCAGAGCAGATCCAAAACCCATCGAACTTAACAGAAGACCTTCTATTGCCTTCCAGGCCCCTTGGATCAGCACTACAGTTCCTCTTTAAAGCCTCCTCTTTACATAAAGCTTTTTCCTGTGCTTGCCTCTGTTGTCTCACACATTCCCAAAGTGAATTATCCTTCTTTTCCAGTTTTCAGTGCTTTGTCCTTATTTTCTGGGTTTCTGCTGAGGGATATAATCAGATGGCTGCTTTAGATCAGAGTGTTTGCAAAAGTTACCTCCCTTCTAGCTATTGGTTACCTGCTCCTCAGCTTATGTTCAGCACTTGGCTGCATTTGTATTGCCAGGGTTTAATATAAAGCAAGTAAAATGTTTTCATCTAAACTATGATTGAAACTTAGTGAACACCAGCTGAGTTTTGTGGTATCAGATCTCAGACTGTCATCCGAGTCTGACTAATGAGGCTTCATCACAACCTTTTTACATCTTTGTCACGCTTTTTGCCTTGTAGGAAATCACATACATATAGGGCATGTTGAGAAGATCTTGCTTCCTTCTTTCCTTCCCATTTCTTAAAAATGTAGGACAAAAAAAATTGGTGATGTCATCTTCCTTCTCTATCCCCCTTCATCAGTTGAGTTTTGCTTAATTCTCCCACTCCAACGCAGCATGGCACATCCAGCAGAAACCCAATGAGGCAGCTAATTGAAAGTGCAGAACCTTTTGATGTGCTACTTGGGAACCACTATTTTCTCATGGCTTCTTAGTGATTTAAGGTAGTTGTTTTGCTTCTCAAAAAAACCACATGCAACCCCAGTTGTGGCGGCGCTGTGTGTTGTGCAATTGTGTGCAAACGCAGGGGCTGTTTAATGTTCTCCTTCTGCACAGCCTGAGTGACAGAGCGGATCATGGCGAATTAAGCTCTGTGGTCTTTGTTACTCTTTTTCAATGTGTTGCTTATTGCATTGTTTATACTGAGGGTATGTAAGGTCTGGCTCGGATTGCCAAGGGACGTGGGAATGCAGCATGTGGTATCTAGCACGGTTCTCTGCTGGCTGGCATCCATCTGGGGCATTACGACCTGGGTTTCAGGAGGGAGGAGGCACCACCCAAGGCTGTGGGTAGACTTATGTCAGAGCTGTGCAAAGCAATATTTGTTCATGGACCCATACCACAAACCTCATCTCTGCCCATCCTCTCCTTCCTTCAGCCCCCCCATTGCCCATGGAAGGTCTTGCACCTGCCTGCCCTGCCTGCTGCCCTGCCAGCTCTGCCACAATTGGGCCTTTCAGCTCAACTCCCTTCCCTTGCAGGGAATTTGGAGAGAGCTGGCAAGACATGCAGGGTTTTTTTCTGGCAAAACAAGGAAAGGGAAGCAGAACTATTTTACCTGGATGACCTGTTGTAGTGTCTCCAGTCTGATGGACTCCAATTGCTTCCCACACACAGAGTACATAGAGAACATTTTATTGAGTCATCTTTCTTCTGCGCTTAAGGCAAGAACATGAACAAAGAAACAACTGTCCAACCTGAGCTACCTCTGCAGCAGGAGATTTTTCCTGGCATCAGAAACTTGGCTACTGACAAAGAGCACCCAGTGTGCACAGGGCTATCCACCAGCCAGGCTGTGATTTGGACCAGCAGAGCAAAGGTGCCTTCCACCTGAGTAAAGCCCTTAGCAGTACGATTGTGTCTAGGTCAGGATGCTGTGTCTAGCACAGCATTATTTCCTTTATCACAGTCAGCATCCTTACATGATACAGAGTATTTACTAGAAACAGCCTGGGCTTACACAACAACCCCAGCTCTGCTGTTTCTAGCCTAAGAGTTCTTCTTGGCCCAGTCAGCTGTCTCAGATGATGTGTAGGTTTTGTTGTTCATCTTCAACAGTGGCCTTTTAAGGTCTTCATCCTCTCAAAGAACTTCCCAAAATGCCTTCAGACTGCTCTGGCCTCCAGTGTGCAGGTTTGCTCTTCTGATGGCTATGAGAGCAGTCAAAAATCAAACACATTAGCTACCTCTGAACTTCTCCTGGTCTCCAAGATCTCAGCACCAGAACAGTGACCGTGGACCTATTTCACACATACTCAGGGTAGCTGAAGCCTCTCCCCAACCCACTTAACCCATACAAAAAGAAGAGCTGCACGGAAATGACTGTGTGCAGGCACTCTGTGGCAAACCACACTTTCCTGTTTTATTGTGCAGTGAGAGACAACCTGACCCACAGCAAACGAGCACTTGTTTCACACTGCGGTGAAGGCATGGGCACAGGTAACTGAGGAGGGGGTGAGCTGCAGGTTTACTCTGTACCTTACCTTGTATAATAACCTAATCATATGGGCATGCTCTTAGGGCCACTGGGAAGGGAGACTGGTGAGAAGGAGCTGCCACCAGCTAAGCTGCATGCCATCTTCTGCTGACTTCCTTGTGGAAATGCTTGTTGTGATGAATGTATCCCAAGGTGACGTTTGCCTTTTGTTTCCTGAGTTAAGCACTTCCTCTTCTTGCTTCCAGCTACTTGTGAATCTCAGCCCAGGAGAACAACAGTAGCTTTGTGCTCTTCCCTCAGTTACCCTAGAGCCTTTGGAAAGGCTCAGAGATGGCCCCTCTCAACTGCAGCCTTCGATGATTATCTGTGGCTTTCCTAATCTTCTTCTAAGCCCATGTGTGAAACAAGAGATACATCTGTGAGCAGCCCCAGTTATTCTTTGACACTATCATCCACAATCAATTGTCACTGAGCAAGTACAAATGAAGACCCTCTCACACCTCCTTCTTATTAATAAGAATTGGTCTAATAATATCTAGTTTTTGTATAATGCTTGTAATGAGTAGGTCTTAACTTTTACAATAAGATTAATATCTCTGCATCTTACAGGTGAGAGGGGAAAACTGGGATGTACAACTGTGTGGTTTGCTGAAAGTGTCCTTCTAGCCTGGTGGCAACCTTCTGGAGCAGAGAAATATCTTTGGATTTGAGTCAAACTGAGCTCACACTGCGTCATCACACCTTTAGAGAGACTATGGACAGTGTTTACAGTCAGGGTAAGATGTTGGTCATACAGTTTTTCATATAGTTTTGATGTAAGCAACTTCTGTAAGGAAAGCAAAAAAGCAAAAAATAACCCCAAACAAATAAACAAATAAACAAAACCCGTGAAGAGCTGAAGCATCTGTGGATACTTCAGCTGCAGGGGATTGCAACACTCAAGCAAGTTTCAACTACTTCTCATGCTGTGTCTGTTAAATAGGCCTTGACTGTGCTTATTTGGTGAAGCTGACAAGCGACAATCTCTTGTCACTGTAGCAGGATGGATCGATGGATTGAACTACGCTGTTCAATCTGGCAGTCCAGACCAGAGCCATTCCCTTTTCCAAACAGGCTTCAAGACAGCAGAAGGAAAAGGTGAGTTAAAGCATGTATTTAATCCTGCTTTACATTTGTAGTACTTGGGAGGGTTTGGGACAAAGGACTTGAGGTCTCATAGGAGGTCTGATGTGGCATAAAGAACTGGTTTTGGATCTTCTAAGGCTCAGTCTTCTCTGCAGCAAAGTAGACTAAAGCCTCCACTAATGATGCTGTCTTGCTTCTCTGCAGCTCAAGGTAAGCTATTTCTAAAGTAAAAAGTTAAAAATATATGTAATTTTATATATATATATATGTATTTAAAAATATATATGTAAAAGACCATTGTTGCTAGTCCTTGACTGGGTATAGATGAGCACAGCCTCAGTAATTTGGTGATGGAAGGGTCACTTCTTGTGTGATTTAGTGATGGAAAGGTCAGTTCTAAAGGGACAGTTCCTGGACCCAAAATACAATTCTGTAAACAGTGTTCCCTACCTTCCAGCTCCCCTCACCTTGTGATCAGGAACTCTTTTTGTGTGGATCGTGTTTCTCCTGCCACCCTCCACATGCCCTGTGAGAAAGACAGGCACTGAGCATAGAGGAGAAGGAACAAAGGACTTAGCGTGGCTGTTTGCTCACTCCACGCACTGTTGTCTTTGATCAGATAAGCCTGCAGCCATGTGGTGGAATATTTCCAGGTCCAAATCATCCAGAAAAAAAAAAAGTGAGACTATGAGACAAACAGCAGTCCTCTCAAGTTTCATCTGTCCCAGGTATGTACCTGCCCCATCAAGTCATATGATGGGGAGCTGGCTGTGATTCCCATGCAGAGCAGAGCGCCTTCTGGTTTCACCCTGTTCTAAGGTGTGCCTCTTACTGTGGGCATCTTCTCCTTCCTCAGGGTTTTACCTACCCAGTAGGACAGACTGGTGAGGGGGAGATCACAGAATCGTATCAGGGAGCCCTCAGACTCCCCTCCAGTGCCCTTCTGCCATGGTCAGGAACACCCCTACCAGCCCAGGGTGCCCCAAGCCCCATCCAGCCTGGCCTTGAACCCTGACAGGGATCCAGGGGCAGCCACAGATTCTCTGGGCACCCTGTTCCAGGGCCTCCCCCCTCCCTGGGAAGGATTTGTACCCCCAGCTCCTCTCTCTTTGCCCTCCTGCAGCTGAAGGCCATTCCCCTGGGCCTGGCCCTCCCTGGCCTTAGCACCAGGCCCTCCCAGCTCTCCTGAGGAAGAAAATGGGTATCAGGAAGAACACCCACACTTACCATATAGATAGTGGGTTGTTGCTTTAAACCTTAGAGAGATGAGACACCAGAGGGCTACAAGAGACAGGAGCAACCCTGTGAATGACACTTTGGGTACATACAGCCAGGCAGGCTGGCAAACCCTTGTTCTCCTCAACTGCTTCTCCAAGCAGAGGCAACAGCTTAGCCCATAGGCCTAACCTGTCTGTGCTCAGCACATCACCATTAGCTAATTCAAATCCACCAACTTGTATTTATTTTTCTTTCTGAGCTGGAACACAGCCGGATTTTAATTGATGTTATTCAGCCAAAACTTATTTACCACCTTTTCCTGGTTTCCGTGTGACTTTTGGCCCGTTGGAGTATTTTAACTGGAGGCAAAGTAAAGGCTGCTTTAAAATTACATTTGTACAGGAGAAGTTTTTAACCATCCTGTTTAAAGAGTACATTTACTGAGTGCCAACCCGAGAGTACACAGGTACATTAAGTAGAAAAAAGGCCTTTTCAAATTATTACCTGCAAAAGGTAAAAATCTGAAAATTCAGTAAAGTAAAACAAGCTTCCAAAGGCATTTAATTGAAAGTTAGTCAATTTTACAGAACACCATACACTTATTAGCCTAGCTAATAAATTTTTGAGCTGCTAATCCCCACTTTCCTGTTATTGTTGCTGTTTTAATCCTGAGAAAACAGTGAAAACTGTTTTTTAAGGAGCAGATATTAAAATATTGCATAGAGGAGATAGCAAACAGCAGCAGCACACACTCCAGCTCACCAGCACTGTATGAAGTATTTAGTGTGCACAGTGGCAGTGGTTCCAAGATTGATGTTGATGGGCAGTTGCTATAAGGTAGCTCTTGTGTCGTGGTCTTGCCTTGTATTTTTACAGCTCTTGGCTTTGGTTGGCTTTTTATAAGCTACCACTCTTCCTCACATCATTTATTTGAGGATCTGATGGCACTGATAGTATCAGTAAAGATTCCTGAAATCCCTGCACTATATTAATGTGCTGTTAGCAATTATGTTAGCAAATAGTGGCAGAGATACTTAAGTATTTGTTAATATCATTGAAATACAGGTATAAAAGCATCACTATAATGGGAGGTGAGACTCAGCAATACCTTTGGCCACCACCTTCCTTCAAACAGGGTGATGCCTTTAAATTAGCACGGGGCTAAAAAAGCAATGGGAGAATTACTCCTGCATTTTTGCACAGGGGTTAAACTGTTCCCTGTGTGCCAGAAGGCACTGGCACACCAGACCCAGGCATCCCTGTCCCTTAGCTGAGCCATTTAATGGTTTCACCCTGACAGGGATGAGCATCCAGCACCCATCTATCGCAGGCAGACTCTGTATTACTCATCTTGGTATCACAGCCTTCAGGTGTAGAACTACGGACTTTGACTCCTGAACAAAAGCAGAAAAAAAAAAAAACCAAAAAAACCCAAGAAAACCACCACAAATACCCCAAAACCAACCCAAAACCATGTTAAATTCTGCTGTGCATTTGAACAGGTGACCTCCCATCCGAGTCTTCATTATTTTGGTAGAGTCTTGATTTTTGTGTCTGCGTGCAGATAAGAGAGGAGAACGTGCATAGGCACAGAGATTGCAAAATCTTTAAGTAAATACCCCATGTAATCACAGTTTTGTGTGTGTGGCAATTTCTCTAGTGGGTTTAGTTAAATATTTCCAGGTTCCTTTCTTAAAATAAATCTGGTAGATATTTTTGAGCTCTGATCTGATGCCTAGGAAAATGAATGTTATTTTTTTCCCTTCTTTTTCAATCATAAAAATTTGGGAAGGGCACAGTAATCTTGGAAGCTTGTTATGATACTAATCCCAAGCCAGACTTTTTTTTTTAATGTTTCATGAAACTTCAGGGAAAGTTTTTTAATTATTTTGTTTTCTTCTGAGCATCGTAGCCTTGGTCAGTTCTGTGCAAAAAGTGCCAGCATGCCCCAAGAAAGGCTGATTTTACAGCATTTCCAAGCTCACCAGTGCCATGAGGTAGTAAACCCAAATTCAGGAGAAATAAACACTACGTGATTTCAGGAATAAAGTGTTTGGACATACAATTACTCAAGTATTCCAGTAAATGAGCATTGTAACCCTTAAGGACTGTTCTCAACTACACAGCAAAGTAAAACATTACATAGAAAGAACTACAATGTTTCTTCCTGTTAAAGGCACCCAATTTTACAAAATATTCAAGGGTGAGTCCAACAGGGACATGAATAAAAGTGGAAAAATATAAGATGAAACAGAATCATTGAATTGCAATGGATTTTCACTCTCTGCTAGATAATTAATATTAATAAATTTAATATAAATAATTACATAATTACTATGACCATACTTAATCAGTATAACCTTATATTTATATTCAACTTTAAAAATTTTTTTTTAATTTTCTGAAGTGTTTTTACATTCCTTTTTATGTGAGAAAACTGTCAGCAAAAGCTTAGCTACTTTTTGTGTTTAATGACTGTGGCTGTCAACGTGAGAAGTTGCACTCAGTGGTATAGATTTTATTGTAATCCCTGGGAAATCAGGGCTGTGGTGTTTGTTATCATTTGAGGAAGTCGCTTTGGCCAGGCAAAGAGTGGCCCAAGGTATCAGAATCTATTTCTCAGCCACGTTCCAGAGTATCTGTGAATCTGGCTCAACACCTGAAGGGTGTAAAGCACTGGAGAGGGTAAATCAAAAGGAAGAGATGAGATGAGATCTTCCCTGGAAATTTATATCTGTATTTTGAAAAGGTTCTATGATTTTTAAGTACCCAACTTCCCATTTCTTTCTGTGAAAGCCGGATATGTAGTTCACGTACAGCCCACTCAAAGTCTCTGGCTTCTGCTTTTTGGAAGCTTTTAATTACTCCTAAGAGAAGGCATTTGGTGTGGTAGACAGCTCCTGCAGCAGCATCTGTCTGGTTCAGACCAGAGGTCCCAGGACTCTGCTGCTTGAGGGCAGTGGTTCCAACCTGAATTAAGTTTTGGCTTTTGTGTGCCATTATTCTTGGCCATGCAGGGGTGGGGGTAGAGCCCAGTGCCAGTCCTCTACTTTTAATCTCACATAATATGCTTTTTGTTGGTGTCACTGTCTAATTCTGTATAATCCTGTACTCTGGCAATTTATCTTAATCCTGAGGAAAAGCCCTCTTCTCACAAGAATGGGAACTCCAACACACCATGCATAGTGCTGTCTGTGCTCAGCATCTCCAACAATAGCTGTGAAATTTAAACAAAATCTTTTCTGTGATGTGTGTGAGAAAATCTTGGGCTTGTGGTGACATTGGGATAGTAAATACATGGCAGTCTACCCCATAAACAAAGCAGGAACACCCCAGGATCCTCTGCTCCTTGTCCTATTTACGGTGGTCAGGGCAGAAATACCACCTGCAGATCATGGCTTGTTTTGCACTATTGATGATTTTCACCCCCTTGCCATCTTGTGAAGCTGGAACTGGTGTCTCAGGAGATGCTGCAGCACGTCCTACAAGGCCATCCCTCCCCATGAGCATGGGATGTACCAGCAGGCTCCAGGCACAGACCCCTATGAAGCTGTCTGAAGGTGGCATGGGACAGTGGACAGCAGTACATGGGGCTCACCAGCCTTGGAGTGGTTCTAGAGACCTCTCTGTCACAGCAGGATAGGCTTTATTATTTCTTCTCATTGACACAAATGCCTTGGACTGGTAGTCAGCTTCTGATGGGAGGAAGAAGTCGAGAGCCAGGTCACTACGACAACTGCCAAGATAACAGCTTATCCAAACAGGTCTGTTTATTCTGCAATTTATTCAGTAAATTGCCCTGTCTGAATGAAATTTGATGGGAAATTATTCCAGGCATGGAACACAGCTTGCAATATATCCACAGCTGCCATGCATCTCCCTATTTCAGTTAGAGCAAATCTGATCTGTAAATACATTTTTAAAAGGTGAAATCTATTTTGCACATCTCAGAAAAACTGTCCTGTTGATCAATTCCATGAAAGCAAATTTCTGTGGTATCAGCTTTTGCCAGAAATTTAGGCTCTTAGATCTCTGCCACGTCATTGTTATCTGCACCCTAATTAAAGTCTCATTAGATGCATATTTCCTTCAAAGGGTTCTGGCAGGAAACCCAGCAGACTTTAAACAAGCTTTTGTTACCACACTGTACCTCTTAAAGGCACCCCCAGGATGTTCAACCTGGAAAAGAGAAGATCTAAGCTATTATCCAAGTTGTTGATAGAACTGGTGTCGGGCCTAGGGGTGGACTGTGGGGTGTGCCAATGAGACCCAGAGGCAGGTACCAGGGGTGGTTTGGGAGTGAAGAGCAGCAGGTGTCATTCTCCAAGCTCCCCACAGTTGTGGTTTCTTTTGGTACCCAAGGTGATGAGGTCAAAAGCAGCATTGAGGTCTCTGACTGAGCTCTGGCCTTGATCCGCTGCATAAACTCAAACTCCTCAGTGGATTTTTTAGGCTCAGGTTGTTCAACAAGTCCATGGGAATATGGTGCCTAAGCACCAAGGGAGTGCCAGCCAAGCTGTAATGATGGGAAGAGGGGGAGCATTTATGAGTAATTGAGCAGCCACATCATCCTTGGACTAGATAGCCTTTAAAGGTCCCTTCCAACCTAGTCCATTCTATGCTTCCCTTTCCATAAAGTGACAGTTATTACAGGCTTCCCAGCCACACCATGCTGCTAAAAATGTTACCTGTAGAAACTGTTGTCAGTTGGGAATTGCCATGGGACTCAAGCACTGCAGAGAGCAGTTTTGCAAAACTGAAATTCACCCTTTAAAACATGTTGATACGTTTGAAAGGTGCTCCAGGCTCCCATATGATTCTCTTCAGTATGTACCACAACGAAGAAAATCAGAGGAACAGTGGAGAGTGAGATGCAGGAGTGGTTGAAGAGTGTGAACAAAGTCAGTTCCCCGCTCTCTGTAGCTCTAAACGTTTTTTTCAAGTACTTAAGATAAGGATTTATTGCTGAACAGCCTGTTGGTCTACACTTTGCCAGGTTTCACATCGCTGACTAATGCCGTTCAAGCCAATGAGTCTATATTTGCGTCATTAAAACACTCAAATAAGTGTGTAGGAATTCATGTCTGAAAAAAAATCAGTGAAAAGACCTTATGGAAGTGAAAAGGAGACTTTTATGTAACTTCTCTAAGTTGTTTCTGTGTATTCACATTGCAGAGCCAAGCCCACCGGTGTGTACGTGTCTAAGTCCTCTGGGCAGGATTACTTGTGGTGGCACGGAGAACGTGGGGTGCCAGCGGCTGTGGCCTCTTGAATGGTGACAATGAATTGGCCTTTGAGCAGCTCTCTTAATACCCAGGTATTAAGGTAGCAGTTATTGCAGCAAGAAGAACCTTGTTTACTTTACCCACCCTACATTTCAGGCAATTGTCTCCTATTTCTCCATTTCGGATATCTTGCAGCTACACCCCATTTTCCTGTTACGGCAGCAGGAAAGAGGTACGGTACAGACAGTTCCCTTTTTTGCCCCCCTCCTGTCCTTCAATAAGAAGTACAGGTCTTCTGCTCACAAGTCATCTGCACTGTGTCCTTGATGCAGAAAATACCGTCCTTGATGTTTGCCAGCGTAATTACACGCAGTTGTATCCTCTGTTCTCAGCGGGTGCCAGGTTTTTAACCCTTGCTGATTATTTTTTCTGGTGCTTTCACAAAAACATGTTTACTTTAGCCTCACTCTCATCTCAATTTTTTTGCCACTAAACTCTACAAGTGTTGCCTATTGCAAGGCTGAAAGAAGAAAAAGGGAGCGCCAAGAAGTGCTCTGTGGCTACTAAAAATAGAAGAGTCAGGAGAGAGGAGGATGTGGGAGGAGAAGGAGGATGCGAGAGAGACTCTCTCAAGGCTTTTCCAAAGGCTTTGGAGTATTATCTGTAGAAATCCTGCAGAGAAAAGCTGATAGCACCTACTCAGGGCTGTAGAAACGTGGCTGTTTACTCCCATATGAGTCATGCTGAAAATGATATTTGTGCCCTCGGGTCTAGAGATGAGTGAATCTATTCTGCTAAAAAAAAAATCATTAAAAAAGCCTAAGCACCATGATCCATTCTACTCCTACCTGCTGCAACAACTTGGAACCAACTGCATTTGGAAACTAAGCAGGTACAACTGATGTTAGATAAGTTGCTTCTCAACTTCCCGGCGTGCTCTGGGGTTTCACATTACCGAGGAAGATTTAAAGCCTTCTTAAAAGGTCACTTCTCATTAAGATATTTCAAGCAGGGAGAGATGGATTCATTTGCTTAGGGCAAAATGTTGGCCATTATATAAGAATGGAACTGAAATAGTTTTGTGGGTTTTCTCTTAAAGCAACCTGAGAGTATCAGACAGCTGGGGTATAAATGCTATCTCTGCAAACAAGGAGTTTATTCACGTCGGAGGCGTTACTGTTATTCCATTTGTTGCTCTGTTTTTATTACCTGGTATTTGTGACCAGAGCATGATAGAAAGATGGTGATTGCAGGGTTACATAAGCCTTCCCAGAACCACTTGTTGAACTATTTGAAAGAAAAAAAAAACAACTGTGGAAAGCACACTTAAAACCGACTGATATGTCAGTCATCCCTGGCTCACCTGCCTCGAGGAACAGAGGGTGTTAATATTCCCTCTGAGCCGTTATCTGGGGGATTGTAGTACAAGACCCTTGTGTGTTGGTGCTCAGATTTATTTGATGGGTTAAGGGCAGGCTTTGTGCTTGGAAAGTGAGACTGGGAGCTTGTGCTTTGAGAGGTGGCTTGAAAATCCCTCCTTTCCCTGCGTGGGTACGAGGAATGGGCGCATCTGCCTTGCTCCGCACCCGGCTGGTTTTGATCACCTGCATATAAAGTTTGTGAGTTGTGTTGCTGAGCAGAGCAAGTTAAGATTTGTCTCTCCTTTTAGGTGCCGTTTCTCAACGCAGGGGAGGTTGTCCAGGAGGTGTCAAACCCCGCAAGAATAGCGGAGGAGAGGCGAAGGTGTCCCATTCGGTGGGTCTTACCGGGTACCTGTCCCGGTACTCAGGCCAAGGGGGCGGATCTACACCTGCAGCACTGGGCCAGCGCTTCTCTCTTGTGTGTTGCTGCCATCCAGAGCTCGCTGGAGTGAGGTGCATTTGGGAAGATGCTCTGCTGGTTCTATGCCCGGAAGGTAAAGGCAATAAATAATAAATGCTGTACATACAGAATGACCTTCCAGAATAGCATCGGATCCCAGCGGGGACTGGGAGCTGCATCTGCTACATCTGGGGCGAGTCTGCTCTCATTTCATACTTGGTCTGTTCTCTCTTCCCTCACTCTCTGGCTTTGATGAGGAGAGCACAATCTTGTCCAAAGAACCTACAGGTCACCAGTGTTCATGGGTTAGCATTTCTGTACCCCTAGTCAGTGACTCTGAAGTGGCTGTAAAAAAATAGGTGTAACTTGGCTGCTCATAAATGTGCCTCAAAAGTGGAGAGAAGCACAGATCTACCATGTGCACTATTGTATGAGGCCTTCTGATATCTTGTTTCAAAAAAGAACAAAGACTTGAGACTTGTATCCCTGAAAAAATCACCATGGGGTCAGACCAGAAACCAAGATGTAGCACTGTAGCCCTCACTTCAGACTCCAACAGATATCTGCAACCTGCTTGTGTTGTCAAGGTACTCTCCTGCCACGGAGCAAAGCTGATTGTAACCATCCCAGGGTAGTTTGTGGCTGGTGAGGGGCTTGTGCTTTGTGAACTCTTGTAATGTCCAGCACTGCTGGAAGGAACCAGCTTCTGGTCAGGAGCTCTAGGCTTTCTGGTATTAATGTGGCTTCTTTCTTGTTTAGTTTTCAAGTGCTGGTTTTAAGCCAAGGGAGTGGAGATCATACTCCTACCAGCTCCTACCCACCCAGCGCACTTAATGCTCTGTCCTGCTCATTCCCACCCCATCCACAAGAAAAATCTGACTTCTGTGGAGGGGCTGATCCCTGGCTCAGTGCAAATCTGTTGAAAATCAGCGTGGGGGACCCAAGGCTATTGCCTGGGGTGCCTGAGTGTCTGCTTGATGATACCTGCCTGGAGCTACTTGTGACCCACCACGTGACCGAGGCTCTCTGGTTAATTCTAGATCTACTTGTCTGGTGTAAGAGCAGGTTCAGCCATTTTACTGGAGAGCAAGACTTTGTTGCAAGATCTGTTGTGAGATCGTACATGAGGCATGGGGAGCAGAGGCAGTGCAAGAAAACAAATACCGAGCAAGTGAGTCATCCAGCTCTTTACTTGAAAGCTCCACGCTCCCCCTCTAGCAATATTCCAGCTCAAATCCAGACTTCAAATCACTACCTGTATGAACTCGTGAATTACTCATTCCTCATGTGTCCAGCCAAGTTGTGCCAGGCTCTGCTGTTTGAAGTGGTTAACCCCTTCACCCGCTGCCCGAGTGCCAACGCGGAGCCCTGACAGCTGTTCTGGTTGGACATGGGGAGGGGAGCCTTGTCTTCAGGGGTGAAGGTGGATGGAGAGGTCTGGCAGAGCATTAACTTTGTTCTCAGCATGGCAAAATGGTCTGGATTTCTGTTTCATGTGCAATTTCATTGTGATTGGTATCGTCTCATTTCCATTTAAATCAGAGGGAAGGCTGTAGAAGGGTCTGTCTGAGTGTCCCGAGGAGCAGAGGTCTCCCAGCTTATCTGGGAGATTCAGATTCACTCCAGATCTGATTCCTGTGAGCTCAAAGAGGGATGTACAGCAGAGCAGAGCTTGGGCACTCCGGTGTGGTAGGACAGCCTTGGAGACACAAAGCCTTACTGGGTGAGACTGGAGATTTGATAGGACCTGCTGCCCTTCCCCTCCGTGACAGGTCTGAGTTGAGGTGGGCCAGCCTCCCACTCCCAGGAAAGCACAGGGACTGACACTGCTGTTCCTGTCACACTGTAAGCAGTGCAATGTGTGGCATGAGCAATGGCATTTCACCAAGACACGAGTGGCATGAACCTTGGTGCTGCTTGGAGCACACTCAGGAGTGTTTTGGCAGTGGGAGGACAGGAGAGGTGCCAGCACCCCTCTCAGCTGTGCTGCTCACCTGGAGATGGTCCTTCTCTGCATTTCCAGAGCTCAAACAGTGTCTCCCTTGGTGCTATGGGGATGTGGATTTGTTGAGGGGAAAACAAAAACATTTTTAAGGATTAAGCAATGCAGAAACATTATTAATTCATTGGTTTTCTATGGTGTGTTTGATATATTAGCCTGACAGAGGCCTAGAGGTTTTGCTCTGTGGGTTGTACTCACAGAGAGGAGAAACACTTCAATCCCTAGTTCTGGGGAGAGCAGCTCCCTTTCCCAGTGAGGTGGTTTGGACACACACTGAGAATATCCAGGCTGAGTCCTGAAGGACTTTCACATATTCCTGGTTTGGATTTTGTCATTTAAGTGATTGGTAAGGACAGCTAACAGAGAGTTAAAACTTTCAGAGCTTGTTCCATTCAGGACTTTTATACTGAATAAGAAATAATCCTGGAAGGTTTCACACATGCTGAGAGGTAGTAGAAAATGACATTGTAAAATTGGGAGGCAGTAAACTGCTTACCTGCACTCACCTGGGGAATACACCATCGAGCCACCTCTGCCATACTTTCAACAGAAGGAATTACACGGTTTGGTTCATTCCTGCAGAGTTCTCTTGTGTTAAAACGTCTGTGGGCCGTCTGCACATTTCTATGGCATTGCTGGTAGTGCTTAAGCTTAGGAAAATCTTCGTTGGCCAAGTGAGCACAGGACTCTGCCAGGGGAAGGGTGGGTTCAGCTGCAGAATTAGTTGGTGTTACTGTCTTGTTTGAATCAGATGTTCCGGGAGATCAGCGATGCTGGTGCCCACGGGAGGGAGCCAAATACATTGTGCTCGAGAAAGGGGAAAAAAAAAAACCCACCACCTTTGTCTCCAGTGTCTTCATCAGATGTTCCTGTGTGATCAGGAGTAAAAGCTAATGGTGGCCACTAAATGTACCAACGGCCACTCCTGTGCCATCCCAAATTGAACTGAGACTTATCTGGGAGATTATCTGGAATTAGGGAATAAAGCATCACGATGAGCTGTATCACAAAGCTGTGATACCCATGTTAAATGACATCTCTCACAAGAACAGCCTTTTCCCCAACCTGAGCAGCACTAGACCCACTGGAAAGAAATGTCTGCTGCATATTTGCCCCACACTGAGGTGGGGAGGGCTGATGCTCTCTCTCACCTCCCTCTTTCTCCAGTCCTGGGCACATCTGGATCAAGTGCCCCACGAGAGCTCACAACAGAGGTGAGCCTGTTCCCTGCAGCCCTTGCCACAGACCCATCCACCCTCGAAGAGCCTGGAGAGAGGGGAGGTGATAGGGATGCTCAGGAGGAAAAGAAAACCCTCAGTAAGGGGAGCAGGCCCTGCGCCGAGTGGAGGCAGTGCCCTTGCAGGGAAAGCAGCCCAAGCCCTGGGAACCTCTTCCTGTGTCTTGTTTTTATTTTTCCCCTCTAAACAAAACTTCAGCTTTGGTATGTGGCCTGGTGCTGAATAAGGAAAATATAAAGAAAAGAAAGCTTTCAACTGACTAAAAATAAACAGAGTTTTTATGAATATGCTGGCACATTTCACAAAAGGATGGGATTTCTTCATCTTTAGCTTCATTAGAGACACTGGGGGTAACTTTTCCATATTAAAAGGAATTCATTATTTTAATTTTTTTTTTTTTTGGTATTCACTAGATTCCGTGAGTTTTTGAGCTGTTTGCTGACAGCTGACATTGTTTTGTGATTGCACTTGGAGATGAGGTAGTGCACACATTTGCTTTTGCTTTGAGATGGAGTGACCTCTCTCAGCTCACTGAGGGCTGCAAGCCCGTCCCTTTTATCTGCATCCCAAAGCGATAACACCGATAGACAGCACAACCTGCCAATCCACAGCTGGGCAAACCGCTCTCCTGCAAGTAATGACCCCTTGTTGTTTGTTGTCCCCACAACAGAGAGGGTTGAGTTGGGTGACTGGAAGTTGGCAAACCTGATTCTTTCCTTCCAAAGTCACCCAGAGGGCTCTGAGGAATATTTATACCATCGTCTCTCCCTCAGCTGACTGCATAATGTGAGTAGGAGCTAATGCAAAGCACCATCTTTCTTTAAGTTGGATGATAAATGGTTTCGTGGCTCTTGCGTGGATGATGCTGGTTGACAGCAAAACCCCATCTCTGAGCTCTTGGTGACAACACAGCAGTAGTGTGGGGACCTGGAGCTGCAGTGGGATTCTGGAGAGACCAACCAAGTCATATTTCATACAATTACTTGATCAATGATAAAGAAAAAATTCAGAACAGCCAAAGTACCCACACACACAAAAGGCACAAGAACAAACGACGACTAAATATGCTGTATATAATTCATAACAGCTACGGGGCTGAAAAGAAAATAGACATGTCATGTGCAATGTTTTTTCATATGTTAAAAGAATACATTCCTTTCCCCTGTGCTGTAGTTATGAATTTGTCAGGGTTCACGTTTTTCCTCTTATTATTTCTCCTTGTTAAAGGTCATCGGGCTTTAAAAATACGGATAGCCTGCGTCTTTGCTCTAATCCATCTAATGCACTGTATCCCAAGATTAAATCCCTGACAGAATAGTGCCAGATGAATCCTCCTTCTCTACCTCCAAGTTCTTGTGTGAGTGACAGGATGGATGCTGGGAACAACAGGGCCGGGATTTCATGAAATTCGGGTTATTGTTCACAGGAATCGTCCGTGAGACTCGCGAGGAGCAGAAGGGTTTGCTTAGCTTTGTACTGCTGGGATGGGCACTGGCTTTGGCAACTCAGTGGAGACCAAAATACCCTGGCAAAGCAGAATGGTAGGGCTGCCAAGCTAGACCCTGCAGCTGCAGGTGTAAAAGACACCCATGTAAAGCACAGTCTTCACTGATGGTGGCAGATGTTGTCACGGCAAATCCTGTGAGATGATTAGGTGGTACCAGTTCAGTGGTGGCCAATGTCGGAGCCCCTTCTGCCGTGCTGACTTGCTGGAGATGAGGTACCCCTGCTGTGACTGGAAAGGACTTCAGTCTGCAAGGCCTTCCCCCTTTCCACAAATTTTGCAGTCCTACAGAGTGTTATAAACCAGTGGTGGCTTTGCATTGGAGCTCCTTCTCCACCGTTTGCATTCCAGCCTGGTGCCAGCCCTGCTCCTCCCGTTTTTGACGGTCTCAGTGAGGGCTTCAGACAATGATTTTTATTAAAACATGGGTCCTTTAGTGCATCCCCAGGAAGGACAGACTTTCTGTCATGCTCAGGGCCCACTGTACACTTGTTGTACTGATTCTGTTGGTAGCTCCAGCCTGGAGCAAACTCCATTTAGTAAATCTCTGGTTTCTCCAGCCCCTGTCAACCTTTGAGGAGGAAAAAAAGGTGTATTTAGACTTTTGTGTGGTTTTTCTAAGCTAGTGTCAGCAGGTTATTTTGCTTTCAAATAGCACCTCCCTATTCAAAGCTGTGCAGTACAACAGTACCAGTTGGGGTTGGTCTGCAGGTATTTTCCAGACTGAGCATAGGGATGTCTACACCGATGTAATGTCCATTCCTGTGCTCACTACAGTCAGACGTGGCTCTAGTCTGATCTGAGCTTGCCCATAGTGCTGGAGGGGGGATACTGTATTCTCCCTCTGGGACCCTGGCATCTTACTTTGTTTGCTAAATGAAGCCTGCCTAATGAAATCTGTGCTGTACTGTCCTTCACTTGTTATTAATAAGTTCTCTGACTCAGAGCTTGTAACTTGGAGTCTTTACTATGACAACAGATAAAGTGACAAGCTTTAAAAGAGCTTGTGTAAGAGGAGGAGGGATTTGAGAACCTTTTGGCCAGGCTGTTTGTCGATTTGTCCAAACAACTGTTTTGTACCAGAAACCTTCAGGGCCACGTTACCTTCTGGCCCACTCCTCTTGAAGGGCTGCTTATGCACAGATACCTCAGCTGAAAGCTAAAAGCAGTGCAAGTGCCAGTGCTGAAATCACATCTTAAACCGTGGAGTAGCTGAACACAGGTTTCATCGTCAACCTACAGGTCCAGGAGTCTCCATCTTGTTATGATTTACATACCAGGGAGATACAAACTTGGAGAGGGAACTGTGTTCATATGAATGGGGTCATGTTTGTTATTTGAAGCCTGCTAAAGTATGCTGTAAGTCATTTGCTTTATTGTTCTGGGTTTTGTTTGATTTTGTTTCTTATTTTTTTTCCTCCCCTGAAAGAAAAAGCGAACACTTGCACTGCTGTGTACGGAGAGGAGAACGCCCTGTCCCCTGAAGGCACGAAGACGACCAGGATTAATTCCGTACTAACGCTGTAGAGCCATGGTCACACAAGATATGTTTGGGTGGGGGAGCCACGTTGTAGTCACACAAGGTTTTACCCCTTCTTAAGCATTAGCAAAGTGTGTCCAAGCAGGAAATAACCAGTTTACTGCCGTTCTGATGCTACACAATCTTCCTTGGACTAGAGCACGAAAATGGGCTCGATCCCCTCTTTGCTTTGGGACTGACTAGCTGCTCTTCCAGTTAGACTTTTGTGTGGTTTTTCTAAGCTAGGTAAGCAGGTTATTTTGCTTTCAGATAGCACCTCCCTATTCAAAGCTGTGCAGTACAACAGTACCAGTTGGGGTTCGTCTGCAGATATCTGCAGCTGCTCCCCTGGGCAGACTGACTGGCCCAGGCCTCAACACCAGACCATGCAATGAACCAAATATTTTGGGCTATCATGTGAAGGTGGTAGAAATTGCTCCATGATTCAGTATGGATAGAAATCCCTTTGGGACAGCTGGAGTAAAACCCTGAGCTTGCTGCTCCCCTTTAAGCAAATGCCCTACAGAGAGTGTGTCTGGCCCAGCTTCCAAATAAACAGCCAATTTCTCATTTAACGTCCCCGCATAAGCAGTATGGATGGTAAAAAATATCAAAGCCAACTTTTGCTTGATGGCAAAATGCCTGTAGTCTTCAGTAGCTCAGGAATTGGCCCTGAACTGGTCACAGCTGAAGAAGAGATCTGAGTTGTAGTTACGGAGGGAAAGCAATTGGCTGCGTCGTAGCGGTGGCGTTCGCGGATGCTGGCAGCGCTGCTGACGATGTGTGCTTTTCTGCAGCACAGAAAACATCAGAAACAGGGTCTGTAGTCATGGCTCTCATTGGGTAGGTTGGCCTTGGGAAGCTCAGATGGATGGTTGCAGTGATGGGAGGTGCTAGAAGCTTCTGGTTCCCCGTCTTGGTAGACTGGAGAGGCTTTGGTTGCTCAGGTTTTGCCTTCTCTCTGTGCATCTGTCCTGTGCCCTTGGTCTGTTTTAAACTTTGCCACAAGGTAGTGTGGTGTTGGGACTGCAAGGTTTGTGGTACCTGCTGTCTCAAGACGTGCTGCATCTCTGCTCAGAACCACATCTCACTGTCCCTTCTCCACTCTGGCAGCTCCTAATGTACATCTGCTATAGAGGGGCCTCATAACTTCGAGGAATTAAAAATACTTTGCCTAAGGATCTTTATCTCCCACCCCAGTATATTTAGACTGACAGGGACAAAACATTCCCATTCCCAGTGGACCATGAAGTGTTGGGAAGAGAATTTAGCCAAAGTCACTTAGAAAATCAGTGGCAGCAACTAGATTTGGGTACATTTTTTCCTCCTTTGAGTGGTGGTTTAGAACTAGTAGAGCTCTTCAGAAGTTTCTCTTCTGGGTTGGGTTTGGGAGGGAGTGAAAAATGGGAAATAAATGAGGAGAGGAAAGGGTGTTTCTGTCTAAATTTCCCAGTATAATTTTTATACTTCTCTGTGGGTTTTAAGTACTTGGTTAAAACAAAAAGCTTTTATACTAGAGGCCATAATGTAAGATATAAAGATGATCCAGAGCATAAAATAAGAGGATGGATTAAATGGAGAATAAAAAGGAAAATAAATGAAGGACTTTTGTGGTTAAGTGCTAGGAGCTTTGGAAAATAATGCTCAAATTAGAAGCATGTGCTCTAGAAAGTTACAACATAGGTATTGCAAAAAATGCATTCTTCCCAGAGGATGGGGATGAATTAGGATTCAGAATTATGAAATGAGCTGGTGAAGAGATTGAGCCTTCTCCATGGGAAAAGAAATTTAGTTGTAGATCAAATGTGGCTTGCATAGGTAGCTGTCATGAAAGAAGAGCACTCGTGAAGCTTCAGTGGGTAATGTGGTATATCCACTTCTATGAAAGGTGAAAGAGCTGGAACAGAGAAGGTCCAACTTCAGGACTCAAGGGGGTAGTTCCTCAGGTAACTAAATTTGCACAGTTTAGAGGTTAAGAGACATCCCTGCTTTCTGTTAGCTGAGAAGGTGCTCGAAGGTAGGAGTGGGCAGGTTTATGCTACTGAAACAAATGAAGTTTAAATGGTTGTGGATACCTTGGTGGTTATTCCTTTGATCTACTCTTTGAGGTAAACTTCCTGCATGAGGACAGAGGAGATGATTTATCAAGGCAAGAGAGAGAGTTTACAGCTTATGGATCCAGAGGTCCCATGTCTGGGCAACGGGCCCTCTTCCTACTTGTCAAAGAAATGGCCAAATTCATTATGTTTAGATCCAGGACACATTATTTGCTAAAATTTGCAGAGAACTGCAGCACTTTCCCAGTAGGAGAATTAAGGAGGGTGAAGAGGATCCAGAGCTGCAGTTTGGAGATTAAAAGCATTAATTAGAAACCTCTGCATGTGTCTATCTCATCCCTGTCCCTATACGTAGTTCTCGAGCAGATGCAAGAGCTTCTTTCTGTGTCTCTGTCCAGCACTTCTCTCACAGCACAGAAATTCTTGCTGTGCTTTAACCCAGCTTCTGAGATTTTTTTTTTGCTTGTTAACTGGTCTGATCACACACTCCAAAGCCTTCAGCAGCTCACCCATCATGCTGTAATATATAACCTCAGAGTGTCATCTTTCTGCACAGCGGATGGTGAACTTTCCAACTGGCTCAGTTACGGGAGACACAGCACAGGAGGGAGACGAGCACTATTCCCAGCCTGGAAGAGCCAGCTGAGTTTGAATGAATAAGGAGTGGAAGGTTGAAAGCACCATGGACAGATTTGCTGGGTAAATACACACTTAGATATATACAGCCAGATCATCAGCCCCTGTAAATCAGTGTTGCTCCAGTGAAGGCAGCAAAACTGGGTTTACGCTGTCTGAAAAGTAGGCTGTGTGGTCTCATCTGAACTGACAGTCTCAAAAACGTGGCTCATGGAGGTTTGTTCAGGATGGAATGGTGAGGAAATTGGAGAGGGATATGCTGCACTATCTCAAGAGCAATGGAAACAGGCAGAAACTAAAGTAAAAGGGTGAGAAGAATGGGAAATGCTCAGAGCAGGACTGTCACTTCGAAGTGTTACGCCTCTCTTCAATTCCAACAGCAAGAGCAGAGCTCTGCCACTCCTTAGGTGGAGTTGATGCCATGAAAAAGCAAAGCATTGAATTACACCATGTAAAAGTAAATCCAAATTAGGAGCAAAGAATAGGAAGGCTGATCACTTCATTTGCACTCCAGCCTCGGACTCGGGTCAGCATTGTAGCTGACGGCTGGCACCCAGCGCTGGCATTATAATCATTGAAGTTTTTTTCTGTTCATCTCTGAGAGCAGATCTGTCTTGTGAGTGACTGCCTGGCCTTGAGTACTGGAGGAAGAAGTGTTGGGAAGGTGCTATGGTTCCCCTTCTGCTGTGGCTGTTACACTGACGTCAGGATTGATCCCCCCAAGTACAAGTCCTAGGCTGTGTATAGGTCTTTCTAATTTTATTCCTGTGGAATTCCTAGAAGCCAGACAAAATTGCCTTTCACACAAGAATCTCCATTGTTTACACACCAGAGTACTCTGTCATGTCAGTGAAACATGTTTTTTATTAGATTTCCCTTGGAAAAAAAGAGGCATTTTAAATTAAGGGGAAAAAATGTTTGTTTTAGGATTTTCTGGCAAAATTTGGGGGTGGGTGGTGGTGACCAGAACATGCTATTGCAACTTCCAAGGATAGTTCAGAGTTTGAATTTCCCTTGGGTTTGGATGTGACTGTTGGGACTTCTGCTATAGCTTTAACTTCAAGTTGATGCACTGATTTATCTCTCTAAATCCACAGTGAGGTATTTCTGTGGCTGTTTATAGATGTTTAAAAGGGAATAGAAGGGAATTCTTTAGGATATACCTGGCTGTATAAACCAGCCCAAAGTGAATGTGAGAGAAATGGATTTATAACCCCTTACACCAGTGTAAAAGAGCACAGAAGACAGAAAGCAATGGGGGCATCTAGACTGTTAGTCTCATAAGGAACAAGACAATGGGGAAAAGGCTAATGAACCCATGAGATAATGAACACAGAGGTATCCTGGCCTGATCAGGGAATCTGTGACTGTTCACAACAACCTAGGGCATGGATTTGCAGTTGCCAGCTTCCCTTGAGGAAGCAAAATGAACTTGGTTGCTGCTGTGCTGGAACTGGAAGTAAATACTTATCATATAGCATGTAAATTATCTGGGTGGGAGAAAGGAAATAAATAAAATAATAGTACTCCAGTAATAGATTTAAAATCCAGATAAAGAAAATGTGGTTTGCATTAAATCTCTACCTTGGTGATCCCTATCTGGTCTGCTGGAACATTACCTGCACCAAGACTTAATTATGGGAGAGTCAAAAATGTCACTTTTCTGACATTAGAGCCCAGGCAACTAAAGATCAATTACCTGTGTATGTCTAATTGCTCGGGTAATAGTCAACTCTGTGCTTTAATTTTCCACCAAGTTGTTATTTCTGTCTCTCCTTTTTTTTTTTTTCCCTTTTCTCCTTTAGCAATGACATTTGCATTCCTTTTAGCAAAATACCAAGGTTAAACTAAAAATAATTCTGCCCATCAGTTTTAGATTAGGACTAGAGCAGGCACAGGCTTACTGTAAATGTGTATGTAATGATTGCCGTGTACACTGCCAGGAAATAGCTGCAGTCAGACATTTGAAGAATTAAATTAATGTTTTTTAGCATAATCTGAAGTTAGTTTTGATTGCCAGGTGGTAACTGCTAATAATATCTGTGTTAATCCCCCGTCTTTCATGAGAAATGAGGATACAAAGAATTGGTTTCCTCTCCTGAAATGGAGAAAGTTTTGAAACTTGTGCCACTCTCCTTGGAAGCATTCAGGAAAAAGCAGCAGCACATCCCTGAATCCAGCACATCCCTGAATCCAGCACATCCCTGAATCCAGCACATCCCTGAATCCAGCACCCTGGAAATCACAGAGCTAATACTTGTTCAACTGCCTGGTGTTCACAAGGCTTTTACCTCTGATTGTGAGTGTGAGTTACCTACTGAAGTTTTATACACATGCCCTTGCTTTTCCCTTGGAAACACACAGATTTGGTGCCTTGGAAGTTCAGTTTGTGTGTTTGCAGGGCTGGACACAGGAGAGCATGTCCTCCCTCTTCCTCAATGCAGTGATTTAAAGGAAGGTGATGCAGTGTGTTGGTAGAACCACTTCTAATTATGAACTCAGATTCTCCCCAAAAGGCCTGTTACCCTGGAAGGCCACGGTCTATGGACAGTAACCAGTTTCCTTGTTACACTTTCAGAAGCTTTCAGCATCCAAAGTATGATCACCTCATCCTGTGGCTGAAATGAAAATCTGTGGCTTGTTGTCAGTGTCATTTGGAAGGGCTGAGTGAGATCATCGGTGAAGTCACATAATTGTCTTCTCTGTTTATCTATTACACTGTGGTCATCCTGACAGCTGTAACTTGATGAACTGATTTTGATGTAATGGCATATAGCAGAGAGGATCTATGAGGGATCTTGATACTCTATGGAGTTGTGTTTTAGGCAGCCAATCTGCGTGACCTGACCATTTAACACCATGTTAGCAGTAAAAAAACACCAACCCAGTGCATTAGCTGGAATTAAACAATATTCCCTTGACACACTGTAAGTGTTTTGCTCTCCAGACAGCCACAATATTAATTTCCCTAAAACTAGCAGTATACTCTGGGGATGAAACCAGCCTCTGAACAGATGTTGGCTCTTTAGGCTTGAATGGGATAAGGCATCGTGGATGCTTACAGTGTTCCTGACTTAATATTGTGAGTTAAAAGAAGCTTCACACAGTTTGAGATGCAGAAATCCTGTTTTCTCCAAGCATGAGGCTTTCATTTATGAGCAGCAACAGGTTATGTTGGGGTAGATGTGTGGGTCCTTCTGCTCATCTCCCTGTCAGCATTCCTGATGGATGTCTCAGCTCCATGCAGAGCTGCTGCCGAACAGACCCAGTTTACTGCTTGGGGCAGCCTGCAGAAGGCCAGCACTCCTTCTCCCACCTTTCTTTCCTTGCTTAAGAACTTCCTGAGCAAATGAGCTCTACTGAAAGCACATCTCCATCCAGCTCCAGTAGCTGTCCCTATCCTGTAACTGGAACCATGCAAAGGAAGCACTTTGCAATTTGACTGTCACTGTGGGTGACCCTCCCTGCTTCACGCCTGGGTGTCAGTCTCTCTCTCCTCCATCACTGAGGGAGACAGCATCTTTGGAGAACAGCAAGTGATTCAGACACATCAGGTGTAGTCAGCCCCAAGGCACACAAAGTTGCTGAGTGCTTCCACTATTCATATGGATGAGTAACTGAGCATGTATCTGAGGGAAGTCACAGTTCTCATCCCCAGCCACGGGCTCTACTTGCTGTAATTTATCAAAAACCTTAAAGAGAGACAGTAACATTTGTTCAACATTTATTAGTGGGGCAATAAAACTCCCATCTTACTTGCAATGGCTTTGGCTAATAACAGTGGATATTTCAGATAGAGACAAGAAATTGGAACAGCGAGTCTATGAGATGTTCTTTCGCTGTCCTGTTTATTTTAAACCTACTGCAGTCGTAGCTTTCTTCACAGTAGGTGGTAGAATATTTTTACATGCACTTGCAAAAAGATCTGAGTATTTAAATTTTTTTTCCAGTGTAATAAGGCTACGTGTGAATTTGTGAATTAATTTCTTAATAACGGAGGCACTGCAGGGTAAAAAAATCCCTGAACAAAACTCTCTAGGATTGTCTGACCTTCTTTGGAGACCTTTGGTTCTTCTCCTTGTGTAGTTGGCCCTGGGTTGGCTGGTTTTATGTCCTGTATCTGGTCTGACTGATCAGTGACACTTGTGAGGCTCAGACAGGGATTTATGATCACAGTAAGACCTCAACCACAGAGCTGAACTCCAGTACTTGGGCTGTTCTTAAATGTTCTTGTCTCTTATTGAAGGCACCAATTCATGAGGAATCTGACTGTGTAGTTAAGAGGCCCCAGTTCACATGGAGTCATCAAGCCAAGCTTTACACCAGGAGCTTACGCTGTGTCCTTTGAAGGAGCAAACTGTCATTCAGTTGGGGACAAAGCCTCTTCCACGAAGGTCACAGATATCTGAAAACCTGGCTAGTGTCTGATCACTCGGAGCCCATTTCTCCTTGAAGGCTTTTCATCCTGAGATGATGTTTTTAGAGACAGAGTTTGCTCTGCTTCCCAAGAGCCAGGTGATTCATTGTGGCTGCTGCTCTACCCCATCATCTCAGGTCAAATGAGAGACCACCAAGGACCTCACCAGCAGTATGGTTTTAAGAGCCCTGGGCCAGAGAAGAACTGAAGAGAGGCCAGAATGCAATAAAAAGGTATGAGAAGTACCAAAGCCATGGGCAGAGGAGAAATCCATTCCAGAACCAACCAAACTTCTGATCCCACATCTATTTTGCTTCCAAAATTATTTGTATTTTATGTACTTTATATTCTACTCACTAGGAATTGATAGTGTTTGCTACAAAAAACAGGTGCCCTATACAGTTATGTACAAGCTTCTCAGGCTTAGCAGTTTTAAACATGTTTTTCACGCTTTGTATTTTTCTGGGGGGGTGGGTGTCATATATCTGCAAACCTTAACTCACACATGTTGTTTCCTGTCCTCTGAGTGCACCTGACTGAATTCCCTGCTCCAGATGCTGCTGTGCTGCATCTCCTTAATATCTCATCCAGTTTCCATCTTTAACCATCTTTAACATCGCTGTCGTAGTTACACTGAGTTAAACAGGTTGTGTTGTACCTTTGTGAGGCTCTGTGGGCTCAGTGGATAGTTGGATCTTGGTAACATTGAGTATGGAGATACTACTTACTCAAAGCTTATAAAGGAATGTGAACAATTGATTGATTGCTTTTAAAGAGTTAATCCCATCAGGCAATTAATTACCTATGCCTACTGGCAATACTTCCAGCAATATGTTTGTGATCATTAGTAACACCTTGAAGGGATGTAATCTGACTGTGTGATGTATATTGTGTCTTTAGTGGGCTCACCTTCAGTTATTAACCTTTTGCAAGCCACTTATACATGCAAATGTAATATAAAATATGGCTGAAATAATTTTCAGTCAAAATTACCTCCTGTAATATATCCTAAGACAAGCTGGAATCCTCTACTCTGTTAAACAGAGCTTTTAAAGAATTCCCTGCTTCCTTTGGCTTTGAGGAAGGGAAGTTGTAAATTTGATTTTTGGAGTTGTTCAGCTCTGGAACTTTTTAAACATTTACTTAAGGTTAAAAAAAAAGAGTTTTGGTGTAGAGCTATTGTGATTGCTTTTACATACACTTGCATATGTGTTTTTCTTCCTTATGGGTATGGAACAAGGAGTGGAGAAGATACATCATAAAATTAATTTATGTTTTCAAAGCTCTTCTCCTATAATAGGAACACAAAATCTGACCTTAAAAAAAAAAAAACTCTGAAAAATATCTGCCAAGGAAAAAGCTTTCCTTTCAGCTTTCACCATATGTGTTTTTCATTTACTGCCCCTAACAGCTGACTTTATCTCTTAGCTAATTACCTAGTGACATTTAATTGAAACCTAAAAAGAGCCCAAGGGGCTAAAAATAATCACAAACCCAAAGTGAACACACCACTTGTTTGATATTAACAGTGAGTGGCAGAGCGATTCCTAACACGCACTCCTGGTAACAGGAGGGGTTTGAAATCTCCGAGGCAGCACGTACCTCTGTACCTTTTGGGGAGCATCTGTTCCTCTCATGGTACCTTGGGGTCAGTTTTGTGAGGGCTCAGGACCACCCTTGGGTATCAGCCATCCAATGGCTGTATGAGCTTCATTCATTAAATGTCCATGTCAGCACTTTCATGAACCTTTCTCCTGCTAACAGAGGGAGGACTTGGCATCCTGCAGAATTGGAGGTGTCTCTCCATGTTCTTACTTCTGCTAAGTGGGCTGTGTTTTGTGTTTGCTAGGATTAATTCAAAGCATGTGTGCATCATGCAGGATCAGAACTAAGTGATGAAATATATGTGGTGTCTTTGTCTCTTGTTTTACCTCCATTTCTAAAAAAAAATACCCATCCCAGCTTCCTGATGGTAGGGACTTTGTTTTAACTGAGTTCATGGTGTAGAATTACATCTGTAACAGATGTTAAAGTACAAGGTCCCAGATCAAGCATGTAGAGTGAATCAGGGTCCATCATAATGCTGCTGATGAACAGAGCTCACAAAGGGGTGGGTTACTAACTCAGCTGAAAGGCAGAGCCCAAGTGCTGCACCCAAGCAGTTGGATATGAAGAATGGTGTTCAGGCTTTAGATCTTGGTGTGTTTTGCCTAAAGTGGTAGAGAATACTGGAGCTGAGACAAAGAAGGTGGAGAAAAAAAATCACTAAGACCATATCTTTGGAGAACTGGTAAACTTTTCCACCAGATCTGGTTGTTGATCTGTTCTACATCTTGCCCATCTGCTACATCTTACCTACACACAGAGACAAGTTTGTATTTCTCAGGTTCTTCCCGGTGGCATCAGAGCAAGAGAATGCACATACTCTGGCTATCAAAAGAGAGAAACTGAGCTGGACTGACATCTCTGAAGGTCTGGAGACAGAAGGCAGGAGTCTTAACAGGAAGCAATGGCACAAGCCCAGGATCTTCTCAAGAGACAGCTCCTGCTTCTTGGGCATCTTTTCAGGTCAGTTCCCACTCCCAGGAACTTTACTTAAGTGAGTTGTATTGTGAATTTCTATAGGATGCCCACTGCATTCATGTTTGGTTTTGACAGCCTTGCCAGTCCTCCCTGCAGAGCATGAGTTCAGTGCACTATATACTTCATGAACATAAATCAAGGCAGCAGCCTCCAAACCAGGGAGTTTATCTACTACAATGGATGGCAGATGGATACAAGCAGACAGAAAAACACAAGGAAACAATTGTGCACTAGTGCTTGGTCTGATGGACAGTGGCCTGGGCCCAACAGCTGTCTGTCTGGCTCTAGAAGAAGAGCTACTTGCATGCTTCTGTATTTGCAAGGTCAAGGCCTTCCTTTTCAAAAGAAGCTTTCACTCCCACCAGCCCTTCAAAGCCAACTTCACTTGAGAGAGAACCCCTCAAGGCAGTTCTAGTTCATGCCTCTCTGACAAACAGCGTCAGCAAAGTTTTGATCATCAAACACTCTCATTTACTAACAATAGAGATGGAAAGATGACTCTTCTTCTTGGGCAATTCTTGCTCTGATGGGGAGGATGTGATGAAATTGCTATCTGATTTGTAAATTAAACCAAGGAGAACTGGAATTGTTGGCAAAGGGTAAGTATGAATGGCCCTGAACAGTGCCACTCCTCTCAATGTAACTGGACTTAGAGCTGTTGTGCTGGGACACCCCTTCCAGATTTATATGTGGATACACAGGGCATGTCTAGAAACAGAGCTGGGGAGGAAATAGCTTTCCTGTTCTGCAGAATTTTTTAAGATTTCAAACTTTTTCTGTTTCGCAACAGGATGAAACTGAGGTCTTTTGAAGTGTTTCATGGAAAAAAATTCAGAGAGATTCCAAAATAAAAACCAGCTCATGGACAAGATCACCTGGGATGCAGAAAACCCACATCCCTCTTTTGCCTGAGACACAGAAGGAACCTGAACCTACACTGTTTGTGCATGAGATGAATGTTCAAACTCCTCACCTGTATAACCCATCAGTCACCTTCTTGCATGGAGTCTTCTTGATCTGTAGCAGCAAAGGTCTGTCCTAAGTGTGTCATTTGTTAGCTGATGATCTTTGCAGTCACTGTGCATCAGCAGAAACTGCAAAATTCTGCTGAAATGTGAGGGATTATCCGATGTCATGACAAAACTTCCACTTCAACTCACCCTATTTTCAAAAAATGGCCATTCTTTGCCTCTGGAAACTCCTGTCTCTTGACATGTCATGCCATGAACTTCCTGTAATCTTGTGCCTCTTAAAATTAGGAGCCATTTTAAGCTTGGGGCTGTTTAAGTATTCCTGTATAAAGCAAAACAGTGGCTCCTGCTGCAGCAGAAGCTTATGAAAACTTATGGGTACCCTTTGGGCACAGTCTTGTAACATACACTCTCCCATCTAGTGTCTGAATAGTAATCTGAATTATAGGTGAACTTTTTTCTACTGCTTGGAGGTATTTATCCTGTGAACAGGAATGTGAGGCAGGACACAGTGGTGTACTGTAGGTCACCCTTGACTGGTCAGCCATCCAGTATACTGAGGTGCCTGTGAGGTTCTGAGAGATGTCATAACCAAGAGTCCTGTTTCCTGTCTCACAGGGTCTCTTCTGTGTGTTTTTGTGGGTTATGGTAGGGACAGTATGTGAGCACTTCAGTTACAAGTGTGTTCAGGCCAAAGGAAACACAATATAAGAGTAATTTTTTTTTCAAATCCTATAGAACTCAGAATTCAAAAATGCCATTGATTAAAGGACCAGGCAGTGACTGATGATTAAGATTCTTAAAGCAGTCATATGATTTGCCATTTTTAATTTGTCCAGTTGCTTGGACTGAGGATTAAAAGGACTTCCCTCCCTCTTGGTATTTGCTTCAAGTTTGTGAGGGCAACAATCTCTTTACAGATAGGATGTCAAGGACAAGGGTCCAATTTGAGTTACTTCCTTTTATATAACATCACTAATTTTATAGTTTGCTCTGAAAACAATATGCTTTTTAACTTGATCCACAAGGCAACTAACGAGCTATAGGCATGCAATCCAAGCAGGCCTGAATATGAAAACCAGACACCCCATCACAAAGCTCCCAGGGTTTTAAGCCTGAAGAATCTATTTATTCCACTGAAAATTATATTTATACTTCTTCTGCCCTTCTGCCCTTCACCCATCCATTCTGCAGATGAAGGGCATGTAAGGGCTGTGTGTGACCCTGTGTGTTAGGAGTTAGATGTGGTTTTGATTGTTTGTGATTCCTCCATTGGCCCTCTGCAAAGATAATAATTGCACCCATAAAGCATGGTCCAATCTAGTGGTAGTTAATGAACGAGTCCTGGACCATTTCCATAACTGCCTTTAGTTTTAATCTTTGTCCAATTTCTGAGTCTGGTCTGAGTCTGAAACCTCAAGGTCTCTCTGACTTTTCCCACTGCATAGTAATTAGAGGATAGTATTAGCTGCAGTTACTGGAAGGCACTGGTTAAATTCACCAGTCTTCTTGATGAAGAATACATTATCAAGAGAAGAAGGGAAAAGAAAGCATCACATTGTCTGGGATGAACATCTTAGCCTGTCTGCAGCTTAAACATGGAGCTTGGAAAAGCTCCATGGAGAACCTCTGAACCTCTAGTGCAGAGAAATGGCAGCTTATTTCTGGCAGAATCAGGTTCCTGCATTCCCAAGCAGAACATCCTCTTCTGTGTCCTTAAACACCTCATTGCAGGTCTGAATTCAAGACAGAGAGCATTTCATCCTGACAGCATCAAAACAGCTGTTAGCTCACTCTTACATTGCTGACCCAGGAACTGAAGTATTGGAGATACAAGGAGTTACCTGAACTCTGCCAAGCTGCTTCTGGATACAGGACAAGAAAACTGGTGTCTGTTTTAGAGACTCCATAGGCCTCAGCATATGAAAAATTATATTTTGTGTAATGGAGCAGTAGGCATGTGCCTTCCCAAGCAGATCAGCCAGTTCCAGGTCATTTTAACCTCCATCCTTTGCTAATTGCTGTTTGTGGGTCAGATTTTTATTTGCCCATTTCTCTGTGGGTTATGAGAATGGCTGGTATCTCAAGCCTGTTTCAGGCTGTGTCTGGCTCTCCCTATTCAACTTTCCAGATGTGTTTTTTTTACCATAGGCATTTTATAAAAGCCTAAACCAAGTAAATACATGATCCTATCCCTCCACCTCTCTTGGGAGTAAGTATTCCCAGGGGGTTATTAAGACTAACACTGGTTTTCTTCTCTGAAACAGCAGCAGTGAATGGCAAATTCACACAGGCGCCGTTGCAGGACTGTACGTACCAGTGCTTGAGAATCACAGTCCTGACACAGCCTGCAGACTGCATCCTCTCTCCCCCCAGGACCCTGCATCCCAGCTGACAGAAAGGACCAGTGTATCAGCAAGAACAGCACAGCGCTGGAGCCCGTGGTGAGGCTGGATGCACAGACCATAAAGTAAACAAGATCATCTCTCCCTCCTCTGCGTCCCCTTCCCATCACCAATAACCAACATTTACAAATGAGATGACTTGTAGCTCCATCAGTGGAACTTTAAAACAAGCATTTGCCTGGCAGATTCATTTGAAATACCAAGTGGTTTTATAATGGGAAAAATTAACCAAGAGGTCTTACATTTCTTTTCTGTTGTTGTTTATAATCACGGTCGACAAAAACGTCATCTTGTAATACTTCGCCCACTTATCTTGCCACACAATTATTCATACCAGAAGTGGGGATGGGAAGAAAAGGTTTCTGTAATTGTTATATTTTGTAACCTCTTCCTATTTTTAAATGGAATATAGTCCAGAACCAAACTGTATGGGTTTAACTCAGCCCAGCCTCACCTCACTGCCATCAGAACCTTGGTTACTGCTCCCAGGTTCTGCGTGGGTAATTAAAATAGCCTGGGAGCTGCTCTAAATTACACTCTTAGGGAATTTATGGTGCTGAGCTCTGCCAGCTTGCAGAATTTTCTGCCCTCTCCAGCCAAGCTATCTGTGCTGGGAAGGGACCAGGCTGCTCTTCATCTTTTTCCCAGCCTCAAATACTTTTATATCACCTTGGGCTAGAGATGCAAGTCTAGTCCAAGATCATTCTATACCCGATTGGTTTAGTTACAGGGGCTAGGCTAGGAAATTGGGACAGTCCTTTGAAATGATGGGTTGGAGAGTCACAGAAATGATGTAGGAGATGAAGGCAACTCATGTGGGAATGTTGATGAGGTAGCCACGTGGACAGAGTTATCTGCTCACACAAAGAGTAAGGAGAATGGTTCGTCTTCATGGAGTAGCAGCACACTCAAGGGCTGGCCTTTAAGCTTGAAAATGTAAAGTCTGATTGATCCATACGTTGTTGGCTGAAGCACAGCCTGAATCCTGACCTGCTTTCCAAGGAGTCCCTGTACCAACCAGTCCCTGAGGACATAAGGGTTGATCTACACAATATAGTAGAAACCCAAAAGGAGTTAAGTTGCCTTATACCTCAGACTTGGAATATGATACTGTTCCTTCAAGTCCTCAGTCTTCATTTCTTCATTCTGTGTCTCATCTAGGACGAGCAACCAGGGTACTCATTAGTGCCAGTGGAAGAAAAGAGCCTAAATGCACACTTAACCACAAAAAATAGATTGAGATTTCCGAAACTAATTTAAGGAAAGCCAGCAAGTATAATTTCATTGCTGGAAAATTTAGCTAAGTTAATTGTGAGTTGCTTTGAAGTCAGTGTATGTAAATAAACATATATCCATAATTATTTACCACCACGTTATTTAGGAATTTGCATGTGAAAAACCACCGAGCTATTCAAAACACACTTCTTTGACTTTATTATTGTTTATAAATATCTCCTAGAGTTCCCAGGAAAAATAAAACCCATATCACAAAAGGCATTATGTAACGAGATAATAGAGGGAGTAGTCTGTTTAGGGAGTAGGTATAACATGGAGAGGAGCAAGACAAGTGAAGTCCCACAGTTAATCTATTGCAGATTTGTTAGTACAGCTCGTTCCCAAGAGGGTCTTTCCATTGAGAAACTCTTCTCGTGGGTGCATTTACAGAGGCAGCCTTCAAGCTCCCACCTGTAGGCTACCAACACCTCGTGAAGCCTATTATTCTGCTGAGCCAGCTGTCCTTGAGACTTCAAGGAGAAGAATTACTCTGTGCACTTTGGTATCTCCCCTTGAGGGGCGGGACGGTGGTGGGACTGTCCCAGGACTGTCCCCAGAGCTTGAGGAACTCTGCGTTGCCTCCAAAAACTGAATATTCTCTATTTTACTGTGCTGTGAGGGTCATTTCTGTGGCATTTGTTGCTTTTTGCATGCAGGCTTACACCTCTGCAGCTCTTGCAAGCATACACTCCCACACAAGTTACTAATTAGCGTTTCTTGCTCCAGGCAACTCCGTGGTCCTGCAGTTCTTATACACCTGGCAATTATCAACAGCAGTATCCGGCTATCTGCAGTGGGTTTAATGTCCTGTATATAAATCTACTCCTAAATTACACCAACCATCCACCCTAGAATAAGAAATAAGACCAGGGCATTATCTGTATTCTGTGCAAAGGATGAAGTGTAATGTCTCAGTGATAGAGAACAGCCGTGGGTCTGTCACGCTGCTGCGCCAGGCAGACACGACTGGAGCATCATTACTGGACAAGCAAGAAGGCAGAAGAAGGTAATTAAGGGAATCTGGAACAGATTCTCCCCATAGGAGATGATGATGTGATGGGGACTTACGCCAGCAGAAAAGCTGGTCCATGGAAACTCATCTAAGATTTTGGGGTTATTGAGTTAAAAACTACTAAAGGTATATTTTCACCTCCAGCTGATAAGGAGATGGATGCTCTGACTAATTATCCTGACTGAAGAGCTTGTTTGGAATAAATAGACAAGCTTTTGTACATCTGGAGTCACATGAAGCATGACCAATGTCTTGCTGGCTTTAATTGCCATACTGAAGGAGGTTTTGATGGGGAAGAGGAGAACAGAGCACACAGAATCAGGGACACAAGGGTACAGACTGTGTCTCCCTTCTCATTTCTACCAAGGCTAATAGGAGCTTGCCTTGTGTTTCAGCATTAAATATGGTGGGATTAAGGGATAAAGGTCTGATTCCCCTGGATCCATGGTAGTGATCCTGGTTGAGTTAATCCTTTCTCTGATGAGGATAAGAAAGACCAGAGAGCAATTCCCATCAAAGACATGCAGAAACAGCTTTAGGACCTGAAGTCCTCTTTCCCCTACCCCTCTGCCAAGTTTCAGCTGTAGCCTTCAGGGTAGGGCTGGATAGGAAGAACTGATAGGCTGGGCTTGGGTCTGCCTTCCATTTCTGATCAATCCTGTCAGTCCCAAAGCGTTTCCAGCTTACAGAAAAATCAGCTCCCATGCGTGCACAGCCAGGGCTGTAAAGGGCTGTCAGCGGCTGTCCCTCGGCAGTAAAAGGACACTTTGCCAGCATTTTTATTCTTCCATCCAGTGCCACCCAGAATGGATTGGTGATTATTTTGCTCATGTCATTTAAAAAGACTTTGCCTTGGAAAACTGTTCCCACCCATTTTAATCTCAAACTATGAAGGCCAGATGGGCCCCCGCATCCGGCTTCCAGGAAGCCTGGGTCTGCATCAGCTCCTTTAAGGCTTTCAAACAGTGGTATAAGCAAACTCTGAGATGTCCTGTGATACCTGCAGGCTGAGAGCTGCACCTCTCACACTCCCCAGAAGTGTAGCAGGTTTTCAGGGTTTAGCCTTTGTACAGTCTAATATTTCCCCCTCTCTGATGCGACAGGGGGAAATATTGGACTGTACACAGAAAGGGTTGACCTCCATAAATGACCTCTAACTGATAAATCACAGTATTCCCTTTCCCTCATGATTTCAATGCTTATGTTCTTCTTCGGGGCAGAAAAGCAGCAGCTCATAAATTGGTTGTTTTAAAGGAAAAAAAGGGAAAAAGCAGCTCAAAAAATGCGGATGGGGGCACTTGAAATGCTGTGTTTGAAGCATCTTGAAATACCTTGCTTTAGTTTAACAGTTAAAGATTTACAAACTTGTTTTTTTTGTGGAAATTAACCTTTCACAAGTAAATTACTCAAGTTTGGAGAAAAAAAAGGAAATTTATGTTCAGTTTGAAAAACTGAAAAGAGAAAATTCAAAAATTGTGGTTTTTTCAGACAAGGAAGTTAAATTAAGAAAAGATTTGAAACCAGAGGAGAAACATAATAAAAATGTTTTCCATTATATTCCCATATGTGCTGAAAGCCAAATTTCCTAAGTTTTTAACCTGAAGGAGACATGGTAAATGTACACTGTCCAAGCCAGACTGTTATATGAATCTGTAACTTTTAAATGGAAATCTATTACAGCCTGAATTCTAAGAAAGGAAAGGATGCTGTCTAGCAAGCAGAACACTCTTGTTTCATTGGGAGGGAAGAAAATAACTGGAAAACCTTCCAAAAAACACAGTTTTTTAAGGTTTTACGTGTAATAGGAAGCATTGTGCTTTTTTAAACAGGGATGCAGTTGTAATGGCATAGTGACAGAGGCCGTTGAGTTTGTGAGGGGGTGCGTGTGAGACATGGGGGGATGAGTTCTCCAAACCCTAAGGAGATGATGCCCTGCAGATTCAACACCAAACCAGTCTTGCAAGGTGCAGCACTCCCTTCATTTTTTCTAGTTGAATTCCATCTGATAAATCAGTTGGTCCTGCAAAGTTCCTTCTACTTGCAATGAAAAGCGGTCCCTGGATGAGTCAGGGCTGGATCTGAGCCCCAGCTTGCTGTGACATTGTCATGTGTGCTTGTTTCTGCTCTCAAATGCAGGGCACTCTTGTATTTCTACAACCATGGCTCCCACCAATGGTCTTGATGCTGGGATCATAACCAGCGGTCTGGAAACCCATTTCGACCTGTGTTTCCATCAGTGGGAATGGAATTAGCTTTTCAACTCTTCGGCTTTTAATGGTAGCACCAATGCTTGTATCAGGGAAATACTCTTTCCATTCAATGCATTATGGAGTTAAACTTCACCAGATTAACTAGGACCTGTTTCTTGTTTTCCTTTCTGACAGGAATCACAACCATCTATCTGAAGATTCAGCTTGAGGATGGTTAGAGGGATCCCACATCCCGAACTGGATCACCAGGACAACATGTCAAGCCCAGCCTGAAAGGTAATGTCACAGTACAGCTTGAACAACTATTAACAAGTACCTTTTGCAATGTACAAGTTCATCAGTTTTACAAAATGTGAAGGTTTGATGTCCCTATCCCTCCTGCTAAGGTGCATGATGTGTGCTGTAAAACCTCAGTGCTCAGGTTACTCCTTCTACCTCACACAGCTTCCCTGTGTGTCATCACCACCCAGTGAAAGAAACACCTAAATTTAATTCACCACCTCCCAAAATTATGTCCAAGGCTGAAAAAGGGAGCTGAAATATCTACCCTCACAAGAACTCTGCCAGAAAAAGAAATGCTTTAGCCTTCTTTCCAAAGGTTTCCAAATGACATCCAACTGATGTCTTGCTTCAAAGGGACAGCTACGTTTTATTAGGTTCATTAGTTATTTCTTTTCTGCCTCCATGCTCTTAATGATGAAGGACAAACAGGTAGAGCTGATGCCTGGGAGAGCAAATTCTCACAGAACTTCTCCAGTTTAAAGGGATGAGTTAACTTTCTTTTCTTTTTTTTTTCTCCCCAATGCTACTTCACGCATCATATGACAAGGCACATCTGTTCAGTGACTAATATAAAGGGAATATCCCATGCGTGTAAGCGGCACAAGCCTGCCTCACGCTCAACCTTTCTGCTGGTTATGCAATAAATAAATGGAGACAAATTCATCCCAGGGAAGAACTTTTAGTCAGCCTTAAAAGCGGCAATTTAGCTTGGAAAAATATCCAACATCAAAATAATAATGAGTGCATGTTACTGCTGACAGTCCTGGAGACAAGAATTCTCCATGCATCCAGAGCCAACTTCTTGAGTCCTCTTTCCTTCATATCTTAGCTCTTACATATGGAAAACCCTCAGCAGAGGGTGTGGAGGAATTCAGTGGAAAGGGTTTGTAAGATTTGGCCTTCAGTGAACAGGCATGCCGAGAGCCTCGAAAACCAGTGGTGAGGACATGGATGGCACCCTTTGCTCCTTGCTCCAGGGCTGAGCCCAAGGGAACCAATGGGGGAAGAGGAGAGTAGAGAAGAGGCACCATTGATGTCTTCCTGCTGTCTGAGGTGCCTGGCAAACACCAGAGATTTGCCTTTCACCGTCCATACTCTGGTTCTGTAGGACATCCCTGTAGGCTACGGAGCAGCCAGCTGAAGTGCATGGTGTTGGTCCATGCCATCTGGAGTTGATGGCATCAGTTTAATGATGTAGGACTCAGGGAATGGTTTAATAAATAAAGCTAGCCAGTAGCCCTAGCAGTCCTTGGAGCTTTGCAATACTTAAAAACAGTTGTGCAATAAAGAGGAAAATAAGAACGTATTGAAAAAGAGTATTTCATCAACCAGAGGCTGGGGAATAAATCAGAGAAAACCATGTACTGAAAGTAATGTATCTGCTAGGTTTGGCTGGACTTTGGGATTTGCTTTCCTTTTTATTCTATTCACAAATTCTATCAGCAAATTGCCATCCACAACTTCAAACTGCATCATGCTGTTAGGTTTGAACCAGTGTCACCAGTGGAGCTCTGTTATGTCCACCAGCTGAAAGGTTGGCCTTACGTACGTTTTTATGACCTTTTTTCATGAGCCTTGATTGTTTGATGATGACAACATATTCCTTCCTTTGTGTCAGAGACCTGCTACATCTTTTGTTCTCCTTTTTGACAAATTAAAATGCAGAACAGAAGTAATCACTGGCATAGGAGATCTCTCAGGATAAGGGAGGGGAGTACCCCAGAGACAGTTTAGCTCATCGCTGGGCAATCTGCACATGAATCACTATCCATTGCATGAGGAATTGGATCTATGGAGTCCAGCTCCACCATCTCATCCTCCATAACACTGGTGGCACAGGTGTTCTGGGAACTTGCTGAGCACTGGGCAGTATTGCTGGTGATGAAGGCAAGAGAAGTTCTTTGGTCCTGGGAGAGTTATGGGTCTGTAGAAAGTCTTTCTTCTTCCAAATGTGAGAAAAAATGTGACCACTGAGTAATATGGTAATTACATTGCTCAAGTGGTTTTGGAAGGTCTGTATCATCTCTTATTATAGGTGAATTTTAATGTCCTAATCTGGGTGTTGTTATAACACCCAGCCCACCCTGCCCACAGTGAAGCTCTTGCACTTACAATGACATTTAAATGCTCTTTGTTGTAAATAACGGCCTGCTCTTGGACTTGTTTAGAAAGAGGGACTTGTTGTCCCTAGCTGGCCATTTCCCATTAAGACTTTTGATATTTAACAAACTATTTCTAACAGTCTGCACTCAGCTCTAATGATTATCAACCACAAGCTGTAGATTAAGCAACAGTTCCCATGTCAGCCTTTGAATGAGGCTGAAGCTCAGCTCTTACCCACCAGCAGTATGGATTTGTCCTGCTCAGACGCTCCTTGGAAGCACGCAGGCAGCCCCTACCGCGTCAGTGGAAAGATGAGGGTAATATTGTGAATGGCAAGGTGCCAGGTCTTCATAACAGAAGCCATGGGATGATTGCCTTTTGTTTAAATGTCAGAGGATCATAGATGTCAGAGACGAGAAACAGCCTTTTAGATCATCAAATCTGCATCACAGCACGGAAGTCACAGAAAACCGAGGCAAGAGTAACGCTGTGTGAGCATCAGTGGGATCCCATTGGAGTTACTGTGAATTAGCAGCCCTGACTGGCATCCCAACCAAACCCAGCTGATGGAGGGCATGAAGGATTCCTGAAGGATTTTACCAAACAACACATAAGGGCATATTTTATATTTCACGGTTACAGTATCATGAACTATGTGAGGAATTAACGTGAAGAAACTTTGGAGGCCAAGCTAATCCAAATTCTTTAAAGTATAGGCAGTGAACCATAACCTGGATATAAAATATTTCCCAATAGCTACGATAAAACAACCAGCTGTACCCTGATGCACCAGCACTGGTTAGATCTCATGCTGGAAATAGCTTTAAGATCGATGTGGCTGCTCTTGAAGGAAAGTTTTTCATATAAACCAGTACAGCTCAATTGGCAGCAGCACAACAACATCCTCTTCTCCCAGCCCAGAATCCAGCCAGTATTACTTAAATATTTAAACTGTTATGTAACCAGGAATAGCTCTTACCCCTCTTTCCTGAATTTTGCTAATTACAACCCAAAAATGCATCTGTATCCTTACTTTCCCGGGCATTGCTCCTGCACAGAGTGGTCAAAGAGTTTACTATCTGGATGGGGAGGTTCAGTTTGCTTCAAGCAAAGTCAGACCTAAAGCAGCACTGTGAGGCTGCACAGTTCTCCCAGCCCTGCCTCAGAGGTGGTAAAATTGAAGCACTGGAGAGTTACTTGACTTGGTTTGTAAATTCTCTGGCAGAGCAGGAAAGAAAAATTACTCTTCCTGACACCTTAGTTTACCCACTAGATTAGCCACTCTCTCCTTGTTGTGTTCTCTTTCTTTTTTTTTCCCCTCTTTTTCTTTTACCATGAGTTAAATCTATTTGAATTTTTAATTTTTTTTTTCATTTTGTGTTTTTAAAAAATGTGCTTTGGCAGGAGCTGTGATTTTTTGGTTAGTAATCCACTTATTTTGTGGTTTAGAAAATATCTCAAATAACAACTTGGACACGTTGTTGACTGTCATTGTTGGCCGCTCATGTGGCATGAGGAACACGCAAGGAAACACGTCCTTTCATGTTTAACCCCCCCTTCCCAGACCAAAAACCCAAAGGATCCACTTCCTACCATGTACATACCGTAGGGTTGGAGGGGAGGGGGTGCTACCAATTTTGTATCAAAATTTTCACAGCTATATAACCTTGACAAATAGATAGGATCACATATATATATCAGTATAATTCTGTCTCCATCTCTCTGGTTTTGATTCTCTGCACTTGTAGGTGTACATCCCTGTCTTCACAGACAAGCATACAGAAGTACACTTTTGTGACTAGAGGGAAATGTCTTTCTATAAATATATTTGCCTGTTGTCTGCATTTTCCTATAATGCAGCTGCTACATTGCATAAAATATTGGTTAGATAAAAGCTCACTTGTTCTTCTCTTCTCTTCTCTTCTCTTCTCTTCTCTTCTCTTCTCTTCTCTTCTCTTCTCTTCTCTTCTCTTCTCTTCTCTTCTCTTCTCTTCTCTTCTCTTCTCTTCTCTTCTCTTCTCTTCTCTTCTCTTCTCTTCTCTTCTCTTCTCTTCTCTTCTCTTCTCNTTTTTCATAGCCTGTAGATTAAGTCAATATGCCTGACTCTTGGGGATGAGGAAAAGAAGCTGAACAAATAGCAGCTGTCATTGGTAAAATGCATATGATGCCCGTAGGATGTTTGAGGATGTCAAATTTCATTGGAAATAACAAGTTTATTTGTGCACGTTTGTTCGTGCTTGTGGTTACCAGAATAAAACTTGTGCTGAAGATGAAGGCAGATGTATCATACAGTTGGAGTAAGCTTCTTGTATATATTTATGGTATGTTCTATAGGTTGCAGTCAAGATTTTGGCTCCCTCGTGCTAGACACTGCATAAACAATTTGTGAGAGCCTGACTCTTCTCCAAGGATCCTAAATAGGCCAGAGAAACTGTTCAACAGAGGAAGAATTATTAGTTCCTTTCCACAAATAGAAAAACAGGCAGAGGACGAGGAACTGGCTTGCCAAAAATGCTGTATAGCAAAGGTGACAACCCAGCTCCCCCAGGTCTCAACCCAGTGCTTTAAAATAGAGGAAAGTGGGGTGTGTACCTCCATAAAGTAGAAATTGGGAGTCTTAAATGGGTTTTCGGTCACCTCAGGTTATGGTCTTGGAGAGCAAGAGAATTCAAGAGGGGACAGAATGTGAGGGATGCGGAAGTAGGAAGGTTTTATCGGCCCATTGCAAAAAAAAGAAGCCCAAATATTATTAATGGCAGGTTCATTGTTGAATGTTGCCTGAGTAAAGACCGCAGGACTCTTAACCACACTTTCAAGCCGCTGTCTACACAGGCCATTGCAAACTGTTCTAAGGAAGGCATGCTGCCACCCAGCATCCACTTCTTCCTTTCTCCATGCTGCCCATCAAAGCCATCATTGATGTTAACATGTAACAGGGGAACCTCAGGCTTCAAGTGGTTATGAAACCCTTGGAGTTGAACCAGCCTGGACAACAGGCTGGTTCAACTCCAAATAAAAATGGTTCCACACTGGTTCTCAATGTTCTCAAAAGCCACTAAACAGAAGGTTTTCTGTTTAGTGGCTTTGAGTACATTTTTATTTGGGAACCAGTGTGGAACTTCCTTCTCCATGATTCACAGGTCACCTTCCCTGAGCTGTGGTGATTGTCACAATTGTTTCGTGCCTTTTAACCGCGTTCACTTACAGACTGTGATTGGAAGATTCACCAGCCTGGCTCCAGTCACCGGGCTCTGTGGCATGTATCAGAGAACTGGAGAGTCTGAACTGCTCAACCACTGACTTTTTCAGAGGTTTGAATGATGCTTTTCCATTATTACAGGCTTTACTAATTAGTTTTATTGCAGTGATGCTAACGAGGCCCCGTACTGCAGCAGGACGGAACTAGGCAAACACACAGTAAAATGTCTGTGCCTGAATCCTGGCTAAATACTGTGCTACACAGTTAATTAACTCTTACAAATAAATAGAGGGCTGGAATGCTTCAAGGACATTTTAGGATGGGTTGGACCTCAGTGTGGGTCCTCTGGCAGATCCTCAGCAGTTGTGGCAAACTCCCCTTTAGGGGACCACAACTCTGAAGCTTTTGGAAAGAAAACTTCTGTGTGGCCTTGAAGAAAACCCTGGCACTAGGTGAATTTGGTTGAATTTGGTTCTTTCTACTCCTCTCTATAAAATCTGCCCTAATTCCACCTTCTTGTAGATGTAGTAAGCTTTTGGACACATTCAGGTGGGTGATAAATACTGGAAGTTTTAAGAATTAGTCCATCTATTGATGACTGTTATCTTTAAAAAGATGAGAGGGTGTTAAGCAACGCTTTTGCCTGAAAATCCTCTCTTGTTCCTTCCAAGGGAAAGCTGCTCAGAAGGGCAGAAAAGCAACAATGAAGGAAGAAGTGTCTGTGATATAAAACTTGCAGTGATTCTCAGTAATTAATAGCTAGAAATTGATAGGTTATAGTAGTACTTATGGCAGCAAGTTGAAATAAAATACTGAAGGTGTCAAAAATGTTTGACAAATACTCTACAATCATAAAATAATTTTTAAAAATGCAAAACGTGAAAAATAAATAAGCCCCAAGGGTGATATTTGAAAAGATAACCAGAACCCCAACTCCTTGCAGGTGCTATGAACCTGATTGATTTAAATCTTCTCCTACATCCACTATTCAGGCAACAATACCTCAGGAGAGTCGTTTTCCTAATGCTGCTCAAACCCCACGTTAATAAACAAACTGAGGTGAAAAGCCTGATTTAAGGGCATGTTCCCTTACACTTCTCTGGCTGAACGCCATTTCTCTCCTTATGGTTTTGATAAACCCTATCAGGCATCTTAAAAATATGTTGTACTAAATGGTTTGGGTTAAATTCAGGGCTGAGAGAGCCTGGGGTGTAGCAGAGCTCCTGGAAGGATAAACTGGGTGAAGTCAAGTCAGCCCCTGCGCTGCAGAAAGGCATTTCAGGTTTCGTACAGAAGTTCAAACCAATCTTGTAGTTGACGTAATTTATTGTAGAGGGATGTTGGGGATCAGAGGGGAGAAGTAACTGGAAGTGACTAAAAAGCAAGAGCCTAGAATGTCTGACATGGGTCTGGATGACCAAACCACCGTAATAACCTTTTTTTTCCATGTAAATAACATCTGATGATGAAGACAGTGGAATTTTACAGTGGTTCATAAGCAAACTAGATTTTCAGGTTCAGTAACGCTGCGGATCAGAAGTTGCTGTTTTCAGTTCCCAGGTTAATTTTATGGAATATTTTGCATTGTGCCAGACTTTAATTAATACCAAATGATTTCTGCTTTCCCTTATTTTTTTCCCCTTTTGCATGTTACTGTCTTACAAAGGAACTAAACTCTCAATTTTCTCTAAGACCGGTAATTACATGCATAAGTGATGAGAAATCTCAAGCATTTTTCTGCAAACCAATTGCAAACATTTAGGATGAGGATAACGCACTTCCTTAAAAATACATTAAAAACTCATTTAAACAACTAAATGAAATAACATTGCTAAGCTACTAGAGAGAATTTTCAAGGTCCAGTTTTAGAGGCCACAAAAGCCTTTTTTGTTTATTTTTTTGCATGCTACTTTCAGACTATGAATTCTAATATGTCCTGAGGAATCATGTTGTTTTCTCAAAGAAAATTGGTACATCCACTTGTTGAACTAAAACCTAGTTCTTAGGGATGCTCTTTGGATTTTGAAGGAATGCTTGGGATAAAAATCAACCTGAAGGAGACACTTGAGTTTTCAACAACTTTAGCATGCACTTAACCTGAGGTAGGCAGTGCCAAAAGATGCTTAAAACCCTCTGAGCACATGAACCTGTTCCCTTTTGTGTTGGACAGGTGGAAGTAACGTGGAGATGAACTGGTGTAGGCAGGAAGATTCCCACTGGCGTCGCCGCAGGTCCGCTGACAACACCCCAAGTGACTGCAAATGCTTTCTCCACACAGTGCTGAGGTCTTTTGCTGCTGCTGAGGACTGAACAGTGAGTACAACTTCCACTTGTTGCCACTTGGCCCTTGCCAGAAAAAATTCTCTTCCATCTCCCCACTTCATCACAGCATTAATCAACCGGCGCATTGTTCAGACCTCCCTCCTCACTGCTGCTTCAGCCTTGCAGCTTGTTTTAATCACGTGTTAACAGGCTCAGATTTATTAAGCTCCCAAATCACAAGGTCCCTAAGCAGAGGGTGGAAGAAGCTGATGGGATGTTTCTATGTGGCAAAAGACTCGCCCTGCCCTTGTCCCATTCCGGGTTGGTCCTTGTGTCCTGCAGCAGCTATCGGCATCGGGCACCAGGATGTATCTGTCAAGGGCTCTGCCAGGCTGGAGATAGTCAGGGATCATGGGCATGTTTCAAAGCCTGAATTTCTGGGGTTACAGACCTACAAAGAAAAGGACTTTGGCTAGAGGTGGCACAGAGAGGTTTCTCTGCTGCCTGTTTGCATTCCTGTCTCTATCATGCCAGAGATTTCCTTTGCTTATCAGAGCATTTTTCTTCCTACTCAGTCCTGTCTTCTTCCCATTCTGTCTTACCTGCCAAGTCCTG